>OX328132.1:58493948-58861448 GCA_946811695.1 Gonocerus acuteangulatus
TCTGATGTTCTTTCTCTCAATCCCCCCCCCCCCCCCCCCCCAAAATAATAGTACAATTCAAATGATTATTAATGGCAATTTTTTATTTAAATATTTTCAATAATAACCAATTTTTAGTCGCAATTGTTAATTCAAATTCATGTTTTCTTCATTAATGTGTAATTCAGATTCGCCTATCCCAATCTTTTACATTAAAGTACGAGGTGCACTCTCCAATACGTTTATTTAATCCCCCCCCCCTTATAAAGTTTTCATCTTTCTCTTAATATGCATTTTTCTAATTTAATTTTATAATTGTCCTATCCTACACAGTTTTCTTAAAGGAATAACGCAGAAATACATAGGTATGTATAAAATTAGGACGAGCAAAGCAACTTTTTGCAAAATGGGGCTAAATCCCACGGGAGGAGCTATCCTATAATTCTTGGTCTTTCAAGTAAGAAATAAACTCATTATTGGTTAATTTTACAAGATATATATATACTGTTGTATAAATATCTTAAAACTTTTTATGGTTAAGGTCCTTATTTAATACCGTTGGTTATCTAATTTGCATACTCTATCAATTAAATCTCCGATTCAGTAAAAAATATATAAGTTTCTCCCGATTTCCTTCATGTCGAAATGGAGATTACTTACAAGATAGATTATTGCTGTATTATTCTTTAAAACATTTCTATTTCAGGTCAAAGTAATTCTTCAAAATTTGCAAAGATTTCATTAATTGGCTTAAATAAGAGAACAAACGTTACTTTTCCATTTAGAGTAGGTTGTACATGACTAATATGTGTTAGTTATGACATTATTTCAGTTTTTATTCTGACTGGAGGTGGGTCAATGAAATGATAATAGATAAAAGGACCTTTGAGATTACTACTATTGAATTGCCACACACACAGGTATTTGAACTACGCTTTCCTCCCATAACTACTTTAACCACCTACACATAGCAAGCTCAATCAGGCAAACGTTAAGTTCGGGTGTTCTTGGACTATCAAAGACCTATTCCCCACAGATTCCCGCTTACAAACATACAAGATTTGCGACACAAATTGATGGCCTCAAAAACATTTACAACAATGTCTTCTGGTTTTCACCAGGTCGAAATATTTGAGGAGTCTATTCTTAAAAGAGGGTTTCCTTAATTTTATCGAATTTGGTCTCTTGTAGAGACTAAGGCTACCTTTTGTTGCTTTGCTTCTCCATAATTTCAATGAATTCCAACACAATAGCAAGTTTTTCCAACACCCTTGTCTACGTAGACGTCATAATAATTTATCCCAATTCAATAGAAGAACATTTAGAATAGTTCTTCAAACGACTATATCAAAGTGGATTGACAATGCAACTTTAAAATACAGAACTACCATTTTAGGTCCATTGTATCATTGGTCGGTCTTCAACTCGACCCTGACAAAATGTTTGCAATCATTAACTTCCCCATTCCCCAAAATTACAAGGGAATTCAATCATTTCTTCGTTATTACTGACGATTTATTAAAAATTCGCTTCTAGAGCTAAACCTCTGACCCCTGTCCTGCCACTATTAATACCAAGGCAGCATCGGCCCAACATCTCAACGATTTGTCGACCAACACTCCCATTCTGCAATACCCCTACAGCAGTCTCCTATTCATTCTCACTAGCTAACATTAGTAACACAGCCATTGGTGCAAGTTATGGAAGGTAGAGCACATCCGATAGCTTTTTCCCCACGCCATTTAACTGCAAGTTGAACAAACGCACTCCACCATTCAAAAGAAGTTACGTGAATAGCGAGCGCATACATTCGCTATAAGCAATACTTATACTGCAAAAACTTCACATTCAACACGGATCATAAAGAACGGACCTGGATATTCACAAAAAATAACAAACTGATGAAATGTAAATTTAAACTGACCGACTTAAAATACAACTTTAAGCGTATCGAAGGGAAGACCGACTTCATGTCCAACGCTTTATCTAGAATAACAAATGCAATAGAAAATAATTGGAACATTGAATCTACCGATATTGACCCAGAATTAGTTATATAAAGATCTAAAGGTAGCCATGCAACTCGAAACCAATTGTATTTCTGAATCACTTATCGCAGACATTAACAATGCCCTAGGTACCACCGCTATCGCTGACATGTAAGATATAGTTCTGGCGACAGTTAACAGCCAACAATCCTCAAATCAGAAAAATTGCATTATACGACGAGAATAAACCGGCCAATGAAAAATATATCAAATGTTTGTCCAACAAGGAGAAAATACACGAGAAAATAACACGCCTATCTAATATTGCATATGGACTACACTGTAAATCGACCTTCAAAACAGTACATCACGATTTCGAAGATATTTTTAACGCAATATTCAAAATTATTCCTGTTTCTTACTCACCATTTTAATTTTAATAAGTATGAAGAAAATCTTAGATATTGAAAATACTGAGGAACCAATATCACGAGGATGAAACATAAGGGGGCAGGCTGAGGGGGCTGCAGCGCCCCCCCCCCGAAACTTTAATTTAATCTGTAAAACATGTGTTATAAAAACCTTAAAAATAAATTAAATGAGATCACGTAGCTCAGAAAAAAATAATGTTTTTTGGGTGTAATAGCCTTTTAGTTAGCTAACTATTCCAAGTTCTAGATTATTAGTATTCCATACACTCTAAATGCCCTCCCCTCCAAATTATTTCCTACATACGCCCGTGCTAATATCAGCATAACATTTACCTTTAAATTCCTCCAATTTGTCCCCAAATGTGTCAACATCTTGGTTTAACTCAGGCATTTTTTGCTTAATTTTTAGCATAAATATGCTTTAGCGGGGACTCAACTGGAAAAAAAGTTACAAAAAAGTGTCCGCTGGCGTTCGCGCATGCGCAAAGGGCATGTACGAAAAATAAGGCTGAATGTGTCAAAAAAAGGTTCTCAGAATAGCTGTCACATGGTTCTAAACCTCCTCGACGTCCGCAACCCCGTGATCCCCCTGCTTAAGACGTGGAAAAAATCTCTTCTGGAGAGTATGGTGGGTGCTGCAAGAAAAATACTATTTTTCTAGCAAACCTCCCTTTCTCTCTCTCTCTCTCACACACACACACACAACACACACACACACACACACACACACACACACACACACACACTCTCATACTCTCTCACTCTCACTCCCACTCTCTTTCTCATCATAGCAAGTTTCCTCCCTATAGTTGTGAAAAGAATAATCTATAAACTGAATTGTTGATTTTTTAAATACACTATTCCAATTACTTATTTGAGTCAGTGTCATTCATTATTGTTAAACGAACTTGAAATGGAACATTATAAAACAATTATATGCAGTGATTAGAACATTACATATCCAGTATTTTATAGGATCTACAAGCCATGTTAGCATTTATGAAACTATTCGATTTTTCAGAGAACATATTCATTGTTTAATTCTGAAGAAAAAATAGTTTTTTGAAGTAACCCGAAATCAAAATTAATACTTCAGAAGTTCTCTACTAAGAGTGTTGGTTAAGTCCAATGGGTGATGAAAAGTGGGCACAAAACTTTTCCCGCCCTTGTTTCTCTTTGGTGCTATCTCAAAATGTTGCTTTTACCGGACTTATAGTTAACTTGCATGCGTTAAGGTGAAGCAGTTTCATGACATATTAATTTGGTTTAGATTTACGTGATTAGTTTCTTTTTAAACTGATGTCCATAGTCCGGAGAATAAAGATTGATTGAGAAAATGGCTTTTCAATACTTTGTAACTGCACACAAGCCAACCGCCGTTAATGCATGTGCCACTGGTTCGTATTACTGTATTTAATTAATCTTGTTTTCTTATAATATCTGTAGAATTATTGATTGATTTGCCGCGAAAGCTATATATTTATCTGTTCCATAGACCAATATTTTTATGACATAAACATTACTTTTTGCGATGCAAACACAAAAAGTAATGTTTGTTTATTATTTTTTATTGAAAATTATTGAACTACTGGCTTACATTCACTAGATATGTAGGGTGCTTGATTAAACACTAGTATTGCCTCCAGTTTCTGTAGACTTCCTAATCTTTCACAATTGTTATTGTTAGTCACATAATCTGAGTACTGTGTTGTTTAGCTACATCTTGTACATTTGTTCCTGCTCCATATAATTCTGTTTGATTGAGTTGTATTTATATGTCTGAAATGCTTCTTGAGCCGACATTGACAATATTCGACTTTATGAATCAATAAGCATTCAGTAATACAGAGTTCTCATAACGTTTAAGTGCTCCGTAAGTTCCCAAATCAAAAGTTTTACAATCCATTTTGTCTACCTAGATTCTATAGGTTTTTTAGTAAATGAAAGTTTTCGTTAGAAGTAATCTTTTTATGAAACGAGACAGTTCATCAGAACAGTGTCGTTTACTGCTTGTATATAAGGGCTGTTAATCTAATAGTTATTATACTATTAGTGAAGAAACCATTTTCTAGAAGAAATAAAAATTGTATGATACAACTCAAGATGAGGGATAACCCTTCAGAATTCCCATAACTTTATTAAACGAATTCAACGTTTTGGAGTACTAGTCCATCTTTAGGAATGCTGAAATAGTATATTAATTATTAGATACTGCAACAATACCTTTTAAACACTATTATAAAGATTACCATTAGCCACGCTATTATATTCGGTATTAATGAAGTTTTGGGGCCTCCTCACTGATTTTTTTTCTGGTTGTTCTATGATGTATTTTGATGCAGTAAACACGAATACGTTAATAATAAGTCGCTCTCAACTAGGGAAAAAGTTATTAAGCAGTAAATTTCACAGTTATGCAGGTTAAGAAAGCTATCATTAACCCTACTCGCTAAATTTAATAGAATTCTATTAATTTTTGCGAGTTGGATTGACTAGAGATCAGATACCTTCTTAATCGAGTGGAAACGCATAGCACATATGCCCATAATGCGACAGGTTAGACAGGTGAGGAGGCCCTTAAAAATTTAAAATTATTTTTCAACAAATAATTTATCAACATTTCAAATGATAGTTCTTTATTTAACAAATTTACATCCCTGCGCATGCGCATATGCCTAACCTGCATAACAATGAAATTTAGTGCTTAATAACTTTTTTCCTAGTTGAGATTTTTTTTTAAACGGATTTGTGTTTAGTGCATCAAAATACCTCATAGAAGAACCGGAAAAAAAATCGGTGAGGAGGCCCTTAAACTTCACAATTACATTATATTCACATTTAAACAATTACTACATTATGATTTAATATGATTTCCTAGTTTCCAACTTACCATGTCCTGTCAATAAATACTGTTAAATTTAACACGCCAATCAAAATAAAATGATTCCTAAAAGGTATCAATTAATTAGATAGTAACTAAATTAACACATTCTCATTATCTCACAGCCATATTACAAAAACCTTAAAAATTGTACGATTATAAGTTTATATTCTGGGACATTGTATCTAGGTACCCGTCCTCAACTCTGGCATCAGGCTGATTTTAAGAAGTAATTAATTGCATCTTTAGGACTGCAAACTTAAGTATTATTTTGACATTTCACAATTTTCCACTAAATAAATACTATAAAAATATTAATTTATAACATACTGCTAAGTAACATTTTCCAGCCAACAAATAATGTGTGACTGACTTGCTTGTTATGAGTATAATTTCTTGCCTCATGTATAGTAACTGACATGTTTTAGTTTGGGTTTTACTCATGAGATATAGCTGACTATAAGAAATCCTTTTGTTTATAGATGATTTTTGTATTTTGAGCCAGTAAGAGATACTTATCCTGTTATACATCGAAAGCAACTGTTGAGGTTCCAAAGTTAAGAAGAATGATATTCGAGTGTCAGCTAACATTTATTAGGTTATGATATGTTAGAAGAAAAAATAGAGTAATTGAAGAAGTGAAGGGAAATTGTATGATGATGGTTTGCTGACATTCAAGAGCTTTAGAGGTTAAATTTTGGTAAAGGGTTATTTAGGGACTAATAAGGCATTACTAACGTATTTGTAGAATCAAAGTCAGTTTGTATTAGTTTATCAGAATTTCATTGATGTTTTTAATTCCTGAGTGTCTAGTTAATAATTTATTGTTGTTTAGGGCATTTCACGGCTCCAGGACATCTGAACCTAATTTTAGCCAAGAATTCTAGAATTGAAATATTTTTGGTTGGACCGGAGGGCTTACGGCCTATGAAGGAGATTGGAATATATGGCAAAATAGCTGTAATGCAACTGTTTCGACAACCGGTAATATATTTTTGTTTTATTGTACGTTATTGTTGAAGTGCATCAAACAAAACTCTTAATTAAATTTATTTATATTTTTAATACAGTATTAAATAGTTTTATAACAAACTCCACAAAATAAATAGGAATATTTATAATCTATTCTTTTTTTGTTAATTTTAATTAAATTAACCATTATATTTAATATTGAAAAACAAAACATTTGTTAACCTTTTTTTGCTTTTTCAGAGACTCATTTTGTAAAAAACAACTTTTCTCTATTTTAATCCAGTTGTACTTTCACTAACCACGGACCATTTTGAATCTTAATATCATTGTGAGAATGAGCAGTCAAAGTCACCAGCAAGATGATATTGCAGAGGTGGTTGTTGTTTCCTAGTGTCGTCTACTCTGCTTTAGTATTGACTGGGACTGCCAATGGAAGGCCGGGCAGTGGGTCGCAACACAATCAGAAGATAGGAATATTGTCATCACTGTTAAAAGAAACCCTTTCCCACTGCCCACCAGATCTTCAATTAAGTTCAAGATGATTTGCCTAGGGCTTTATCAACACAATTTATTTTTAATCTTTGTGGGAATTTGGCCTTACATGTTATGTACCTTTGATGTGACCTGCATTAACAGCACGCCTACTAGCAACTCAAAAGAATATGGTGCAGCAATTGCCTAGGAGAGGACACAAACTGGAATGCTGTCAGTTTTATTGGCGAGTGCGATTCTGTCTCTATAGTGATAGCATACGCCTAAGAATCTACAGTGAATATGGATTGCTTCCAATGCCCCACTTCATTCTCCCTTCTGTGGAGTTTGGAGGAGGTGATGTGGCCTAGCATTTACACAGAAGGAAGAACCTACCTTAATAATGTTAAAGTTAACCTTTCAGCAGTCTGTTACAAAGAAGAAATTATAGAGGAATACGTTCTTCAACATGGGATCTCTTTGGGACGGATTTTCAATATCTTGGTGACAACGCTCGACCTCATAGAGCAAGAGTTGTTTATCAAGTTTTAAAAAATCTGGGAATTTCTCTTCCCCCCCCTTTCCCCGATTTCTCCGGATCTCAATCCTATTGAGCACATGTTGGATGTGTTGAAGAGAAGGCTTTTTAATGATCATTCTCAGCCAACCTACTTAACAGCGTGTCTAATAGACGCACACAGGTTTTGGCTGACAGAGGATATTATTCAAAGCAAGTTTCCAAAAACTATTGTTTTCATAAACAAACTTATGCAACTGTAACATTTTATTTTGTTATTTTTTAATATATTATGATATTGTTATTGGGTGGAGTGAATAAAAGCTAGCAATTGCTAGAACTAAGTTTTTTCCAAGCAATTGCTAAGGGCCGAGTGAATAAAAAGGTTAGCTGCAGCTAGGGCTAGCACTTGCTTAGTTTGTCACGGTTCCTAGCTGCAGCTAGGTAGAAGGTGTGAATAAAGAGCTGTGACTAGGTTCTAAGGGTAGCAATTCCTAAGGAAAAAGTCTGGTCTGGGTCACGCTAGCTTTTAGCGCGGTTCCTCCCTCCCTTCATAGGGAGGAACCCCGCTTATAAGGTTGATCTCATGAAACAATCCGGAAGTGCCGACTAGAAAATTTTGCGTTTCAGATCCCCTAGGGACCGAAAATAACGGTGGTTCAAATTTGTATATATATATATATATATATATATATATATATATATATATATATATATATATATTTGTCTGTTCACGTTTTTCCAGCCCCCCTAATGGTCCGATTATGATGAAATTTGGTACAAAAATCTTTTGTCTAATTTGAAAGGTCAAGTTCGTTAACCAGCAGAATCCGCCCACCGGAACATGGTTTTTGGAGCGAATTTGGCGCGAAAAAAATCGTTCCGCTTACTTCATATGCTTGCAAGTACTCGTTTTATAGACTTCTTGGCCTAGAAAAACGAATGAAACCATTTTTAAGGCGATAGCTTTAACCGTTTTTGAGAAAATTGGAAAAATAGTTATTGAATACCGGTTTTGTTTTGGGTACTTAAAATCGTGGGATTCAGTTGAAACATTTTTTGCATGTTTGAATTTCATCAAAACTAATATGTTGAAATTGTGGTTACGTTTGGAGTTAAGGAAGGGTTAGAATAAAATATTTTATTAACAGACATGAAAAGTTTTAGTAACTTTGTATATTTCCCTTAATATAATCTTGGGAAGCGGAAGTTTATCATTCGAAAGCTTACTAAATTCTCTACAAAAAAGATTCTAAAGAAATTATTGATTAGGCATTGTCAATTGGATAAATAAGTGCTTAAAACTTCAAAATTGTTTGTTTTGTTCTTTTGACCGGGGTTTTGTTGTTGTTTAGCTCACATTTTAATGGGTTGTTGTTTTTTTTAATTGCATTTATTTATAGAATTAATATTACTGTAGAAGAAATCAAGAAAATTAGAAACATTTTGATTTTTGTTTTGATATTTGAAATAACTATTTGCTGTAGTGGGGTTGGCCAACCAGTGGTGGGTGGGTGGGTTCCAGGTATAAGGGTACGCTGCCCCTTGGTAACGGGCCCTTTGTTTACGGGGGAAAGGTTGAACCAAGATAATAACTGTTTCTATTTCAATCTATTCCTAAATGACACTAGGGGTAAGAATTGAACCGCACTAAGATGACGCAATTCCTGCGAGTCGGACTTTTTTAGTTAGTCGTTTCTTTCGCTCAATCATGGTGGCATTTACGCATGTTCGTAAGGAAAAGGAGTATTATATGCGACGGGATGTCTTCACGTTTTATTTTCATCTTCTTTAGCTACATTTCCTGCAGTAAAATGATTCTTTGAAGTTCTGGAGTTGACGGATGTTTTTTTTCTTCCGTACCGTAACCCTCAACCATTTTCGCACTTTTTCAATTTTTTATTTGCAATTTGTTGTGAAGCAGTGCTGGGTTCCTACTTCCTTGTTAGACGCTTGTCGGTGAATCCATTTGAATTCTTCCTGGGGTTTTTGCCCTTGATCAATAATTTGTAAAAATCTTTTCCCTACTGCTTCAATTTTATAGGCTTATTGCCGGTGGCTTTTTGGTCGGTTTTCTTCTTTATGCTTGATTTCATGTTACTCAGCAACTTATTTAACTGTGCAACAGTGACCTTTCGTCTTATGGAAAATTCATTACTAATGCTGTCCCAAGGAGGTTATCTTTCTTTAATAGCAGCTATTAATTTAGATTTTTCCATTGCCACAGGATCATTGACTAATACTGTTATAAAAAGTGACTGATCCAGGTCTGCATGGGGGTATATAGAAAATAATTTCTGGAGAGGCTTGGAGTATTTGGGGGGAGGGCTGAGAGCATTTGGGGGTATGGAATATTATCAATCTAGATCTTGGAATAGTTAGCCAATTAAAATGATATTACACCAAAAAGAAATTATTTTTTCTTACTAAAGTGGTCTCATTTAATTTATTTATTTATTTTTTTTTTTTTTTGACAAATTTTTACCAATTTCGGAGGGGACTGCAGCCCCCCCAATAGGGCCCATGCGTGTCGACAGTTGCACAAGACACACGCAGCCCGATGGGGAGAGAGAGAGACAAGCAACAAACCCAGACAGGAAGGAAGAGGGATGAGGGAGGGAGGTAGGAATCCTAGCTGCAGCTAGGGGTTAGCAACAGCTACCCTTAGAATTTCCTTAGTTTATCAGGAGATGAGACTAACTTACTTAGATCTTGCTGCCTAGAATTAGCTCTTGTTTATTCACTCCCTATTGATTCTACCTGTTAGATTCTAGCTTTTATTCACTCCACCCATTGAATCGAAACAACATAATTTCTAATAAATATTAACACAGTTTAATATAAAAATGCTAGGGAAAGTAAATTCCATAAAATTAGAAATATTATTATAAAAAAATTATTAAAATTATCAATATTCATTTTCGTGCAGTTTATATTTAGTTCTACTATATTTAATGTATATAATGTATTTATTCTATGCTTACCCTTTGTACACAGTAGAGTTCCTAGGAGTACTTTATTTATACTTTTTTTTTTTTTTTTTTTTTTGTGAAAGAAAACTTTATATGAACATAATGTTGAATACACATTGATAAATGAATGTAAGGAATGAGATCGTGTGATTCTCCATTTACATTTAGTTGATTTTTTATGGTCTAAATAATTTTTTTTTTAATTTGTTTTAGAATGAATTGAAGGACTTGTTATTTATTGTAACTTCAAAGTATAATGCTATGATTCTTGAATGTGTTGGTGATGATGAAAAGATTGATATTTACACAAAAGCTCATGGAAACATTGCTGATCGAATTGGAAAAGTGTCTGAAAATGGCATTATTGCTGTTATAGATCCTCTTGCTAGAGTTATTGGTTTAAGATTATATGATGGCCTACTTAAAATAATTCCTTTAGAAAAAGAAAATAATGAGCTGAAAGCAGTTAGCATCAGGTCTGATACTAATACAATTATATGTTTAATAATATATCATTGAAACAATTTAATAGGAAAAGGAATTTCATAACACAAAGTGCCAACGGCCATAGCTACGTTGAACGCACCGGTTTCCGTAGATAACCGAAGTTAAGCAATGTCAGGCGTGGTTAGTACCTGAATGGGTGACCGACCATGTGCCGTTGGCATTATAGAAAAGGGTGGCAACCTGTAGACAGCCCGGCGTTAATAGCCCTAATGTTGATACGCCATTAAACACACAAAAAACAAACAACAACAATAACACAAGGTTGTTTTTCCCAAACCAATTTTTATATTAAGCCATCATAGGGTATTCCCATGGTCTAGTGGCTAACACCTTAGATGTTTTTTTTTTTTTATTTTATTTTGGAAAAAATTAATCTGCTTAAACTTAATCAGCCTGCTACTGATATTTTTAATTTTACTTCTATGCTTTTATTTTAAACAATTTTATCAGTCCCGTAACAGGCCACAAGGGCCCAGAGGGGCAGACACTGTAGAGGTATCTGATTCTTGACCATACGGCACACTAGGGAGATAGTGTGGTCAATACTATGCTCCGGCCGCCTGATTTTTCCCTTGCTCCTTCGACTGCTAGAGTCATTAGCACCAAGGTACCCATTGATAAATTAATTAAAGGCTGGGTTGGCCTAGGGACGATCTGGGACCCCAAATCCAACCCTCGAACGACAGCACTAGAAGAAAAAATCTTTAGTGCGTGCTCGAGTTTTGAACCTGGTCCTCCAGTTCATTAGTTGAGTGCTCTACCACTGAGCTAACCTCGCCCCCTAAACAATTTTATGGCAAAAAATATTTTATTTTTATAGAATTTGTAATTAATATTTTCATTTGGAGAAAAAAACCTTAATAGATGTATAAACAAATCTGCTTTTTTTTAGAAAATTTATTCAGCTTTCAAATGGTCACCATAATTTCTTAATCATTTAGATATTAAGCAAAATATCAGAAAATCCGCAACTGCTCATGTCTTTTAATAAAACTTCCTCTTTATTAAAAGTAACCTGAATTTATAAATACTAGTTTGAATTAATTTTGAACATGTGGAGATGTTTTCATGTTGCTCCGATTTGGACCATTTTGAGTACCTGAAACCAAGATTCTAGCTTTCCCTTTAGTAAAGATATTGCCTGTAAAGTGGCTTCATTTGATTCTCCATATCAAAATACCTGATAAAGTAAAAGTACCTGGAAGCTATCAATATAAAAATAGTGTTCTGGTCAGAGAATGAATTCTTTCTTTTGTTTTAAGCGAAATATTATTTTTTTTACGGCGCATTTGCATCTTGGCCATTAGCACTACAAAGTATTATTATATCAAAATCAAACCATCTTTTTGGGAAGAAACAAGCACACAAGAGTGGCCATGAATGGACTGGAGATGAAGATTAGAAATATCAAATTTTACACACACACACACACACACACACACACATATATATATATATATATACATATATATATATATATATATATATATATATATATATATATATATATATATTTATATACCAAACTCTAGGAGGTGATTGTAGACATAATTTGAAACAAAGTTCATTTGAAGTATGGTCCGAAAGGAAAAGGAGCTATGTCCATTTTTCTGTTTTTTAACGTAGTCATGTTTTTTAATGAATAAGAATGGATTACTCAAAAACTATTCAAGATAATTAAATTATAACTAGATAGATAGATAGATAGATATTTATTTGTGTAAGATACATCTTGTACAAATAATTTCAACATCAGACACGTCGTTTCTTTCCATTTGAGTCTGGCAAATACTACAATGTTTCAACAATTTCACATCAAATGACAATACAAATGTTATATAGTTCCAAAGTTAACTTAATATATAATTTACATCATTAAAATATTTGTTATATTCATACGTTATTTATATTAATCACACATTTGTACTAAAAATTTCTAATATTATCTTTATAATGTTTTTTTTAACAATAAAATACATATCAATATTACCTTAAATGTATCAGTATTATAAAAATGTTTATTAAATTCCGCTTCAAGATACAAAAACTAAAACTGAAAGTAAAACATTGTTGATTGGAAAAATTGTTGATATTGTGAATTTACTCATTGATACTAAGAGAGTGAAACTTGTTACAGATAGTGTCAATGAATTTATAAAGCCGATTCCATTCCTCTATGGAGGTTATATTTAACAAATTTTGAATAGCCTGAAGGTGAGAGGTGGATGAATGAAGGTCATAATACTAAATTTCTTCTAATAGCTTCACATTCATAACTAGTAAAGTTATATAGATTTTTAAACCCATTAATATTGCAAAAGAACAGTTTAAGTTCTAATTCCTGAGGCGACGTTTGGAGTGAGTGGCAGCTAAGTTGTCAGGAAGGAATTTTATCCTTTGATGTCTCGGATGAACATCGAGGACGAAATCTGAATTTATCTAATTTTTCATTAGTTTTTCTTTTTTTTTTCTTTTTTTTTTTATTAGTCTGTTCTTCAAGAGATATATTTATTTGTTCGCCCCTGTCCTGTGATTGGGTGATAAGATGGGAAATGTCCGAATCCTGTTCTTTAAGAATAGACTCAACTTCATTGAGTCGGTAGAATGAGCCTCTTATTTTAAAGAATCCTTTCCTGTAAGACACATTTTGATCTATATTCCGAAGGTTTAGAAGATATGAGTGTATTTTCTTCCCTTCTTCCCTTTCCTCTAGAGTTTTATCATGATTAATGGAAATGTTTTTACTCTTTAGTTCTGCTTTCTGTTTAAATATTTCCTGTTTAAGAATGTAGCTATTTAATGACACTAATATAGGTCCCTTTCCTAATCTATAACAATTATTCACAGAGTAATCAGGAAGGCTTATATTTACTTCGTTTAAAACTTCTTTTACCTTTGCTAACGAATTTTCATTTTCTGTAGGTGGGATATTATAAATAACGAAGTTATTTTTTCTGAGCTGGCGTTTCAAGAAATTTACTTCCTGTTCCAGCCTATCGGTTTTTTCTACGAGGGAAGCACAAGTTTTTTTTATAGAATTAAGTTCTTTAATAAGTTCAGCATTTATTGCATTATTTTTTGCAAGGTTTTCATTCATATCCTTGATAGCCCTCATTATGTCTTCATTGCTAACTGTCATCTTGATTACTAAAGGTTACGTATTTAATAAATAGGAGTGTAATCTTTAGAACCTACTTGTTGTCTAGTTTTCTTAATGACTAACTGTGATTCCAATAGGCTGCTAGGAATTAGAGGATATGTAGTGGGGGCTGCCCTCGCTCGCTGCTGCAGGAAGTGGAAGGGAGGATATGGACTGAACTAACGACACCTCGCTGTGCTGCCCCGACCGACTGCTCTTACTAGAATAGTAGAATAGATATAATACCTTGTGTCTCTTCACCACGGTGCTCTATCTTTTCCAAACTTTCAGGTTATATTCTTTAATAGGGTGATCTCACTGTCACTAAGTTTCACCTCATTCGCCTCACTAATACTTGACTAATTTCGAGTTTATCACAGAGGCGATGTGTACCGTGGCACGGACTGAACCAGACTCTAATTAAATTATAACTATATCATCATAAAATAGATAAAATTTCCTTTTAAAAAACAGTAATTTAATTCACTAAAGCCATTATTAAAAGATACTTTATGCACGTCCAATAACACACTTTTGTTTTTATCTAAAAATCAGAGTTTTTTCGTGAATTTTTTCCTCAGCCCACTAACGGACTACAGATTAAATACTTACACAAAAACTTCTACATTTATTAAGCATTAAATCTATAAAAATTAAGTGCAGGTTTATTGAGGGATAAATTGAACGATTGGCTCCCTTTTTCAAAAAAAGGGGAATCTGGTTCTGTTACTTTCAAATACCAAATTAAAATTTATCCATTATTTATTGGCCAAACTGTGGGAATCCATTTCCTCGTCCGGAAGCAATAAAAGTAACTGAAAGAAACGATTGGAAAACATTTTTATTTGAGAGATATGTCACATTTCTTGTTTTCCAATTTTTGATTTATCTTTTACGAGATTTATTTGGCACCCAGTTTTGATTAGAAATTTTGAGGGGAGAATTCAAAAACATTTCAGGGTGTTTCATTAATTGTAATCCAAAATTTACACATAATTAGAAATGTTTTCAAATAAAATTTAAAATAAAACTAAAATGTGTGCAAAACATTGCGGGAGGAAAAATTTTAAATGTCAGTTCGGCCGCTACATTTTGTGGACAGACAAGGCCACATTCACGATGATGGCATATTTAACAGTCCCAATTCGCATACTTGGTCTCATGTTAATACACAAAATGTAACATATCACCCAAATGAAAAAATAGTTGTGTCCGGACTGGACAATGAATTCCCACAGGTTGGGTTTAGTGAATTAAATTACTGTTTTTTTAAAGGAAATTTTATCTATTTTAAGATAGCGTAATTCGAATTTAATTATCTTGAATAGTTTTAGAGAAATCCTTTCTTATTCATTAAAAAAAATGACTACGTTAAAAAAACAGAAAATTGGACATAGCTCCTTTACCTGTCGGAATCGGACCATACTTCAAATCAACTTTTTTTGTCGGATATTATGTCTACAATCACCTCCTAGAGTTTGGCTACTGAGACCTGAATCACCCTGTATACATATATATATATATATATATACAAAAACAACGGGGGCTCAACTTGGTCGAATGTACATTCGTTGGGCCTAATGCACGACCCCTCAACTTTCTCCAGTTCTTCTCCAGAGACTCTAACTCTAGAATCTCCAATGGAAAGGGGTTATTTTTATGACGGATTATTGTAGAGAATACAATTTTATGTCGATTTTATATCTGTCATTTTTTCGCTAAATCGCACCAATAAGTAACAAATATCCAAAAACCGAGAAAACCTTTGTTTTTCGACACTTTTCTGCCAATAACATAGAAAGTATGCCCGTAATGAAAAAATTAGTTTATATAAACGTTGTAGAGGATTAAATTTGCTTCACAAAAAGTGCCTTCAAATGCCTAAAATGGTAATAGGAATGGAGCAAAATACACTTTTATTTTCAGAAAAGTGTATTATCAACGTGATCTACGCTTCATTAAAACATTTCCTAAACCATTTTTGCTTCACCTAGTTTTGGATTTAGGAACGTTTGTAGAAAAAATCAAATTCAATTACTTTATAAAGGGATTAAAAAAATAAAATATTAAATTTAAATGAATAGAACTCACCTAGTGATTAGAATTATGTAGTAATTATTTTTGTGTCGGACGATTTTTTTTATGTTATTTTATTTTATTTTTTTTAAATAAAAAAATAGAATAAGCTGTGAGATAAGAAAATTCCTGACGCCCAGGTCACTTTTAAAACTTCCACTATATTTTTTAGAGTTACACGCAATCTTTTCGGAGTTCATCACAGATACTAACTGAATAAAACCTGCTGAATAGTGGTGTAACAAAACAAGATGTGGTTCCTGGAACAGTAGGGTAAGGTTATCTCTTCACATTTCCTTTGAAGTTTACTAGCAATGCCCACCAGGGTGTGCTTTTTCTTGAGATTCTGAGAATCCAATTAAATATTTTACCCTGCTGTCCGCAATTGGGAGGTGAAATCAGCTATATGGGTCTGATTTCAGGTGTCCGTTGTCCGTAAGTAGAGGGTCCGCTATTGAGAGGTAATAATGCATTGATTTAAAGGGGTTTTCGCCGGGACCATGGATATTCTGTCCGCTATTGGGAGGTGTCCGTTACAGGAGGTTTCACTGTATACATATTCATCCTGTATGATGCTCTTTTTGTCTTCCTAATTAGGAATGATAAGATCAGGAGGTTTCTGATTCATGCAATTTGGTTTAAAAGAAGAAATTCTATTTTGTGTAACATGATTATGAAGATAGATATATGATGTTTGGCTATATTTTTTATGCATAAAATATAGCTTCTCATAGTAATTTTATGTTATTAAAAGCGTTTTAATTTTACAGGATTGAAGAATCTGAAATTCAGGATATAAACTTTTTGCATGGTTGTGCAAATCCTACTCTTATTTTACTTCATCAGGATATCAATGGCAGGCACATCAAAACCCATGAGTTATCTTTAAAAGAAAAAGAATTTGTTAAGGTTAGGAAACGTTATTATTTGTTGTTCAATTTAGTTTCTTTGCTTTATTATTTTGAATTATGTTTAAAATTGTTTAACCTGTTTCCATATGTTTCTTATTTGAAACTTTTATAACCCAAAACTTGGGTCTAAATATTATTTTTACATATTTGGCCTGAACAATACTCAGGTAACAGGTATTTACTTTCAAATTCTTGTATGCAAATGATGTGTGCACTTTTTATGTGAAATATATTCAAGACAAATTGAGTACAACATCTCAAGGAAAATTATAAATCTCTAGGAAAATATTCATTATAATGATAGAGTCTGTAACAGTGGCACTTCTTGAAATTACTAGTTCGAGAATTAAAAGTTGTTCATATATAAAGCAGTACCTAATCAAAATGATTTAGAAATAACTGTTTTTATCCCGATGAATAAATTCTTTAGATAGGCAAAGGTTACATTATTCTGCCTCTACATTCTTTCTTACCATCAATTGGTTTTGTACTCTTATAAATGTTGCCATGACACTTAAATATCTTAAAAGAATAAAAAGCGCGCAATGACAAGTTAAATTCCAGCTTATCAAGAGATTGAGGTTTTGCAATTAACCCTTAGAATGCTAGCCAATCTGAGAGGGACCGACTGCCGGGTGCTATGAGCTTAGAGAGCTGATGCTACCCCCAGTGCTAGCCTATTTTCCACCCTCCGCGTGCGACTTTGGTTTGGAACAAGACTATACTCAGACAGAGCTCCCGCCTTGGGTCGCTCTTATTACGTAGATATATAACAGGGGACATGCAAAATGGCTTGTTTTGTTGCAATTTAAGATGCTAATTTCATTAATTGTGTGTACTTTAGTGTGACCTTTTCAATTATTATAACAAGTTTCTTTTTATTCTTATCCTGCAAGTTGCGAAGAAAATTAATAAATAAACAGTTTCTAAAATAATATTTCAATAGTTACCGAAGTATTTTAGTTTTAAATTTAGCACCATTAGCCCTGTTAGTATGAATGCACCCTTTTATCAAAATATTCATGAAAATACTTTCTCTTTTCTTAATTTTACCCATTTTATGATTTATTTCATTGTTATGATACTTCAATTTATTTAGTAATTTTTTTTTTTAAAATATTGATTGATCATTATTGATAATTTACAATCTGTACAGTTATGTACAATAAGTAATTATTTAGTAAATAACTGGGACTTTTTTTTTTTACTAAAAACTAATCATTTTATTTTTATATGAAACTCATAAAACTGGTTATGTCCAATAATTACTTGCTGGAAAAAAAACAACAATTTTTTAAAATTTGTGTTTTGTATTTATTTTAAAACATATTTATTTATAATAAGTAGTATATTAGTAAATAGTAATATAATAGTAAAGTAATGAATTAGAAATAAATAGTAGGTATATAGCAAAAATATTAATAATAAACTTATAAATATAAAAATAAATAATAAACCACAACTGAGAAATATTTGTTAGGGTCATATTTCCCCACCCCTAATTAGCGTAAAGGAATAGGTTTGGCAAATTTTAGTAAAGTGTCTGCAAACAATAGAAATAACAACCCAACCCCTGCAGGTAGCCGCCTTGGTACAGTCTGAATTGGTTATAATGGACCCTTCAGGGGGTCTAGGGCACTCCGCTCAAGGTAAAGTTAGCTTCCACTCACAATAAAACCGGGAAAAACACACGTAAAGACATTCTTCTGCTATCAACGGATAGCTAAGTAACTAGACTAGTTGTAGAGCGTGATACAAGAGATCTCTGGGCTTTCTGGAAGCAGAGATTATACAAAGAATATGAAAACGAACATATTCGTGCGTTGCACTCTGAGGAATGTCCCGGCTGCACGAATATATTCGTGCTTCGCACTCAGAGCATTTTTTTAGAGAACGAATATATTCGTCCATAGCACGGAAAGGGTTAACAATCTACACTGTGTGGGTGAATGAAGAAAACATTGTCAGTAGGAACTGTTATTTAAAAAAAAAAAAAAAAAAAAATGTGTAATACTCAAAAAGGATTCTAAACCTTTGTTGCAATGTTGTTACAAAGTTACTCTTTTGAGTACCTTTAGCATTTTTACTTTTGAGGGTACAAAAAAAAAAGAAAAGTAGGGGGTTTACCCCTACTTACATATCCCCTTGGAGGTTCTTAGTCCTTTCATGACCAATTACAAAAATATGTGTGCTAAGCAGTCATAACCCAGAAGAGGGAGCATCAGTTTATTTGTGGTGAGCATGACAGTCTCAGCGGACAAAATACCAATATATTATTGCATGTATACAAACGCCAATTCATTGTACTCACTCATTGTTACCTGTAGAGGACTAACTGAAACCGTAGCTCTCTACAAACCGTTAGTTTAAGACATTCTCTTTTCAAGGTTTTTGAGGTCAATCCCTAAGATCTTAGTCCTAACTGTGCCTTGCTACCTAAGGTTTTCCTGTGCTCTTTTTTTTCTTATCATTTACAGGCTTTCAAAGGTTGATCACGCTTCACTTGACTCCTTTTTATATTTCTTTTCAAGTAGGATCATGAGTTAGGAAAATGTATAGATGAGGGAATTTTAAACATCTTACTTGGGGATAGTGAGAGTGACGTAAGTGAGACTTCTGGGGAGAGCGTATATCACAGTCTGACCCTTTCTCAGCTCCAGACTTAATTCCAAGTATTGCGGAAGAGTGAAGAGTATGATTCCAAGGAAAGCGTTGACCCTTTTCCGAATGAAAACAAAATTAAATTTGCAGTGAGATTACCAGTCTTTGTTTAATCTCCTACAATGCATAAATCTTGTCTATCGATGTCCCACCGCAGAAGACACTAGTTTTCACTGGATTGTTCAGGTATTTTATTCTTTCTGAAAAGATTCATGTAAATATTATTGGTTTCTGCTCTGAAGTGAGTGCCACAGTGTCGAACGTCACAATTATGTTTCGAAATATATGAAAATAAAACAAACTAGCTGAGATGGGCGGATGGTTAACACGTTAAGTGTGGCTCTTGTTTGGCCACACTTGCGCCAAATGCGGTGCATGCCCCGGGGGCATGTACAGCATTATTCGTGATATGCGATGCATGCCCCCGGGGGCATGTAACCTTTCTATTTGTATGCTCTTATTTACCGATGTCTAGCAATCAGAAGGAAAGAGATAATTCACTGATTTTTCGCAGAATCATTGCATCTAGCATCAGTAAATATACAGTAAAAACAGGAGGAGGATCTGGAAATATGATAAAAGAAAAAATTCTAAATAATTAAAAAAATGTATTTTACGAATATACGGAATATTCTATTGTTCTAAAATAAGTAAATAAATTAGTACCACTTTAAACAACATTATTACAATATACATTATACAACAATACAATTAAAAAAAGTTCAATATTAAAAAAGTATTTTTTTAGTACAAATAAATCGATCCCGAATTCTCAAAATGTATCCTAATAAAGGCACTAATTATTATGATGTCTATTGAAACAGTCTAAGCAAAGCCCTGGATTATTGGGGCGCGAGTCAAAATAACTTTTTATTTTTCGTAACCTCCCTGCTGGACATGCTTTTTCGTAAATTTTGTTAACACCCAATACAGACTCTTCTTTTTTTCCTTGCAGGCCCATCCGGTTTTATAAATGTATGTTGCATTAAACATCCTTCTCTTTGACATTTTATTTTATATTTTTAACGAAAGATCAAATCCTACCAAATAACTGCTTCAATTCCATTACTGTAGCACAAGGAATATGAACGGAACCGCGCAAAGATGACGCAGTTCCTATGAGTCGGAATTTTTAATGTATAATTATCCATTATCATTTGGTTATTACTTATCTTCTATATCCTATTATATTTTATGTTTATCATCCAAAAGGTTTAATTCAACGAATAAACATACGATTAGTTGATATTCTTCAATTTTAAGCTTTAAATTGTAAATTCAATCACAGTGTGTTGTGAAAAATCAAAAACCATAATAAATATTAAACATATACAGGCCATCTGGAAAGTAGTTCATGTTTGGGCTTTATAGGGTTCTAGTGGTGTATATATTAGCTGCTGGACAGAGTCTAATGTTTTCAGTTATCTGTGTGCAAAATTATGTCTTGGTGTTATTGTCCTTTTGTTTCTGTGTGTTTTTATAATGTATGTATGAGGAAAGCTTTGCATGACATGTTTTAGTCATGACCTAACTGCCTGAAAACATCAGTAATAAAATGCAACACCAAAATACCATGCTCACTTCTGGTCTGGTATGTCCACTTTCTGCTCATTTACTAATTACATACTTCTGACCTGTCTGTCTTCTGCTTACTCTGTTCACTTCGGGATCATATCCTGTTAATTAAGACATAGTTCATGTCCTGTTGGTTATTTCAATTAAGTGAAATTTTTATTTGTATTATACTTACTCAAGTTCCGAACTAACCAAAATTTATTTTCTTTAAAAAAATAGAAGTATATTACCGGTTAGAATATTATTGTAAAAATCAATTTTGTTTAAATTTGGACTTGGGTATTAGATTGTAGACCAAATCTTTAATGTGTCCCCATGCGAAGAAATCCAAGGGTGTGAAGTCTGAGGATCGAGCCGGGCCAAGATACCGGCCCACCTCGTCCTACCCAACGTCCTGGATAGTTAGTGTCCAACCAATTTCGGACGACCCTCTCGTAGTGGTCTGGACAACTGTCAACTTGGAACCAGCTTCGCAACCTCTGTGTCTGACTTCCTCCTGGGTGTGACGTCCTCCTAAAACAACGACAGTGTATTATCGAGGAATGCGTGGGAAGATTCTGCGTTAAGTCGAGGGGTCAAAATATGGGGACCTGTTATTTCATTATTCCAGACTGCCTTTTCATAATTTCCTCCAGTTTTATGCGTTTTTCTCAGAAACGAAGCAAAAAATGAGATATATGCTAAAGGACTTTTTTGCTTTCTTTTTTCATCCTGCATTGATTTCCGAAGTTTGGCCGTTTATTTTAGGGACACCCTGTATAGTGAAAATTGGGGATGAGTATTGACTACTTTGATTATCATTCTTCTGAAGATATATTTCCTGCAGTAAGTATATTAATTAATAGAAACTAATGTATATCATTTTAGGCTCCATGGAAGCAAGATAATATAGAAATGGAAGCAACCATTATTATTCCTGTTCCCGAACCATTATGCGGTGTAATAATAGTTGGTCAAGAATCTGTATTATACCATGATGGAGTTACATTTGTTGCAGTTGGCCCTCCAGTTATTAAGGTGATTTATCTTAATTTATCAGTATATTAAAGTAATTCTATTTTATCTAGTATTTTACTCTTTTATACTCATTGGTATCAGCTGGTTCTATGCAACAAAGGCTATCAGAGTAATTTTATTAGGGTTAAAAATATACTTATATCATGGATGTCGTAGGTGAATTTTCAGAAGATTTAAGTGATGAAGAAACCATAATACATTGGAGTATATAAGGAGGTCTGAGGGGGCTGCAACTAAGTGATCTAATTTAATTTATTTTTAAGGTTTTTATGACACATTTTTACCGATTTATACCGCCCATGATATAAAATAGGATTTTTTTTTTAAATTCCCCCACCAGCAACATATTGATTTGTTGGTCAACCATCACATTCAAGTTAGTAACTGATCCCCTAGCGACATGCGAGTCAACAGGTAACCAGTTACTAACTAGTCACTAACCAGTTACTAACCATTAGCGTCGTGTGTAGTGTCCCATTGGATTACATAGGTAGTGACTCAATATAAACTGGTTAGTAATTCACGTTCCTTATAAGTTCCTTTTGAGTAGTTCTGTGTGTATACGGCCTAAGAATTAAAGATATTTTGATCTGCTATAAACTAATTTACAGGCCAAGCAGGCACAAAAGTTATCCCTGATCTTTCTTGCTGTTGAGGCATGAATGATTCCTTTATACTAACATTAACTGGAGTGGTAGAGATAATGTCAAGAGAACAACAAATTATAATGATAGATTGCTGTTGAATGCAATTCATACTTAATGTGTTTTCTCCCAGCTTCTTTGTTTGTTATCTTCAGTGAAAAAATGTTTAGAATGTATCTATTGCTGTGTCCTTCACTAACTCTTTCTGGACGGTGGGCTTCTCCAGCAGCCAGGCCCGAGCCGTGACTGGCTGACGGTTGGCTTCTCCAGCAGTCACCTCACTCTTTATCGTATATGGACGGTGGCTTCTTTTCTTTTGTTGTATTTAGTTCAGTAAGTTTTTATTTTTGTATAAATCTGTATTTGTTATAAATAAATGAGTTTGGAATTATAAAGTTTTTTAAATTACAAAGTATAAAAAATAATTTCTTATAACGTAAATATACAAAATCTAATTCGATAAGATGTCAAATACATTTTTTTTTTTTTTAAATATCACCATTGATTTAAGGAGAGGGGATTCTTTTTTATTGCGAGGAAAAATTTGTATTATTAATTGTTAAAATATTTACTATGTGATGTCATTCTAAAACAAGCATTGATAATTGTAACTATATTTCTGTGTCAAATATTGGAAGTAGAAGTACATTAGATATTTGAAGAAGCAGAAAATTAACTTAGATAAACCTTGAAGTGGCTAAAACAAGACAATTGTGGGCACGCGTGGAACAGTAAGCAGCAGTCAGGAGGGACACCCTGGTATCGGGAAGTCCCCGTCATACGACTCCCGCCGTCTCCATATGGTTAAGGCCTTAACTAGGCATTCTTTTTTTTCCCTCCGCTTTGAAAATATCAAATTACTAATTATAATTAATAATTTTTATTATTTTGATTATTTTAGAAGGCTTATTGAAATAGAAACTTATTCACCCTGGGAATATTATTTATAGTATATTTTTTAAAGGTACCAAACCTGATTTTTCTCAATATATGTCGATTCTTGAAACTTCACTTGGTCAGGGATGTTCATTTATTTTCTAATGCTAGCAAAGATATTTATTTTTAAATCTTTTTTGGTTTCGTCAATAACAGTTCTTTTTCTTAGGTAGTTCTGTTGATCTAATTTGTTGTTAATGTGCAAAATATCTGGCTTATTAAAGGGAAATTAAGGTTCATTATAAGCATCTCATATTGATATCAATAACAGTCATTATGAGACTATCGAAAAATTAAGACTCAGAAATTTAAAACAAATGACAAATTCACATATATTTTACTACATCAACATTTGGTTATTTCATTGCTTTTTTGCTTTGGGATGGGGAATTCACTATATTCATTCAATTTACCAAATATCGTGACCTATTTTATCTGTAATAACTACTGAAATAGCCATGAGTACTGAACTGAGCTTATTGGTGTATTAAACAATTAAGAGATTATTTTAAAGGCCATTTTTTCTTTTATATTTACTATATTTTTAGTGCTATACTCAAACTTTTCTTTAAATACCGATTTATTTAATTGTCATTTTAAATTCATTTCCAGCATAGCAGTATTGTTTGTTATGCAAAAGTAGATACTGATGGCTGTAGATACATTTTGGGTGATCTTGCTGGACATTTGTTCATGTTATTATTGGAGAAAGAAGAAAAAGTTGATGGAAAATTAGGAGTAAAAGATATAAAGGTTGAGCTTTTAGGTATGTACATTCCTTCATTATTTTTTTTTTTAATACCTGTTATAAATTAAATATATATTTCTTGATTTCTGCACCAAGTTCACAAAATTAAGGCTCCTTTATTGAAGATGAAAACTTTTAATGCTAAATATAATAGTAATGTGTTAAAGATTTTAAATATAAACATTTATTAAACCCTAATTAAATATTTATTAAAAAGTGACCCAATTAAAATCAATTATTACTTAGCAGAGAGATGGTAAAAAAATATTACACGTGAATTATGATTTATTAATTACCACTCTACGAGTATAGAACCTTAAGTGCCTCATTAGAAGCATTATTTAGGGTTATTTACAGCCTAAATTGGAAAGTACACCTCTCACTCAATCATGACATGGCAATGATAGAGGATGATGTATTTTACAAAACTAGAGGAATGGTAATAAAGAAATCATATTTTTTTTTATTATATTTTTATTAATTTATTATATTTTGATTTTCTTCCTGCTATATAATAAATAAATAACTCAAAAAACTGTCTTTTTTTATAAAGAGTAAACTCGTAATTTGACATTTCTGATGAATAATTAGCATACTAGTGGTCTTAGAGGACTTCGTAATAATTTACTTGAATTTTGAATTTATTCATACAAAGACTGTTTATGCTTGAGCATTAGAATAGTCATGCTGTCTTAAAAATATTCACTGTTTGTATTTATTCTATCATATTTCTCATTTTTTGAGAGACAGGGAGGATCAAGAGAGAATGAGAGTGGGAGAATAATTTTCCGTTATTTTAATTGTAGGTGAAGTCAGTATTCCTGAATGTATTACTTATCTCGACAATGGTGTCTTGTTCATTGGATCACGGATTGGCGATTCGCAATTGGTGAAGTTAAATAAGACTGTTAATCCAGAAACTGGTTCTTATGTCTCTGTGATGGAGTCGTTCACAAATTTGGCTCCTATTGTGGATATGGTGGTTGTTGATCTTGAACGACAAGGTCAAGGCCAACTTGTAACTTGTTCAGGTAATGTGTCAATAAGAATATTATTATACATTAATATATTGTAACTAGCTGACCCGGCGAACTTTGTACCGCCTAACAGTCAATTCTTTAATTTTTTTTTTAATACTTATTCTGCTATTTGTGACACCCGGACAACTAGTAAGATAGAAAAAAAGAAGAAAAAAACTTAATAAGTCGACAATTACATTATGTCAAAAAATAGAAATTATAAAACACTTAAAATTATTTTAATAGTCACTAAAAAATCACAATCAAAATTACAATATCAGATTTCTTATTATGATACCTACTTATTATATTTCATTTTATTTTTACTTATTCTAAATTAAGTTTCATTTTTATTGTAGTACTTAATGGTACACAATATTTTTTGTTTCATTACCTGACGCGTAAATAAACAGAGCAGATGGTTTTCCAACACGGGTACAGGCAACATACAATTGACCATGCGAGAAACATGGGATTTCTAGATTAATACCACAAACACTTAATGACTGCCCTGGGATTTGTTTATAGTCAAACTGAGTTCATAGGTCCAATAGCAACACAGCTGCAGGCACTGTAATGAATTCACTGCAGCTTGATTCAAACTTGCACCATTATTACTCGAATGTCGCGCTTCGCGGGTCTGTCTTAACCAAATTCTTTCACGTTCATTGCGATCTTCACATTCCTGGGCAGTACGATTAGATTGATAATTAATTTGATGCGTTGCATTTCGGGTTCTTCTGCCTAAATTTGTCCGCCGACTTATAGGAGGCATATTTAGTAAGTCACAAACACACAACACTTTTGTAATTTTATAGAAATTTATGGCTTTTAGATTTAGTAATATTATAGATGCACAGCAAAGAGATGTTTACATTTCAAGTGACATTTTACCACAGACAATTTACATTTTACTATCGTCAATTTGTTTTTGAGTAATGTTACCATCGAATAAATATTGGCAAATATTGACATTAATATTTATACGATACAAATGTCACTCAATTGTTTTGCCTTCCCAGAACCCCTCCACTAACACTTTATGGTATGGTATTAGAGTTCAAGTATTATTACAAATCTTTTGTATGGGAATATAGAAAAGTGGAGTATTTTTTACTTTGTTAATGCAAATATAAATTAATTTAAATTGCATTATTAACATGTGATTCTAATGTCACCTAGTGATTACATGTTCTTATTTATTTAATTTTTTTGCTTATACACAAATAACCAAATATGTTAAGAGTTAAAAATATTATAATTGAGAACATATGTTTGTATTTAAATATGAATTTGCGTTAAGGAAGTAAAAAATACCCCAAAAGTGTTGTTTTTAGACTTTTTCAGGCAACTTTTTAAATTTTTCTCTCCGTAAGAACCATCCTCGTAGTTCAAGGAATATTATAAAAAAATAATTAGCTAAATCAGTTCAGTTGTTCTCGAGATTTGCGCTTACCAACACATTTAACGATTCATTTTTATATAATAGATATACAAATACGTTAACTGTTAAAAATATTATAATTGAGAACATATGTTTGTATTTAAAAATGAATTTGCGTTAAGGAAGTAAAAAATACCCCAAAAGTGTTGTTTTTAGACTTTTTCAGGCAACTTTTTAAATTTTTCTCTCCGTAAGAACCATCCTCGTAGTTCAAGGAATATTATAAAAAAATAATTAGCTAAATCAGTTCAGTTGTTCTCGAGATTTGCGCTTACCAACACATTTAACGATTATTTTTATATAATAGATATACAAATACGTTAACTGTTAAAAATATTATAATTGAGAACATATGTTTTTATTTAAAAATTAATTTGCGTTAAGGAAGTAAAAAATACCCCAAAAGTGTTGTTTTTAGACTTTTTCAGGCAACTTTTTAAATTTTTCTCTCCGTAAGAACCATCCTCGTAGTTCAAGGAATATTATAAAAAAAGAATTAGCTAAATCGGATCAGTTGTTCTCGAGATTTGCGCTTACCAACACATTTAACGATTCATTTTTATATAATAGATGATCTATAAGGGGGTGCTCTAGAAAGTGTAAGTTTCTGGCATAACAAAGAGTAGCATTCCTACAATAAGTCCATCACAGACATTTTTTTTTGTCAAACAATTAAATAAATAAAAGCAGTTATAATAAAAGGTTTAGCAATTGGCAGTGCTTAGCTTGGCAGTATTTATTTTCTTTTTTAAAGGCAGTGTGAAATAAAAAAGAAGTCAAAATGTCTCGACTAGGAAAGATAAGGCATAGAGAGATACAAGTTTCCCAGGAAGATAAGAATAGAGGTGCTTCAAAAAGTGCCCTTTGAACATCGAAGTGGCGATCGCTGAAGCCAAACACCCTTGGTATGGTGGGAGTGACACCTATAAGAAGAACCTCCCCCCACCACTCTCTCTCATTGCGGCACCAGTGGACGGCCTACACAGTCTCCCAGCAACACCGGCCATCAGCCCTACTAGAATCTCTCACTTCATCTTCACTCGATGACCTGACACCACTCTATGATCTAGCAGCCGACCATCATTCTCCTCAGCATAATGATATAACAACTGCAAGTCTGCCTCTTCACTTCAACAACACCATCAGCATAATAAGCTGAGTATCACTTAATATAAAATAACTGCCAATGCTTAAGTAAACTCCATATAAAGTAAAATAAAAGCTAGCAAAGATTAAATAATGGCCAATAATTTATTTTTATTATATACGTTCAATATGTCAATTATGTGCTAATTTTTTTTTAATACCCCAAAATTGATAAAATTATGTGAGTGAAGCACCTTTTTTACATTTAATATATTTAATTTAGTATCACAACCATGCCAAAAACATATAAATTATATGTAATTTCAATATAAGTCAATTGTTTCCAACTCTATCTTATTTACTATGATCCTTTCTCCTGGTATATAATATGGTCTCAACACAATAAAAGGACAGATGGTAAGAAGTGGTTATTTTTTTTTTTTTATTTGTTTATTTAAAATCTGTACATAAATCATTTAGTACAATCGTCGAGTTTGTTGACACAGATATTACATAAGTTGATTATAATGGTAAAATTAAAACAAAATAAAAATAATGAGGTATTTGGAAGAAGCCAACCATTGTTGGTACTTCCTAAGGTGGATAAACAAATGAATTAATGATCACTATGTGATCAGCTACGTTAGTTTATCTCGGGGCCACTGTCTTTTAAGCCGCCGGGGAGGATTGTCTGGATGGGATTGGGAAGATAAGGATAGACCTTCAGGATTAGGATGGTTGGACAATTTGGAGTGGAACATTTGGAAACGGGTTTTAGCAAGGTCAAGGACAAATGGGATGTTAAGGTCATTGTGAAGGGTTTTGTTGGATACATAGAAAGGGGCATTTACAATTTTGCGGAGGACTTTTGACTGGAATGCCTGTATTCTGTTGATGTTGGATATTTTTGCAGTACCCCAGAGTTCAAGTCCGTATGTCCATATAGGTCGAATGATTGTTTTGTATATTGTAAGTTTGTTCTGTGTCGTTAACTTAGACGAGGGTCCAAGAAGTCGTCTAAGTAATCCGTATCTTTTGTTCAGTTCTTGTCTTTTTAGTCTCGTTTGAGGGTTCCATGTCAATCGGCTATCAAGGTATAATCCTAGATATCGAACCTCGTTGGATACTGGAAGTGGAGTGTTTTTTAGATAGACAGAAGGGCATGATCTCCGGTTGAGAGTGAATGTAACCTGTTTACATTTTTCTGGATTGACTTTTATCCTCCACTTTTCGCTCCAATGTTCTATTGCGGTGAGATGTTCCTGCAGGTGTTGGGATGCAACTGAAGGTTCAGGAGAGATTGATAGGATGGCAGTATCATCTGCATAGGTTGTCAGTAGGGTTTGGGGGTGTGTGGGAATGTCCGCAGTGTAAAGAAGGAAAAGGAGAGGACCAATAATACTCCCTTGGGGGACTCCAGCATTAATGAAGAAGATTGGGGAAAAAGTTTTGCCTTGTTTGACTTGAAAGGATCTGTTTGATAGGTAAGATTTGAGGACTAGGAAATAGGTGTTGGGAAGTATTGGCTTTACTTTGTACAGTAATCCCGGGTGCCAAACCCGATCGAATGCTTGTGCAACGTCGAGAAAGGCACTCGTGCAAAAACTCTTACGTTCAAGCAAGGAGGAAATAGCATCTACAACACGTAAGCACTGTTGTATAGTGGAATGATGGGAGCGGAAGCCGAACTGATGGTTGGGAATTTTATTCGAGGATTCTATGATAGGGAGGATTCTTTTATAAAGGAGTTTTTCGAATATTTTAGACATTAATGGGAGGAGGCTGATAGGTCGGTAGGAAGATGGGCTGTCGGGTGGTTTGAAGGGTTTGGGAAAAACAATGACAATTGAGTGTTTCCAGGGATTGGGAAAATGGGTTGTTCTTACGATTGAGTTATACAGGTATGTGAGGAATATAATGGCCTTCTGGGGGAGGTTTTTGAGTATCGTGGAGGTGATTAGGTCATAACCAGGAGATTTCTTAGGAAGGTGTTTAATGATGTGTTTCACTTCAGACGGATGGAAAGCTTTGGGAGGGAAGGACAGAGGTAGAGGGGAATTCAGGTAGTCTTCGATATCTTCATCATGGGAAGGGCTCGTTTCAGGATTAGGGGAAAATACTGAAGTTAGGTGAGTGGAGTGAAGGAGCGCCAAGAAGTGGTTATAAATCAACATTTCTCATGCCTTTTCTTTCAGGAAATGTTATTAAATAAAAGTAATTATTCACACTAAATAAGTAATAGTTTTATTCACAAATCCATATGTGGTGAATTTGGTAATATTTAAATGAACCCTGAGATTTAATGAAAATGTAATAAGAACTTTTCGAGTCAGTTTTTCTCTAAAAATTTTAAATATAATTCATTTTCTTTTTCTTTTTAAATCTTATCACACCAAAAACACCTCAATATATCATTATATAATATGGGGGGTGAGTTTAGCTCAGTGGTAGAGCACTCAACTAATGAACTAGAGGACCCAGGTTCAAAACCCGAGTGTGCACTAAAGATTTTTTCTTCTAGTGTCATCGTTCGAGGGTTGGATTTGAGGTCCCAGATTGTCCCTAGGCTCAACCAGCCTTTAATTAATGAATGAATTAATTAATGGGTATCTGCAAAGAGAAAAATCAGTTGGCCGGAGCATAGTACTGACCTCACTATCTCCCTATTGTGCAGTATGGTCAAGAATCAGATACCTCTACGTTATCTGCCCCTCTGGGCCCTTACTGGCCTGTTATGGGACTGATTATTTTTTATATATATATATATATATATATATATATATATATATATATTTATTTATATAAAATTCTCTGGTCACAGTGTTTGTAACACAACTTCTCTGAAACGGCTTAACTTATTTTTATGTAATTTTTTGTGTTGATTTGGTAGATCTGAGGATAGGTTGTAAACTGTTTTTCATACCACTGAGTAATAAGGGTGGTCCCCCCAAAAACGATTATTTTTATTTTTTGGACAACATTTTTATTTTTTTAAGGTTTGGCATTAAAATACATATAACCCTAAATTTTCACTCTTCTACCAGCAATCCTCATTTTTAAATAGCGATATTAGTAACTTAATAATTTTAACAGATAACTGATCAATTATCCCCGCCTGGCGTCTACCGGCGTCAATTCTTCACTAAACAGCACGCTCTAAGGGTGAGAACGAAGCTTGTCTCCGTCTTTTACACACAATAAGTTTTCTCTTACTCCTTACTTAGTTTTTGGTCATTTTTATTCGCACAGATATGCTAATTGAATTCAAACACGCACAATTTACAATTAGATTGGCATTCGCAATGACAATTAATTAGTCGCAATGCCAAACGATGTCTATTTCTGGCATAGATTTGGGCACACCTTGTTTTCACACGGACAATTATACATGGCATATTCTCGCGTGGATAAACCATCCAGTTTGTTTGTGTGGGCTAAATACTCTATCTTCCAGTTGCTAGATTTTAAGGGGCCCTTAGGACCAGGAGGAGTAAGAAACCTCTCCTGATTTTTTCACTTGTAAAATGCTAGGATCGCCCTTTTGAAAAGGTAGCTTGAACAAATTCTTTTCTCTTCTTCACAAGTGTTGAAATTATGTTTTGTAATATATATCCCCCCCCCCCAAAGAATAACGTTGAAAAAAAGAGACCAAAGTGCTAATAGCCTCTGCAGTAGATGCTCAAAAAAAAAAAAAAAAAAAAAAACGAGACCAAGTTCCAGGCCCCTCCCTGAAACAGTTTGCCTATGAAAGTTATGATATCATAGTATTGGGTCAATTTTTAGGCTCTCAATACCTTGTCAAGAACCTAATATAACCCTCTCACTTATTGTGCATTTCCATCTTGGTCAGTTCTCATTAAATTATGACCTTTTTAACTTACATAAAGTTTCAACAATCTCGATCATTTTAAGGGCCTGAATCTATACATGCCAGAAATTTTATAATATATCTGATCATCATAGCCATCATTTAACAAAAACTGGCCAATTAGGAAATGTACAAATAAGTGAGAGGCTTTTATTAGGTTCTTCACAAGACATTAAGTGCCTAAAACTTGGCCCAATACTATGATATAACTTTCATAAGCAAACTTTTTTTGGGAGAGGCCTGGAACTTGGCCTCTTTTTTCAACGTTAGTTTTTTTGGTGGGATATCAATACTTTTTGTACGTGAATTTTGAGTTGGCGCCATCGATGTTTGGCTTGAGGAGGATGACATGGGGACATGACGATTGTTAGTTTGTCGGGTATTTTTGTGTGTATACAAAAAGCTCCAAGGAAAGGTCCCAAATAATCTTTTCTGTCTTTTTGGATTTTTCTCTTTAGTTTTAGGTTCTCCATACCGAGGCGATTCATTTGATATCCCACATGATGGATTTCCGAAGGAACAACAAGTACGAAATGCCCCCCAGGGAGTGGAGTCAAACTCCACTTTTCAGGATTTTTCGATTTTTTTCTTTTAATAACACCCTTATCTATCATCCTGCGAAATTTTAAGTCTTTAGCTTTTCGGGCAGTGCCTAATGATTGTTATGAGTGGGTCAGTGAGTTGTAGAAATTCCGATATTCCATTGTCTATATTTTAAAAGTGCTTCTATATAGAATTATGAAACTTTCCGATTTCACTCACATCTATTAGTATAATACCTATGTAAAACTTCATAAGTTTATCTTTAACTGGTTCAAAGTTATGAGAGGGTAAAAATCAGCTCTAGTACTTCGTGCAATATACACACAGTGTGCGTAGGCCGCAACTTGGCCTGGCTGCGTGCGCCTAAATATACAGGGTGTCCTCCAAAAAAATGGCAAAACTTAGGGAATCGGTACAGGGTGGGAAAAGAAAGAAAAAATTCCTTTGTTTCTGAGAAAAACCCAAAAATCCAAAACACAATTTTGAAAATAAAATTAACTATACAAAAAACATGAAAACTATATGATTAATCTTCCACCCCCTCTACCCACCCACCTCTCCCCCCCACAAAAACTCTTCGTGGTTGAAAAAAATTAGCTAATGCCATGTAAAGCTGCTAGTTCAACATAATTTAAAATAGCTACTTTCCTTCGGAGGAAAACCAAGCAAAAACAAGATATATGCCTTTTTTTTCATTCTGCATCGATTCCCAAAGTCTTGTCATTTATTTTGTGACACCCTGTATATTAATATGAATCCCATTTCCAAAATATAGAATAGATTATTTTCACAATATGAGTAGCATACTTTCATTTATTTTCTCTCTTATTTTTCATCAGCATACTTTCTTTATTCACCTCATTGACATTCTTTTGTTTTTAGGAGCACTAAAAGAAGGTTCATTACGAATTATTCGAAATGGAATCGGAATTCAAGAGCAGGCTACTATTGAATTGGCAGGAATAAAAGGTATTTGGGCATTAAATGTCCGATCTCATTCTGGGTTGGATAATACAATTGTTCTTTCGTTTGTGGGCCATACCAGGTATTAATTATATATTACTTCTTTTAACAAAGTACTCTCTTGAATATATGTTCTTATATTTCTTTTATTTTTACAGAATCCTCTCCCTGAATGGGGATGAAGTTGAAGAAACTGAAATTTTTGGCTTTCAATCAGAACAGCAGACTATGTATTGTGGAAATGTGGATGAATCATGTCTTTTGCAGGTTGTACCAAGTGCAGTTAGACTTATCTCCTTAGCACCAAAAGAGGAAGTTTTAAGGTAGAAGAAGAAATGACTTTTCCTAAATATTTTTCTCATTGTATTGGTTTTATTTCTTTTTTCTTCTTTTTTTCAGTGAATGGAGGCCTCCATCTGGCAGAAGCATCAGTGTTGTATCTTCTAATAATTTTCAAATTGTATGTGCATCTGGTAGTGACCTTTACTATCTTGAAATTTGTAGCAGTGAAATAGTCGAAAAAAAGTAAACAATTTTTTGATAACTTTTTTTATGTATTGTCTATTGTATGCATTATTTCTAATTATTTTACTTCTGAAGATATCGAATGCTGGATTTTGAAGTTTCATGCCTTGATATTACTCCTATGCCTGATGAAGTTCAGTCAGAGTATATAGCAATTGGGCTTTGGAATGATATGTCTGCTAGAATATTGAGAGCCCCTTCTCTTGATGAAGTTCATAAAGAATACTTAGGAGGAGGTACCAAAATGAGTTTTTGATTGACATTTCATAGTCATTGTTATTCATACTCATCTTTTTTTTTTGTTTAGAAATTATTTCAAGATCCATATTGTTTGCATCATTTGAACAAATGAATTATGTTCTCTGTGCGTTGGGAGATGGTTCAATGTTTTACTTCACTTTCAATAGATCTACTGGACAGTTATCTGAAAAAAAGAGAGTAAGCATTATTTTTATGCTTTATGTTTATAGATGAGTTGTCAATGTATTCATGTGTTTTATTTTTATTGATTTTTAGGTCACTCTGGGCACACAGCCAATTGTTCTGAGGTCTTTTCGCTCAATGGCCACAACTAATGTTTTTGCTTGTTCTGATAGGCCAACAGTTATATATTCTTCAAATCACAAACTTGTGTTTTCTAATGTAAATCTGAAAGAAGTTAATTATATGTGCTCATTAAATACTGATGCTTATCCTGATAGGTGAGTTTTATTATTAAAATTATCAGGTAATATATGGGATGGTCACAGGGAATGAGTTGGTAAGTCAAAAAATGGGCAAAACGACTTACTGGCCCTACGATTATCTCCAGACACTTATGGGTAGTGTAAAGAAGTCACTATCTCACAGCCTTGATTGTTTGTGACATAAAAATATGTGGGTTTCTTTGCATCTCCTAAAATAGCATGTTTTCTTTGTAAAATTCTCTCTTAAAGGGCTGCTCTGAAAAGTTGAGATTTTGAACTTTCCAATTTATTCCCTGAGACCATCCATATATTTAATGATCTTCATCTAAGAATACCATTGATTAAAATTCAATTATTGGGGATTTCTATTGAACATTTCAAAAGAAATGCATTGAAACTGGAAATTTAATCATTGTTATTGTTCAAACATTGTACCTTTTTTTTTTTTTTTTTTTTTTTTAGTGTTAATAAACAAATGTATTCCTAATGTGTTTTTGATGTGTGTACTGTTTATGGCTGAAAATCAATAGAAATGTTAAATGGGCTTAAAAAATAGTAATAGGAACTAAAAGTGTGTTCACATCTGCGACTCTTATCATTATTCTCTTTGTTGTCCAAATAAGGTGCTTTACTTCAGGATGTATCTGGCTTAACACATTCGCTGCCCCTGTAAATTACGTATTCTGGCACCAGTGCCCACGTCAAGAGGCAATGGTGGTCAGACGTGCCATTTTGAGAACATATTGAACTTATAGTTACAAAAAATATGCAGCTCAGGTTATAGAGAGTTTTACTATGAGAGAATGGATCCGATGAACTACAAATATTCAAGAATCTTTCATGTATCCACGCCATCCATCCATCCCAAAATCCAAATCTTTCCTAATTTGAACCATAGTTCTCTTTTTCAGCTTAGCATTGGCTACTGATTCCTTGGTTGCAATCGGCACTATTGATGAAATTCAAAAACTTCATATACGATCAGTACCTCTTGGTGAGGCTCCAAGACGAATAGCTTATCAAGAATCATCTCAGGTAATGAAAAGAAATTATTCAATATAAGAAAAAATGTTTTCTCCATGTTTTCTTAATTAGTGTTTTATTGTTTCCAGACTTTTGGTGTCATTTCGTCAAGATTAGATGTTCAAGAGCCTACTGGTTTAGCAGTTGTCAGGGAGTGTGCCAGTACTCGAGCCCAACATACAACCAATTCTCTGCAAACTTCAGTCCAATTAGCTAAAGCATCAGGTCCAAATCAACCTCCAGAATATGGGATAGAAGTAGAAGTTCATCACTTTCTTCTTCTTGATCAGCATACTTTTGAAAGTAAGTTGTTTTCTTATTCAACCCTTTTTTTTCTTCAAATTTTGATTAGATTTTGCAATTATAATTAGTTTTGTATAGTTCATTACCCCTTTAGAAACTAAATAGCGTATGTGTTTTGCGAGCCGTGTGACAGACTCCCGGCCAGCTGCTGTGTCCATTGAACTGAATAAATTTTTACCTTATTCAAGTTACTTTTTCTTCTTGTATATTTATTTTTTAAAATTAAAACCATTCTTTTTCATTTGGACTTTAGACAGATTGCTATCTCTTTGACAAAAATTAAAAGAAAGTTAGGTTCTGATTATTCTTTATTAACAGACGTGATAAATTCACATGATAATCTCTATCGGACTTAGCTGCTAGTGCCTAGTAATTCTTCCGTGTACACTTTTCTAAACATCTTCACAACAGTGTAGAATGAATTAAAAAGTAACTTAATTGTATAATACCAGAATATGGTGCTAATGACCTTGCAGTCGGAGCACCTATAATTAAAAAAAAAAAAAATACCAGAATACAGACTGAAAGTTTAACTGCAAACGACAAAGGTAGGTACAGAATAGTTTTTGGTATGCATGGTAGTTCATTCATACCAAAAACCAAGTTCTAATTAACCACTTCACCGCTACTCCCTCATTGGCACGTCCTGACAAAGACGTTCTTACCACACTACTCCCTTACTAGTGCGGGCTGGACTTCAAGGTTGTATTTTATCTCTTAAAACATAATTCTCCCAATTCCTAGGGGCTTTTTCTTGTTATTCTATTGTTGTAGTAGTTCACCAGTATATAGCACTTGATGTATGACTTACTCCTTTCTTCTCTATGAGGTCTATGCTCTCAATACAACCTGTCAAACCATTGTCAACCATTTTTACCTGATTTTGCAACTTGCTCTTCCTTACAGAAATATTATTCCTTGAGTTGTCTGTACATACATGAAAAATCAATCGTACTTCCAAGATTTAAAAGTAAAATAAAACCCTTGCAAAGTGCTAATCATAGTTCAACCATAGAACTTTTTCCATCATGTCTAAAAATAAAAAAAACTCAACCCGGTACTTACGGTACTCAATCCCTATCTTCTTACGTAAGAATTGGACACACTATCTACTTTTTCATGAGGAGTTAATCTCTCATGAATAGTGTGTTCAATAGTGTTGTAATGCTTCATTGTATTCAAACGTAATAAATTAAAAATAGTCTACTTTATTAAATTTATTCCCAAGCATGTGCTATTCCTCCATTGGATCTCTTCAGAGGCTATAGCAAATAATTGGAACAAAACCATGAAAAGTGCTATGAATTAATTACTTTTAGAACGCATAGTAATATAACCCTTTAGACATGTCCTCACTCTTAACTTATTAGTCTCTATTCGTTATTGATAGCCATATTGAATTATGTTTGTTCTATTTATAGGTGATAATATAAATTTGTTTTCTAAATTCTTGTCTAGTGTTGAAGAAAAATGTTTTAATTTTTGGCTTTTATATTTGAATTTCAAGTAGTTTTATATTGCTTCCTAAGTATTTATATGTTTAGAAATACAAAAGTGATGTTACCTTAATTTTTATTAGTGCTTCAAAAATGGAATAGATTTATTAATTTTTTTTTTTTTTTTTTTAAATATTTTTAGTAATTCATGCCCATCAAATGATGCAAACTGAGTACTGTTTGAGTTTAATAACAGCCAAGCTTGGAGATGATGGTAGCCATTACTATATAGTAGGCACTGCAGTTGTGAACCCTGATGAAAGTGAACCAAAGCAAGGGCGAATAATCATGTTTAATGTTGAGGATGGAAAATTACACCAAGTTGCTGAGAAGGAAATTAAGGGAGCTTGCTATTCATTAGCTGAGTTTAATGGAAAACTCTTAGCTTCCATTAATAGTACAGTGAGTTGTATATAACTGTTTTTGTCATATTGATTTCAAAGCAAACTCAACATCTTAAGTAATATAACCAATGTAAAATTCAGTAAAAAAAAACAAAAAACAAATAAAAAAAACAAAAGTTTCTTAAATCCAATTGCTCTTTAAAAAATATACATCCTGAATAAAGGACACAACTCCAAGATGCAGAGTTTAAAAATATTGAAAATATGATCAATGCAAATCCCTGCAGGATATTGAATATTGCCATTTGGAAGGAGCTTCTGGACAACAATTATCCTGTAGGAATGGATTTTTTTCATAATGGTTTGAAGGCTTTGAGAAGAAATTCCAAGTGCTTGTGTAAGGGGTCTCTTTAAACATCATGGGCTCTTCTCAACTGAACTTGGATTTACCACTCTGTACAATAATCGTAATACACCAATAATTTTGTATATACACCAATTTCAGTCAATTGTTTTTAATTTTTATGAAGAACTTATTAAACAAATTACGTACAAACACGCTCCGTTTCTACTATTTAGAAAATTGCCACTCTGAGTTATTAAAAAAAAAAAAAAAAAAAAAAAAAATCAGTCCCGTAACAGGCCACAAGGGCCCAGAGGGGCAGATACTGTAGAGGTATCTGATTCTTGACCATACGGCACACTAGGGAGATAGTGTGGTCAACACTATGCTCCGGCCGCCTGATTTTCCCCTTGGCTGCTTCGACTGCTAGAGTCATTAGCACCCAAGGTACCCATTATTAATTAAAGGCTGGGTGAGCCTAGGGACGATCTGGGACCCCAAATACAACCCTCGAACGGCAGCACTAGAAGAAAAAATCTTTAGTGCACGCTCGGGTTTTGAACCTGGTCCTCCAGTTCATTAGTCGAGTGCTCTACCACTGAGCTAACCTCGTCCCCACTCTGAGTTATTAAGGTAATTAAAACTCCATTAACATACTATTTGCACGAGAAATCGAAGGGTAGGTGCACAGATGATCGGGTTGTAGGTAGTTGTAATTGCCCAGTTAACTTAGTACTCTCGGGAATCTCCTATAGAGATTGGCTCTTTTGCCCAAGTATTGTAATAAACTGGTTAATATATTCACATGCCTGTCTGTCATAAACATATATGTTTATTAAAATAGGAGAAATATCCCTGATTTCTAATAAATTATAGAAAATAACTAGAATCAAAGATGTGGAGTGGATCAAAAATATACAATCCTAGGAAGGATTGCCCGAATTTATCTAAACTTGTTACTGGAGAGGCTGGGTCATATGGATTAACTCTATTGCCTACTCAAGGGCATGACTTCCTGCCTCTGCACCATGTTCTGGTGGTTCCCTGGGAACAGCCAGTGCAGCTAATTTTCATATCGTTTTTGCTTTCATGGCTCTGTTTTTACACACATTGAGCATTTCAAAAGCATAAGCTCTATTATTATGGTTCTCAGGAAATTCGTTTTTTAAAATTCCAAAGTCTAATCTATTGGATCTTGAAGATTGTTACAAAAAGTTAAAAGATTAAATGGCAGACTGCAGAATTACAAGAAAAGTTTAATGTATGTAATGTTTTGTATTTGGGCTTAGGATATGCGTAAAAAAGTAATAAAGCAAAATTGATCAAAATATTAAAATAAGAATATGACCTTTCTATTACTTAGTATTCTATTCTCAGAAGGTATGATTAATAATAACTGACTCTACTTAATAAATTCTCCAGTTTGTGATTAAGAAAACACAGAGCATAATATTTATAATGCACCTAATTCTTGTAAAATCATAAGCAAAGGCTAATTCTTACGATATTATAACAATATAAATCATATAAAGTCATGTGCGTTGGAACTTTTTGCTAAAATGTGATGTACCTTCTGATATTAAGTGCTGGGTAGACTCAACTGTGAAGTGCTTCATTGTCTCAGATACCAATTTTCTTAGTTGGGCACTATTATATATTAAAGCCTGATTAAGTGCTCTCATTGTACGCTTTTCATCCCTACTTGGTTGTGGAAACTATCTATTTTCAAAATGAAATATTTCTCTGTCATCCATTCTGTTGAATACTCAATATTAAATTTTTATTTCCAACAAATGCCTAAGCCTATCATTTTCTTTGACTGTGTCCCCAACTCCCAAAGCCATTACTACTAAGTTATCTCCTGGTTGCATCAATTTCTAAAATTTCTTGCTCAAACAGGAACCTTTTTCCGTAAGCCTATTACTGAATAAAGCCGACCAATACCTCTCAAATTCGAACCAACATCTATATGTGTGGTTGTATACTGACACCACTTATTCATCATGATAACCTTCTATTATTGTTATTATTATGTTTTTAATTGTTATATTATTTTGGGTTTACTGCTTTGGAGGGTATATATATTCTGTATTTCCTTCAGGTACGACTCTTCGAATGGACGACAGAAAAAGAATTAAGACTTGAATGTAGTCATTTCAATAATATAATAGCATTATATGTTAAAACAAAAGGAGATTTTATTCTTATTGGAGATATTATGCGAGCTATCACATTACTACAGTATAGGACTATGGAAGGAAGTTTTGAAGAGGTATGATAAAATTGTTATTTATTCTTTAAAAATTGCTTATTTTCAAATATGGTTCCTATTTTCAGATAATTCTATACTCTATTTAACTAAGAATTCAAAAATAAATCCCTTGTCTTTGACTACTAACTAATTGCCACAAGATAAATATATTAGTGTTATTCCATCCTCTAGAGCTGAAATACCCCACATGGGCGTACATAAGGGAGGGGCAGCAGCCCCCCCCCCCGAAATTTTAATTTGATCGGTAAAAATTTCATAAAACCCTTAAAAATAAATTAAATAAGATCATTTAGTTCATAAAACATTTTCTATTTTGGGTGTAATAGCGTTTAAGTTGGCTAAAACTCTTCCAAGATCTAAATTGTTAGTATTCCATACACCGGAAATGGTCTCAGCCCCCCCCCCCAAACTTTTCCCAGCCCCCTCCGAAATTATTTTCTATATATGCCCATGATACCCCAAATGAATTTATATTCTTTGTATTTATAATTAAATATTATTTATATTTATAATTTATATTATTTTTTAGGTGAAACAGAAGTTTTTTTATTATTTAAAATTTAATTACTATTTTTGTTTGTGTGAAATTAAAAGCTTTACATAACACTTTCCAATAAATATTAAAAATTCCAATTAGGCTAAAATACTCTTCAATTAATTATGGCTATATTCCTATTAGTAGATTAACTTGATAATTTTCTATATTTAGCCTTAGTGTTCCAATTGTTTGAATTTTCTACCTTCTGCACAATAAATTTCCTCTTTTACAAATGAATTAATAAATTACCTATGTTATGAATTTGTTACCAGAAAACTCTTAGGTTAGGAATAGATTATTAAATACCTACCAATATAGCCAGATCAATTGGTCGTTTCTAAAAGCCTCCAGCATCAACATCACTTCTGCTTTTCAGCAAAACCTGCTGTTTGCAGGTTTTAGCAGGAAATATATTTTGTATAAATTAAGAAAAACAAGTATGGTGATTAATCTTAGACATCTTACAAATAATTACTTATCTGACTGTAATATTGTCTAAAAAGGAAAGTTCTATCAACATTCAATTTCATGCTTAACTTTCTCTGGCTTATTATGTTATTAAAGAAACCTGAATTAGTACATATTTTGATGTAAAATTTAAGATTAAAAGACTTTAAAGTTAGATGAATTAGGTTATTGAAAATATATAGGAAAACAATTAAAAAAGTTGGAATGATTGTGTTAAATACCCTTTGGAAATGGCTTAATTATACATTAGGAAAAGTACAAACAAGTTATCATTTATCCTCTTGGAGAACTTGGAAAATTGTTTTTAAAAATTACTTTGGCTGTAAGAAATAAAAAGCTCTTTACTTTAAGAGTTACTTCATTTATGTTTACTGCTAACTTTGTTTTAATGTTTAGATATCAAGAGACTATAATCCAAACTGGATGACTGCAGTTGAAATATTAGATGATGATACTTTTTTAGGAGCCGAAAACTCATTTAATCTTTTTGTGTGTCAGAAAGACAGGTGGGATTTACTGTTTTTCTAATATGCAATAACTTGTTTTATTTATAAAATTGAACTTTGCATTAGTCAAATTATTTACATGATGACAGTTATCAAAATTCACTTTTTACAGTTCTGCCACTAGTGATGAAGAACGACAACTCATGCAGGAAGTTGCCTTATTCCATTTGGGAGATTTGGTTAATGTTTTTAGACATGGTTCCCTTGTAATGCAAAATTTAGGAGAATGCAGCACTTCAACAACTGGGAGTATTCTCTTTGGGACAGTTAGTGGAGCAGTTGGTAAATAATTAGATCTTCTACTTATTTACTTTATCATTATTTTTATAAATTTGCAAATTATTATTATATTTATTGACTCTTTTATAGAAAGAATGATAAATCTAGAAAGTTCTAAATTTGCTTATTTTATTTTGTGTAATAAGCATTCTTTTCTTTGTAGCAGAAAAAATTAAAAAGTAAATAAAACCATGAATAAAACTAGTAAGCTTATTTTATGAACATTAGTTATTATTTTATTGACATTGCTACACTTCAGGGATGAGTTGCAACACATAAATTAGAAAGGAGTATAGATTCAGCTCCTTGTATGATTTCGAGAGAGAACAAGATAAAATAATTTTAACTGTTTTCTTTATTTTAAAAATTCATAAGCCATTTCCAATAAAGTCTCTGATCTACACAACTATTGGTAAAATGCTTAAGCGTAAACATTATAAATAATGCAATAATAATGCTTAATTAATAATTATATTTGTTGAGACTAGTTGTTTAGTTTCAAAGGCATCTTATATTCTGCAGATATGCACATATCTCAGTGCTTCAATCTTATTACTCTCTTGTAGTTTTATTAAACATTACATGTTTAAATTAGTAAAAATAAAATATACTATTCACTATAATCAACTGGGTTCAATTAACTAAAACAACATATTTTGGGGAGGGAGGTGGTTGTTCCATACTCAAGGACAGGTGATTGTTAGTGGTTTATTGAATTTTCTGGAGAAGATGCAGTGAACACTTTGGTTTTCTGAACTGGTTTGTGTACTATTTCCCTCGGGTATCTCATAAGGAGCTGACATGATCATCTTGAGAAATGGGTTGATCCCTAGCACTATAGTTAGTGCAACCAATTATCTGAAACTGATAAAAGACCAATTGAATTATTCCAACAAGCAGTACTATTCAACCCTTCCAAAATAGTTAGAAAATAATTTAAAATAATAATAATTATTAATATCTATATATAATATAATCAGTTTTGAATATATATATATATATATATATATATATATATATATCAATGCTAATTGTGAGTACTATTTTTAAGTATATACAAGCATTTTATTGCCTTTTTTCTCTGGTTCGAATTTTATCTACTAATATGGGAAATGTGAAAACTATAATACAATACAACCTTTAAATTTAAAATAAATTGCACTTAATGGCACTAGTGGTCTACATGCAGAAGTGTTAAAAAAAAATAAATAAAAAAAAATTAATCGCAATTAACTAACTTTACCTTGCTTCCAGGTATTGTAAATTCGATTTTAATCTGAACCATTATCTTGGTCCAGATTAAGGTCCGTATATTTTAATGTACTTTATTCATGATAATGAAATTATTAACAATTATTTTTGATCTTTGTTTATATTATTAATTGCTCCTGTCCTTTTTTTTTAAGGTGTTGTTACACAAGTGTCACATGAACTTTATGATTTACTTACTGAACTTCAAGATAGACTAGCACATGTTATAAAATCTGTTGGAAAAATTGAGCATAGCTTTTGGAGGTCATTCAGTACTGATGTAAAAACAGAAGGAGCTGAAGGCTTTATTGATGGTGACTTAATAGAAAGTTTTTTGGACCTGCCTAAAAAAGAAATGTTGGAAGTAATTAATGGGATTCAGGTATTTAAACCAAATGAAAAAATCCAATTAGTGGGTGTTTTTGTTTGTAGTTTTTTTTTTTTTTTATTTTTTTTTACGGCGCATCTACAACTTGTTTGTAGTTATTCAGCTTTATGTACAGATTTGTTTTAATAGTTTTTTAATACGTTGAATTATTTATTTATAGATAAACAATGGTTCAGGGATGAAGCAAGACGCCACTATTGATGACATCATCAAAACAATTGAAGATCTAACAAGAATACACTAGGAGTAAAATAATTTTTTGAATAAGGGATTGCCACAAATATTCTACATAGAAAAAGTAATTTCATGTCAGCTTCTTGCCCAATTTTGGGTAGCTCATAGTATTTTCAACATTGTGGAAAATTAATTGTACATATTTATACATATATATATTTATATATTTTCACGGTAAAAATGGATAAATTAATTATTCATTATCTGTATTTGAATGAACATACATGTCCAGGAATCTGATTGAGGAGTGGTCTGTGAAAAACAGTATTACAATTTTTCTAACAGGACACCCCTTACCTAATGGCCTTCTTAACTTATTTGTAGTTCTATAGTTTATGCGTGCCTTAGTCTCTACCTGAGGCAATTGAATCAACAGATTAAATTCTGCTAAAAAGCTCTTGCCCGTCTCAATGAACGTTTAATTCTATTCAATTCTGCTTTTTTAATATTTGATTCCCAGGAAATATGTTCTTAGTTTAAACATAACTTACAATTAGACTATTAAGTCATTTTTAATTTGTTTTTGAACCTAATTATTTCATATGATTACAGCATCACTGAAGAAAATTTATGTTTACAATTCCATCGATCAGGGCTTTGTCGAAACTTTCAAATTCATCAAGTTTCACTTAATTTCCTGAAATATTATGCTCCAGTATTGCATAATGCGCCAATTGTTTCATATATTTCTTGTAACTTTATGCATCAATATTCATTATTAATTTAATCATCTTTCCTTATTTTTACATTTGTGCTTTTATCTCCGTCTCTTGAATTTTTATTTTGTAAAAAAAAGTGTTTTGCTGGAAGTATTTTGTATAATTTGCAATTTTAAGTGTGTATATATATATATATATATATATATATATATATATATATATACACTTATTATATTATTATTATTTTGGGTTTTAGTTGCTGGGATTAAAATGTGAAATTACAAATATTTCAAAATCTTTGCTCCCCTTCACAGATTATTCTCAACATATATTTTGTTGACTTTTAGTGCATGTTCTCATATATAGAAAGAGTAAACTTTGTTTCTGCTGTGTTTAGTTCTTCATCAACAAACATTTTAGAATAGTAGATTTGTATAGATGTTGTTAATTAGAACTAAGAAACTGTAAATACTTCATTGCTCTTGCAATTTGTAAAGTGTAAAGTATGTTGTAAAATATAGTATGACGTTTATTTTAACATTGTAAAACACTTTCTTGCAATTCATTTCGCTTTTACGTTCAACCTAGTATTATTCCATGATATAAATTTATTTTAATTTCTGTGATTTAAATGAACTCAAAATGTTGAGTTTCATAACTTTTGTATTAATGGATATTCATTTATATTACATTGAAAGTATTTCTTTATTCAATTTATGTATGATATGAAAGTAATTTTGATAATAAATATACATTAGTTGCTTTAATAAAACATAATAATGAACAATCTACAACTTAACCAGTTTGTAAGCCTAACTTATTTTAGCATGGAACATGCTTTAGCCATGACCTAACTACCCAAAAATGTTACACTATAGTGGAACAAAAATGTTACTTTCAAGTAGTGTGCTCTCTTCCGACCACTTCCTGTCCTCTTCTTGTATTTAAGACGTAACCATGACCTAAATCATTTCCCATCAAGGGAAATTATAACTTTTCTAATAAATCCTCAACTCCAAACCTAACCAAAATTGATTTTCTTTCACAAAATAAAGAAAATATCATTCCTGGTTACAATATTATTATAAAAATCAATTTAGGTTACTTAAGGAAGTATAAGACAAATAATATTATCCCTTAGTGAGGAGTAATAAAGATCATGGATGTGTATTACTTAGCAGGATGTGAGTAGGAATCAACCCATAGGTGAACAGAATGTTAGCAGAAAGTGGCCTGGAAATTGAACAGGAAGTGAGTATTGAAACACATCTGTTGCATTTTGCATTATGCTCAAGCAAATTTTTGTGGAACCCCAACCATATCCATGTCTAAAAATGGGCAAACTGAAACTTGCTAAAAATAAGCGGCTAAAGCATGTTCCATGTTTTTTTATTTTTGGCAGTACGCTCAGTGCAGAAAGGAATGGGAGGCCCAGGAGGATAAAATCCCCTGACAGGATCAAAGAGCAGAGCCCCTAGATTTATATCTTTACAAATTACAAATCAGCGCCTCAGAGCCTCTTAAGAGTATTTAAGCAAGTTTCAGTATTTAAGTTATTCAAGAGCATTTAAAGCACTAATGGTATATCACATATTTAACAGGACATGCAAGATTTGAATCCCTAAACTACGAATTCAGGTAAATTGAATTTAAGCTAATAGGTTCAATTTAATGTGGTTATTATTCCTTTAATTTCCTACCATTTTTAAATGTATCTGACATTTTTGAGATTCATTTCCTAATATATTATTAATATAATTTTTTATGTTTCTCACCATCAAAAACTATTGTTACAAATAAAATTTATTATATTGTCAAGAAAAGAAGATTTGGTTTAATTTTTTTCACCTTAGAGTAGAAATATTTGGGTTCTCGAAATCTTTTATTGTTTATCTTGCATTCAAATTTCATTTTTTTTTTCTTCAATATTACATCCCTATTTTATATAAGAGATAAATTAGGATCAAATTTGGAGACAAGGGTTCTCAAACGTTTTTAATTTCTGTGTGATGCTATTCTTAATCTCATTTGAAATTGATTCTGTTTGAAAAACTGTAGAAAGTAAGATGCACCATCATGTCGTTCAATTTGGAAAAAAAAAATCGGTTCTGAGCCGGAATCATTTATTAGTTGGGCTCAAGTAAATAGGAAAAAGGGATCCATGAGATGAATTCTACTGTCAAAAATTCTGTCCAAATTTGTTTGTGTATACTATTATTTGGGGTAATTCTGCCGCCTTTTTACACATTCTGATGGAGTGTAGGAGATAACCAGAGCGAAAAAGTAAACAGCCACGTGTGTAAATACTTTTTTCCAAGCGCTTTTAATGGTTTAATTTTTTTTTTATTCAGTTTTTAGTAAATGTACAGGGTGACACAAAAATAATGGTCATCCGTTGGCCAGATGATTCTCCAATGCAAGATCGGAAAAAATAACCCCCCCAAAATTGACCTTGAAATGTTATTCAAGGTCAATTTTTTTTATTGCATAATTTGAATCTGCGAGTCATGAGGAAGAAAAAGTTCAACGGCACCATGGGTCAGAAATGACTCCTTATGGTCAAAATAACAATTAACAGCATAGACGTGGACCATTCCATTCCAATCAACAAATGGTGGCGGGTTTTGAAAACACTTTTTTTTACATGATCTACTAACATTGCCTTACACAAAAATACCTCGTTTGATTTTTTTTAAAAAGCATCTTCCAGTATAAAAAAAATATAAGTATATTGAACAACGGCCTTCTCAGCGGCATAAAGTTGAAAACCATAACTCACATTTTACAATTGAATGAAATGGCTTCATGAGGTTATCCTCGAAGCTTATCAAGAGCCCTTTGCCATAAGCTTTAATCAATCGCTGAAATTGCTCATTTCACTGGTCATGTATGAATTTCATGAACCAGCCAGTCCTCGAGTACCTCCCAGAATAAGGATAGAATAATTGCCCACGCCCCGTGGGCAGAAAAAAGTTTCTTACTGAAAAATACAAAAAAAAATTAAGTTGTAAGATTATCACTCCAGCGCCCATAGCAATTAAGCCTGTTCTCCACCTTCAATACAGGGTGTCTATAAAAGAACTCCGGGGTTTAAAAAAATAATATTTTTTAAACTATAAAAGATAGCAAAATTTGATCAATTCCTTTGAAACAAGCAGCTCAAAGAGTTTTACTCATACCAATTGGGAATGTTTCTCTCAACAGTTGGCAGCGCTGCGGAGCGTTGACCTTGAAATTACGTAGCGGCTGCGGCAGGCAGTCAGTGTCGTCTGGACTGCCGCGCTATGGCACCGCCTCAACAAAAGGCTCTGTGTTATTTGGCTCATAGAAACTAATTCTGTTGTTACTGTACAAAGAAACTTTCGACGTAGCTATGGTGTTGACCCGCCTACAGACAAAACAATTCGTCAGTGGTTAAGTGCGTTCAAGGAAACAGGAAGTGTTTTGAAGCAAAAGTCGCCGGGTAGGCCGCGTGTATCTCAGGGAACGAATAGTGAATTGCGTGGCGTCCGTTCCCCCAGACATGCTCGCCAGGACATGGGAAGAGGTAGAATACCGTTTCGACGTGTGCTGTGCCACTAACGGAGCTCACATTGAACTTTACTAAGTTGTTAAAAAATCTTGAAAATGTAAGCTTTCTAATCATGTATAAAACATGTATGTACGTTTTTTACTTTATTAAAATATTTTGTCTTAAAACCCCGGAGTTCTTTTATAGACACCCTGTATTTCGGACTTCATTCCTGAGGCAAGCTGCCAACCTTGCTTTCAAATTCCTCACTCGTCTATGGACCTGGCGAGAATTTCTCCTAATTCTTTAAAAGTTATTCTTGTCCATTTTGCCTGCTGTGGACGACGATGCAGGAAAACGAACTTTCGTCAGTCCACACTACCCGCAGCAGGAACTTTGGATGACGATCCAACTACAGTGGAGTCTCACTTATACGAATGTGAGGGGGAGTGGAAAATGTTTCGTATAACTGAATAGTGCCATGTTTTGTGGCTATTTTAAAATAAACTAAATTCTTCATAAAAGTTCTTCATGGCCCTCTGAGCGGCATTCATTGAAGAGTCATAACTCGCATTTTACAATTGACAGGAATGCCTTCATGAGGTTATTCTCGGAGCTTATCAAGAGCTCTATGTCATAAGCTTTCAAGCAATCCCTGAAATTACTCAGGGATTTCACAGGTCGTGTATAATTTACATGAACCATACAGTCCTCGAGCCCCTCTCAGAATAGAGAATACAATGCCCTCACCCGATCCAGGCCTACTTTTGGGCTGAAAGGAATGGTCTAAGCTATGGGAGTCTCGAGGATGACGGTCGGCCGGAACCTTCGGGAAGAACATCTCCCTTCAGATTACAGCAAGTTCAGGAGTTGAGGCCCGGGGATCAGGAGCAGAAATCATTGTTTTGCAATGATTTGAGGCATTCTGGATGCTGGACTACAGTGGAGCTCACTTATACGAAACATTCAGTAATACGAAGAATTTTTTGTTCCCCGGCAAAACTCCATTGAATCCTGTGTATTGAATTATTCACTTATGCGATATTCAGTTATACACAAAATCCACTTATACGGAAGTCAATTTGTTCCCCTGGTGTAATTATTATTCAGTTATACGAAGACACAACAGCTTTTCCACGAAATGTTTTCAGACTTACCCCCACCAGTCTCTCTCTCACTCATCAGTTCTTCCTTGTCATTCTAGTAATCCAGCCGTGTTCTATGCACTCTAAATAACAAGGCACATGCCACTGATTCATCCCCCACCAGTCTCTCGCTTTTCAGTTATCTATGCAGTAGTCGTGTTCTATTGTCCTTTCATTTTTTAAAATGAGCAAAAAAACACGCTTGAAGACAAAATAAAAATACTAAAAGAAGTTGATGACAACCCCAACGAAATAAAAATAGACATAAGATTAAAAGAATTGAGGAGAATTTTGTGATATGAAACTTGAAAATATAATAATGTACAACGTTATCTAACAACAAAATATGTGCAAACAATAAGATTGTGACTTTTTTATGAAGAATTTAGTTTATTTTAAAATAGCCATGAAACATAGCACTATTCAGTTATACGAAACATTTTCCATTCCCCCTCACATTCATATAAGTGAGACTCCACTGTAGTTAGATCGTCATCCACAGTTCCTGCTGCGGGTATTGTGGACTGACGAAAGTTCGTTTTCCAGCGTCGTCGTCCACAGCAGGCAATATGGACAAGAATAACTTTTAAAGAATTAGGAGAAATTCTCGCCATGTCCTTAGACGAGTGAGGAATTTGAAAGCAAGGTTGGCAGCTTGCCTCAGGAATTAAGTCCGAAATATTGAAGGTGGAGAACAGGCTTAATTGCTACGGGCGCTGGAGTGATAATCTTACTTCATTTTTTTTGTTTTTTTTTTAGTAAGAAACTTTTTTCTGCCCACGGGCGAGGGCAATTATTCTATCCTCTATTCTGGGAGGTATTCGAGGACTGACTGGATCATGAAATTCATGCATGACCAGTGAAATCCTTAATGAGTAATTTCAGTGATTGATTAAAGCTTATGGCAAAGCGCTCTTGATAAGTTTTGAGGATAACCTCATGAAGCCATTTCTGTCAATTGTAAAATGTGAGTTATGGTTTTCAACTTTATGCCGCTGAGAAGGCCGTTGTTCAATATACTTATATTTTTTTTATACTGGAAGATGCTTTTTAAAAAAAATTCAAACGAGGTATTTTTGTGTAAGGCAATGGTAGTAGATGATGTAAAAAAAATGTTTTCCAAAACCCGCCACCATTTGTCGATTGGAATCCACGTCTATGGTCATTTTGACTATAAGAAGTCATTTCTGACCCGTGGTGCCGTTGACTTTTTTCTTCCTCATGACTCGCAGATTGAAATTATGCAATAATAAAAATTGACCTTGAATAACATTTCAAGGTCGATTTTGCGGGGGTTAATATGGGGGTTATTTTTTCCGATCTCGTATTGGAGAATCATCTGGCCAACGGATGATAATTATTTTTATGACACCCTGTACTTTTCATTTTTGCAAAGGGAAGTGAAGTTTTTTGTTCCCTTGAATTTATTTATTCATAAAAATGTGATATGCAAATACTTTTTTCTATCACTATATATAATGGGTTGTTGAAAAAATAAAGCAGGCTTTTATATGACCAATTCGTTCCATATAGTGAAAAACTGTTGAGTGGTCATCACCAACTTTCTATCACAATGTCTCGAGTAGTTTTGATTTTGAGATCAAAATCTTTCTCTCAAAATATTGTGTTGTGCAATAGTCACATCTCGTTGTATGACTGGGTCTGTGACTACCTCCCTGAATCTTGGGCACCTGATAACCAAGCCGAGTCTTGTCCATGCCGATGCTCTCCTGCTCCCAGAGGCAGTGTATTCACTCCCCACAGGTCCTGTTGCATAGAGGTAAGTGATGGTTCCTGGTATCGATGCAGCTTTTAGGTGGTGGCATTTAACATTGTAAGTTGCGGCGACGGGTGCGCGAACTGTCACTTCTGATAACCCAATATGCGTTTTTTTCCAGAGTTTGATACCAAATTCAAGTAAATGCATGAAGACTCTACGCAGATGTTTGTTAAGCTTTTCTGCCGATCAACTGAACACGAGGAGGCGTCCATATAGCCATGACAAAAGTCGGAGCTCATCCAAGAGGCTTTGGAAGGTACTGAATGCATTTTTCAATCCAAACGGCCTATGTATAAACTGGAACTGGCCACGCGGAAAGGTCCCCCTGATCCTTCTTTGGTCTTCTCACGTTCGAAATTTGTATGTTAACAGTTAACGAGTTAAACCATAAATAATCCCTCATTCCTGCTAGAGCGCTCTGTACATGCTCAAGGCTAAAGAGGGCTTGCAATCAAGAGATACAGCTAGGGCGAGAATACTCGGGCATCACCTCTGGTGCACGACATTCATCTGCGAGAATACTCGCATCTCGCCCCAGAGGCATGGTATTCTCCTGCGAGTATTCTCGGGTGTCGCATTGAAAGGGTTAAGATCTATAATCTTAAACTACTTATCGCTTCATAGTTTCTAGTGTAGCATGGCTCATCCATAGAACGGTATTGATATTTGACTGGAAATGTTTCATTGAATCTACGATTTTGAGGACAAAAAGAAGTAGAGTTAACTACTTTGTCCTGCCTGTCAAGCCTTTTGTAATAGGCTTGAAGTGATTTATTAATATAAGTTGCTTGCTTATCTTATTTTTCCTTTTCTAAGTCCAGCTATTCTGCCTACGGCCAGCAATTTTCTTTAATTTGTCTAGTTCCACCACAAGTCTTCAAGCCATGTGTTTGATATCAACTGTTTTATTAGGTTGAAAAGATTGGGCCCAAGAGCTGAATCTAGGGATAAGGTCAATCTATATAGACAATATTTTTAAAAAAGAAAATTATGTAAACATCCTGATGCTGGTACATTTTTCTATATGTAAAATTTAGAGCCACACCATATGAAGAATTATTTTTATATTAAATACATTAATATTTATTTGAATTACATTTTAAGTTAAAACTTATAAGATACCCATGCCATGCAATGGGATATCATTGTAATGCAATGTGTAATACTTCTCAAAATATTCTCAAAGTTGAATTCTTCATAATGAGTTAAGTAATTAAAAATTTAAAAGCAGTCATTTCAATTGAGTATACTCAATTGAAATGACTGCTTTTAAATTTTATTAAATATATTATTTATTTAAGAAGTATCTTGAAAAGAAACTACCATCTTTAGTAGGTTAAGAAATCAAATTAGGTGATAATTACATTGAATCATTTTATTTAATTCAAAAAAGAATCACAAAAGTAAGGATTACATTCTAAAAAAATAAATAAATTAGTAATAAATTCAGTTTATCTATCTTTTCTTATCCAAATAAATAAAATAAAATAACACATACATCCACAAATTGGTAACTATTCTATTTGTATGATGTGAAAATGACTAGAATTGAAAAATATTTTAAAGCCACAAAATAAAAATAAATATATATATGTATATATATATATATATATATATATATATATATATATATATATATATATTTATAGTAGGACATTCCACACTCACACACACACACACACACTCATATATATATATATATATATATATATATATATATATATATATATATATATATATATGTATGTATGTGAGTGTGGAATGCCTTACTTTGGACCATGACCAGAACAGAATAGAAACATCTATACAAGGAAACAATAATGTAAGATATATGATTAATGCAAACTATAAATTTTGAATATTTGAATTAGAATAATATTATGAAATCATGGGACAAAGGGGAGATTCACATGAAAACAAAAATACTTTTACCATGATATATGACTAGATACAATTAGTAATAAATAATGTAATACATAAAATTTTGTTCTTAAAATTAATGTGAACAAGACAGGGGTTTGAGGCCAATTCAAAATTTCTTGAAAGCCTTCTTTGCACTTGTTCCTTTAGTGACCTTCAAAACATTGAACCTCACAGTTTTACTCAATGGCCTGCATTCTCCAACTGTTACAACATCTCCAATCTCAACATCCCTATAAATAACGTAAATAATGAATTAACAGAGCAAAAAGAAGAGTGAAACATACATATGCTAGAGTAAGCAAATATCAACTACATCATAATAAATAAATTATCTTCAGCAATGCAATAATTAACACTGATTCATCCTTCTTTTTCCAGCTTTGCGGGAAATCTATGCTTCCATCATTAAAAAAAGACATTAAAATATTGTTTTGAAACTTAAATAAATTTAAATTAGTAAAATTGGCATAAAAGGTGTAAAGATGTGACCCCTCTGAGTGCCACACCATATATATCTGCTCCCTCCTTGCATCGGCTTTTCTCTAGTTCTATTAACCGATTCCTTCTCGTCATTTATTATCATCACCTTGCAATGATGTAATGTTACTAATTTCTTCTTATTACTATTTATTTTATTTAAATTGAAGCCCGAATGGCTTTTTTAATTTAAAATTACTTCTTCTTTTTTTTTAGTTTTAAAGTTATGCAAACTATTTTTAACGTAAAAGATTGTAGTTAGCATTGTAATATACATTATATTAATAGATTTTATTACTATCCATTTTAGTAATTGGACCGTGTATTATTTCTGCAAAAAAAAAAAAAAAAAAATACAAACAAAAATTGTCTACTTATATTTCAATTTTTCAAATAATAAAGTAGGAATTTCTAATCAATTAGAAGGATGTCTAAACAATCTTCTTTCCCTAATTCAGAATAAAAAAAAAGGGAAGGGGCATTTGCCGAATTAGGAGATAAACATAAGATACAGCGGGAGGGGGGCTGGGTTTGGTTGGCCTCGTAGGAAAGTTAGCTCCCGGGCTGGTCAGCCCTCGACGAAAATTCGAGCCCCCATTGCTCAACTCGGAAAGGGTTAACAATAAATAATATTTCAATATTTAGATTTTGGTGAAGGTTTTACTGTCTCAAAAGTCTGTGAAATAGGCAGAAATACAGTAACTATAATTAAAAGCACCAAAAATTCCTCACTTTACAGATAATGAAATCTGCCTGTTGTTTTAAATTTTATTAGTATGTTTATTTAAATTGTATAATTGCATGTACTTTTATATTGCCAAGATAAAGTTCTAAATCATATTACCAAAGACAACGAAAAAACGCTTTGTAAAATATCAATATTATATCTCCATGATTAGAAAACGTCTGGTGTCAATGCGTGTGTCGAATATGTACTCTTCCTCCAAAACTATTAATACAATGTTACAAAAAAAAGAATACAATTTTGATTTTAATATACACTATATCTTACCAAGATTCTAAAATTTAACTAATTTAATTCTGAACAGTTTAAAGTCAAATACTGCCATTTTAATGTTAAATATTTGACCTATTTTTACTAACTTAATTTTTACAAACAACCACATATTTTTCTTAATATACCGGGTAAATATTGCCATTCAAATTTTTGTTTGACATATTTTTTCTTAAAGCAGATATTAACATTGTGCTCATAGTTGTACAAAAAGGAGTATTAATTTTTCATATACAACATCAAAATTATTTATATGGGGAAATTTTTTAAATAGCCCAAAAAGTTGATTTTTATCACAAAGTGAAGTCACGATAAGAATTAGTAGGCAATTGTAGGGATATTGGGGAAATTCTCCCCAAAGGAAGGTAGAGGTTTGATCGTGTCATTAATGCTCGCAAAAATCTGAATTAAAAAAGCCTACAGAAGAGGGTTAGGGTTGGAAAAAAATAAAGTGTGGGGGGCAATGTGATTTTTCAGCATAGATAAAAACATGTGAACAGAAAAAAAAAGCTTAGGATTCACTTGGAGGAGTGGTCCTCTCACTCTTCTCCGAATACTCTCAAAACGTTCAATGCCCTCCCTGTAACTCAGAAATGTGAGAGGGGGCACTGAAGATGGGACTTACACATCCTGGGATTGAGAACAATAAATTATGGATTAGTGGTGCATTTGCACCTTCAACTTTCAACTCCAAATTTTAAATGTAGCTTCCTAATGGCATTTTCAAGTGAAGTACATAGGTTTTTTTTTGATTTATGAAAATATAATGTTAGGAGACTACAGTATATATTTTGAGTTGATCAGTGGAAGATCAAAGGTGGTAAGTCATTCGTCTTGAAAAAAATAAACAATTCATCAGCTACTCAGCCATCATTTAGTTTAATAAAAATTAAAAAAAAAAAAAAAAAAAAAAAAAAAAAAAAAAAAAAAAATGATTTATCCTATTTTGTCTCTGGTTGGAGAATGAAGTATTTATGTCTAATGTGCTTCCCCCAGGGTTAACTGATTGGAATCGAGTATCAGTGCACAGGGTAGGTTACACAGTATATTTACAGGCAGACCTAACTTATTTGTCAGTTTTCTTCAAGAAAAATTTCATAAGTGACCCCTGATTGTGTGTACGCAAGGCAGTATTATTCCTTAATACATGGAGGGAAAGCACGTTTTGGGAGTGTGTTCCTCTGCTATTACTGGGACAGGCCATGTTCCAGGAAGCATCACTTTCTAGGCCTCCAAAATGTACTATCTTTCAGCTCCATGTCACTCTCTATCTGTCAGTAATTCCTGTGAGGAGAAGGAGTGTGGTTCTACCTGTTTTTGTCATACTCGCCTAGTATTTATAGTTCTTTAAATATTTACAGTTTGCCGTTTTAAATCATTGTTTTTCTTCGTCATTGAACATTTTTCAATTAGTTTGTGGTTTTGTTTGGGTTCGCGCTTTTTAATTATAATGGGACTCAAACATTTTCTTGATAAAATCTTGGATTTTAATTTAATGTCGAGAAAAACCATCAGATGGTACTTAAAAGTAGTACAGTGAAACCTCTGTATAGCGGACACCTCTGGGAGAACCAAAGTTGTCCACTATAGAGAGGTGTCCGCTATACAGAGGGGTTGGTCGAGATGGATATGTACCGAATTTGTACATTTAATTCATGTTTTAATTAACCATTTAATAATTACCCATAACAAGTTTTTTTAAGTATATAGAAAGAAGTTCAATAAGTATAAACTTAAAAAAAGTTTTTATTCTAAAAAGTTTAAAGCATAAAGATGTTCTTAGTTCTCGGACAACATTTTTGTCACAATTTTCCATCCATTTCTTCAAAATTTCATCTTTCTTTTTCTATTTCTGCTGCTTTTGTTTTCCCTATCTTAAAAAAACCAGGCAACTTTACGCACACCACATTTTTCACGATTGGAAAATGTTATCACGTAAATTTTTTCTTTAAGTGTCAGACATTTCCGAGTAGACATATTGAAGAGAAAGCACAATATTTACTCAAGAAGAGCTGAAAACCAACTGAAAAGTGAAGAGAGGGAAGTTCTGCGGAAGGAATGTGAACCGAACAGAGTTATGGAATATTCCCGGAACCGTGATACCGCGTAGGCAAAACAATAGTAATCTGCCAGCGGGAAAATCATATGCTTCTGCTGAAATTCCTAGGAAGATATTACTAGTCACTATTCTGTATATATATCTTATTCTTACAAAGAGTTTGGTTAACGCATTTTTCTGGAAACATACACCGATGGGAACGCTTCTATAAATAACATTAGCTGTAATTGTCCATAGTAAGGAGGTAAAAATCAGGTTTTTCTGCCCGTGTCCTTTGTACAGAGGTGTCCGCAATATAGAGGTTCATTTTACCTATAGAAAAATTCGGGACTGCGAGAAAATGTCCGTTAATAGAGGTGTATGCTGTAGGGAGGTGGCCGTTAAGGGAGGTTTCACTGTATTTTACATTATGACCAGGGTTGGGCAAACGTTAGTGGTCGCTAATATCTAAAACTTCTCGCTAATTTAGCGGTACTGATAAGAGCCTGTGCTAACGATTAGCCCATAGCGACGGCAGTGCGCTAATCGCTAATTTATTCATGAAATGTTTAAATATTGTGATAGCTAATACCTTTAGCTATAGTTACGACATTTTGTCATCTCAAAGTTCACTTCCGGTGTGCTCTGAGCTCGGGAGCATGCACCGCATATAACATTAGGTAAAACTGAAGTTAAGTGTCCTCCAAACCGATTTCTTTCAAATTTTGTACAATAACGTATTTTGATGCACTAAACACGAATCCGTTAAAAAAAAAGTTCGCATTCAACTAGGAAAGAAGTTATTAAGCACTAATGTTCACTGTTAGGAAGTTTATAAAAGTAGGCGTAAACAGCGTATTTGTAAAGACGCGCATGCGCAGATATGTAACATTGGGAAACAGAGAACTCTCGTTTGAAATGTTCATAAACCATTTATTCAAAAATATTGTTAATTTTAAGGGCATCCTCACCCCTGGGTTTTGATATCTTCTTGAGCGAGCGTAGCGAGAGGAAACGCATAGCATGTATGCCTAAAAGCGTCGTCCTAACATTCTTCTTATCTTCCTAGACATCCTTCTTACCTTTCTTCTTCTTCTTGAGACGCGATGTTCAGTGGACACAAATCCCCAATCGCACAGAAAAATGCCTTTAAGCGCTCTTCATATTTATGAGCACGTTTGAAGAGAATAATAAATTCGTGCAACTTTATTGCTATTTTTTTTATAAAATAAGAGTATGTTGACAATTAAACTTCAGCAGGCACGAATTAGAACGAACTAATAATTATAAAGGCATTAGCTAATTTAGGGATTTCTGTTATATAATACTTTTCATGAACGAAACAAGAAATGTGAAGAGTGTTTCATTATTTCAAAAAAATGGTTGTGAATAAATAACTGCTGTTGAATTTAAATAATTGATGGTAAATTTCAATTAAACTTCTTTATTACGAACTTTTCCATAAGCGCGCATGCGCATGTTGACAAATGTAGTTGTTTACATTAGCTCTTATAACCCCCATAACAGCGAAATTTAGTGCTTAATAACTTCTTTCCTATTTGAATGCGAACTTTTTTTTTAACGGATTCGTGTTTAGTGCACTAAAATACGTTATTATACTAAATTTGAGAGAAATCGGTTTTGAGGACGCTAAACTGCAGTTTAATTTAACTTTAAGTATGCGAACTTTTTTTCAACGGATTCGTGTTTAGTGCATCAAAATACGTTATTGTACAAAATTTGAAAGAAATCGGTTTGGAGGACACGTAACTGCAGTTTTACCTAACTTTAAGTATGCAAACTTTTTTTTAACGGATTCGTATTTAGTGCATCAAAATACGTTATTGAACAAAATTTGAAATAAATCGGTTTGGAGGACGCTAAACTTCAGTTTTAGCTAAAGTTATATGCGGTGCATGCCCCGGGCTCAGAGCAGACCGGAAGTGTACTTTGAGATGACAAAATGTTGTAACTATAGCTAAAGGTATTAGCTATCACGATATTTAAACATTTCATGAATAAATTAGCGATTAGCACACTGCTGTCGCTATGCGCTAATCGTTAGCGCAGGCTCTTATCAGTACCGCTAAATTAGCGAGAAGGTATTAGATATTAGCGACCGCTAACGTTTGCCCAACCCTGATTATGACAATTATGTTAACAAAGCCATTTTTATTGTTATGGAAGAGTACTCCTAGGAAAAAATTGAATTTAAACTGTTTTGAAAATGTATCTTAATATAACTAGTCCAGGCAACAAAGAGTTATAGAGGGAAATGTTTGGAACACAAATCTTGACTTCATGACTTAGTTTGGGAGTTAGGAGGACAACATATCAAAGTTCGTCACCCGTAGCCTTTGAGCCAGGGGGAAGGGGGATTAGAAGGTCCCATTTATTGGGTTTTCGGTTGTATCTTGGAAACCATCTGTCCTAGCGACATGACCATTCTATAACAAATGAAAGTTGATTAAATTTGCAACAAGTTTTACGAAATCAAGGTTTTTGAGATACATTAGAACTTGAATAATTTGAACCCCTAGGGACTGATGAAAAAGTTAGAATTATTCCAAATTCGAATTACAAAATCTTTTGAAAATAAAGGGCTAAATAACTTCATATTTTCACACATTTTTAATTAAAAAAAAAAAAAAAATACACAAATTTTATTTAAAGAAAAACAAAAATTGCACAAATCGATGATTAAGTACTTAACCCTTAATTAGTGGCGTGCTTTTTCTTCCATAACTAATAACTGGTGTCGGGGTACCAGTGAAACAAACTTTAAATTGATTTTTTTTTAGATAAAGTAATTTAAATAAATAATAATAAACAATAATATTTATTGAAATACAAAGATTTCAAAGGGCAAAGGTCGAATAAACAAATACATTCGGGTCAATATGACCCGACGCCACTAATTAAGGGTTAAGTAATAAATAACTTTCCAAGAAAGTAAAAATAAAAGTCTATTGTTTTTTTAAAAAAGTCTGAAATTTTTGTTTGCTTCTTTGATTGAAGCCAGTCGGAGATCACAAAAGATACTTAAACAGTCAATGATTGAAAAACATTCTTACTGACATCATTTTTACTTTCTATAAATCGTCTTAATTCCTTAATATACAACAGTGATTCAACTGTACTCGGAACGGGCGTTCCGGGTACACTGTAGACTGGGTTACTGTAGACTCATCTTCATCACCTAATTCATTGTCTTCATCACCATGCTTTTGAGGAGCTGTGAATCTCTTAGAGAACATCAGTGATAATTTTGGTTTCAGTTATGTCACAGCACACAGGGACAACTTCTGTCTGAGCGACGTCTTCCCATCCGTCCACTGGCTGTAAATCGTCAACTGAATCGATGCGACTTATTCCACTTTCGTTTGATTTTAAAAATCCAGCTTTTATAAAGCAGTTCTTTATTGTTTTCTGTGTCACTTGCCCCCATGCTTGCTAACACACATGAGAAGGACATCCAATTTCACCTTGAGAGCGTCGTAACATTCAGTAAGAATATTTTGGACCAATAAACGCCTATAAAAATGTTTAAGACTTCTAATTATTCCTTGAGCCATGATCCCTCCACCTGTACCATACTATCCACCTCTCTGTCCACTTCCCATTGGAGGTTCAGACTCGTAAAAAAATTGAATTATCCAACATTTTATTCAAATTAACCAGAATTTTTTTTACTTTGTTCATACACTAATTTCTAGGGAATGAGAGAAATATTCAAATTACAGATGATTTCGAATTATGGAAGTTTGAATTATCCATGTTCCACTGTATTTGCTCTTGATAGTCTATAATTTTGGGAAAAACACTTTTGCCACACACTTTTGCTCTTTTTGACCGGATAACTTTTCAGGGATGTACCCAAAAAATACATGCTGGTTGTAGGGTTGTAGAGCATTGAATTCCCTCAAATAATATATAGTACTTTACTATATTATATATTTTCCTTCAAACATTAAAACAATTTCTATGTTCATCGTGAAATCTGAAATTTGGCGACTACTGTTAAATAATGAATCTTTCAATTTCTCATAATTTCCATTCAACGTACTGTCTGAAATAAGCTCCATTATGTAAACATAGTGAGTACTGGACATATAAATAGCACAGAATATATAACATCTAGGCCATTAGTGCCGACATCCAGGGTGCAGCGAGGAATTTTCCCAACGACCCATGAGATGAGAAAATTCCTGCTGCCGGTGGGAATCAATCCCACCATCTCCCACATATGAATCTAAAGCGTTAGCCACTGGACCAGGAGGAGACCCAATCCTTTGATTATTATCGATTTAGTTTCCTTATTTTACTTATAGGTTGCATGACATGGCCCATTTTTAAATGTTTGGATGACAATGATTTCTGATGAATTATTCAGTGAAATCCCACAAAATTCCCTCATGTTTTCTGTTTTAACCCTTTCTGGATGGCGGGCTTCTCCAGCAGCCAGCACAAAGCCGTGACTGGCTGACGGTGGGCTTCTCTAGCAGCCAGCACAGGGCCGTAACTGGCTGACAGTGGGGCTTTTCCAGCAGCCACCTCACTCTATATCGTATACGGACGGTCGCTTTCTTTTCTTTTGTTGTATTTGGTTATATAAGTTTGTATTTTTGTATAAATCTGTATTTGTTGTATTTTAAAAAGAGCAAATCACCGTCGTTGCAAAGCTCGAAAATTAAATTAAAAAAAATAAGGGCGGTAGGCTTCTCCAGTTCTTTTAGACTATTAGTGAAATTTCTTAGTAGACATGTTTGAGACTTCTCGGAAGATGAAACATCGCAGCCCGGCCCTTCCTCAGCTCCAGGAAATAATATTGAAGAGCATTCTAGGATTTCGACGAAGGCGGTGGGCTTTTTCCGAAGTGAAAACAATGTAATTTGCTGAGAAAGCATCGCAGCTTCCAGGAATATATATAAGTTTTCTTTCAGTAGTACAAAGATGTTACGTGGGAAGGGTTCTGCAATAATTAAAGAATATATATATATTACTAATAAGAGAACACAAATCTTAAAAAAACAAGGCAATTGTCAAGCGCGCGTGAAAGATAGCTAGCTAGTAGCCGTCAGGAGGGACACGCAGGTATCGGGAGGGTCCCGTCACCAGGTAACTTCTGCCATACGACTCCCGCCGTCTCCACAGGGTTAATTTAGTTACAACGCCCGAATGTTTGCCAGCCATGGCAGGAGCGCCATGTAGTTGTGCTGCTAAGTATATTCCAGTTGAGTTCATATTCTGCTATCGAATGCTCAATTGCAGAATAAATATCTTTGCTGTTGTAGTACCTGTCAATGGAATGCACTTTAATAGTTCTTCAGTTATTTCAAAGTTACTGTTAATACCTCGTATAAAAATAGCAAGTTGAGCTATATCAACAGTTCTCGTCAACAGCCAGTGAAAAATTTGTAAATTCCTTAATTTTCTCCTTCAGTAGAAGAACCAAATTTAGAGATAAATCATTTATTCTTGAAGCAACAGTGTTTCTTGACAAAGAAATATTTTGAATTATTCACTTTTGAAATGGAAATGAAACATCAGCAACTTTTAACATACAGTCTTTAATAAAATCACCATCAGTGAAAGGTTTTGATCTCTTTGCGATTTCTAAAGCAATAATAAAACTTGATTTCAGGGCATCTGCGCTCTCAGTACATCGATTGTTGAACTTGAAGTTTAGATTTTAAAGATTACAATGTGTCCATTCTTATTTTTTCAGTTGACAATCAAATTTTGATTTATGATTCGCATCATAGTGTCTCTTCAAGTTAAACTCCTTGAAAACAGCAACTGTTTGATTGAAAATCAAACACCATGGTTTACCTTTCCATTCTATGAAAAAATATTCAATTCCCCATTTAGAATGAAAAAATCAGCACTCACTATCAATTTTAGGTTTTTGTGTCATTATGCCACAATGTAAAATCGTAACAATTATGGAACTCGACACAACAATTATGGATATTGCACCACCCACAACACAAAAAAATGCACAATACCTTCACTATCACTATACTCCACGATCAGTACTTCGCAGTACAACAAAAATCCTTCTCCAACCGTATCTTTTCAATTACTCGACTCAACTGACTCACGTTGTGCCGATGCACTCCTTTTATATTGATAAGGAAGGTTCTAGTCTAGACTCGAAGCACGTGGGAGATTCTATTGTTCTGAACAAAAATAATAGGGTATTTCCACATGTTGCTAAGAGATGGCGTTTTTGTCTATCTCGCTTGTCTAGGCTGCCCTTGAAAGTACTTACAAATGTAGTGTGCACATTTTAAAACTTCCCTAGAGGAATCGAGTGGTCTAAAAACATTATACTTCTTTCTGTGACACATTGTGATTGCAGGCCTTATTGATACGGGGGCCGGATGCGGCCCATGGGCCGTATCTTTGACATGACTGATCTAGACAATTATATTGGCAATAGTTTTGCGTGTGTGTGTGCATAAATGAGTGTCTATTAAGCATTTGGATAGTATTATAAAGCACCACCGTTAAATGAATACCAAGTTTATTGACATAGAGAAGTGAATTAACATAAAACTGTTTATGAATTTTTACAACAATGGGTAGTCATTTTCTTGCTCTCTTGGAGGAGGAAGGACATTCATCCTTGTCTTTTTTTTCTTGTTCTCCAATATCTTCTCGATAAGACCCCAGTAGGAAACGGTCAGAGAATCCTACTGTTCGTCTTTGTCATCTGAGTCAACTTGAGGGATTTCATTCAGATACAACAATCAACTGCTTCAATGCTGTTACAGGTGGTAAGCAAGCAATGTCTAAAATGGTCAATTGGGCATTTTCTAAGGTCTAATCGTATTTGATGGAAGGCTACTCTTCTATAAAGTAATTTGGCAAAGAGATGCCTAGATATCGTCAATCTGCAAGAGCTACATCCACTTTATCACAAAGCACTACCATGGAGGGAGATGTACTGTAGCCTTTGATAGCTATTCCTCATCAACTTCATGCCCAAAAGTAGTAAAGCAGCAATAGCACTATCGACTCTTATCTTTCCTAGGTAATGTGACATTAGAACATGCCAAATTGACCATTTTAGACATTGCTTGCTTACCAACTGCAACAGCATTGTAGCAGTTGATCGATGTATATGAATGAAATCCCTCAAGTTGACTCAATGAAGAAGAAGGACAGGAGGATCCTCTGACCGTTTCCTGCAGGGGTCCTACCGAGAAGATATTGTAGAAGGAAACTCTTCTACGTCAATAAAATTCGTTTTCATATAACGGTTGCGATTTTTCATGAAGATTCATTAGTCGACAGTTGTCACCAAATTTCAGATTTCATGATGAACACTGAAATTGTTTGAACGTTTGAAGGAAAACATATAAAATAGTAAAGTAATATCTATTATTGAAGGGAATGTAATGCTCTATAACCTAATTACCGGCATTTATTTTTTGGTGAATCAGTGAAGAGTTATCCGGTCAAAAAGTGTGCAGCAAAAGTTTTTGTTACTAACATTACTGACTATAAAGAGCGGATATCTCGAAAACTGAAGATATCTCGAGAAACTTGTTTGAAAAGAACTTGTAGAAAATTTAATCAGCTTTCATTTGTTATTGGGTGGTATGTCGCCAGGATTCATCATTTCCGAGATATAAGCGAAAACCTGAAAAATGGGACCTTCTAATTCCCCCTCCCCCTGGCTCAAAGGCAACGGGCGGGGACTTTTGATATTTTGACCTCCTAACTAGTCCAAACAAAGTTATGAAGTCAAAAATTGTGTTTCAAGCATTTCCTTCTATAGCATTCGTTGCCTGGACTGAACCTTTTTCACGGAATATGACACTTTTATATTAGTTTATGTCACCAAATCTTTTTGTGTGACTTTCAATAAATCACATACATTTTTTATTATTGTTAATATAAATAACACCCAGAGAAGATAATGTCATGTTAAAACTACCATTATAGAACAAGAAAAAATAATACACATCTCCCCGGGTCATAACTGAAACTGCCCATCTGCTGGTTTATTTAACCAATACCAGTGCATGCTTAATGTATTAAATGTCTGTTTGTTGTAGAAAAATACAAAATACAGCATTAAGTATCTTCATGATTACACATAAAGATATGTGAGTAAAAGTATTAAGTATTATGTTTTCAGTAACAAATAAAATAAAGTGTAATGTAAACTGGAGTGGTGCTCACATGTTTATCCTGAAATAGTTACCTAAAACATGGTGAGAGATGTACTGACATGTTTTTATGCCTTTTTTCAAATCTATTGTACTTCTTGACATAGTGCAAATAATCTCTTCTGATAACAATCGTTCGTTGCATTTTCATTTTCCGAACAACACCAGTCAAAATCCTTCCACGGATCGAAATATTACCTGTGAAAGGGCATTTCTTGTCCATGTACGTTCCTTCTATTGCCTAAAAGAAACAAGAGAAAAGACTTTTGTAATCCAAACCCTTCAAAGTTCAAATTATAAATTAATTAAAATGATAGTATAAATTAATTTAAAATACAACTCCATCTAAAAAGAATATTTTTGATCTTAACGCAATCTTTCCAACATTATTTTACATTGGCACTGAACCACTGAATTATTCAGCACATCATTTACTGCATGGATTTGATCTTAATGTGCAAATTAAATTAACTACATGGAAGAATGAATTATTTTCAGGGTTCTCATGAAATTAATATTTTGGAATAAATTCTTCAGAATGAAATGGTCCAGTCTATTGACCTCAACAAAATACAGCTTTAACTCTTGTACCAAATATTAACCCTTTAACGGGCAAGGGCCGATTATGCGGCCTCTACCCGCCAAAATTTAAAAATGACGCGAGTAATTTTCCAAAGCTTCCCGCTTGATGCCGGTGTATGCCAAAAAATAGTATTAGGAGCTCTCAGGTCCGAGGAGGCGAGATATGATGAAAGTGACCGAATATTCGGCCCTTGCCCATTCCGAGGCCAGGCAGTCTTGTGTCTGTGTTGGCCGTGCATTATTGGCTCTCTGGATTACTCATCTTACCCAGAAATCTTTCCAAAGTATGTAATAATTCTTTTTTACATTCTAGATTAGAAATTAATTGAAATAAGTTTATCGCCTACATTTTATTCATGGATTCATCTCATAAGTACCTTATTTTTGTGAAACTCTGGAAGGAAAAAATACTTTTTTTGGCATTCCTTATGAAATGTTCATTTCAACTCTTTCTGAAATGATATGCTGGGCTAGTATTATACTGTTATTATAGATTATCCAGCAAAATAGAAGTGCAGAGGGAAGCAATAATAAATAAAGAATTTTGGATTATTCAGAGAAATGTTGCAGATTTTTTCTTCTATTTTCATGTAGTTATATACTTCTTTCTTCAATAAAAAAAAAATTTCTCAGTCACTTCACTTTCGGCTATCAAGAATTATTCCATTTTTGGTAAATAAATAATCACTTTTTACGAAAACTAAGCAATCCCCATGGCCTATTCTCTAAAGGCAGACAAAAGTTATACATTTGTGAGTTTTTTTTTTTTATCGAAATCTCCTAAACAAAAGCCCTTACTATACAACTCAAGATTTTTTATTTATAGAAGAATAAAACAAAAACCATCGTTTCTTCATTTTCAGCCTGAGTGTGACCATCCGCCTAGGGGGCTATCAATTGACGAGAGCATGATATACAGGTTTCACAGTTTTTTTTTTTTTGTTTTTTTTAAGGCGTGCCAACCTTATGGTCATTAATGTAATCGAATTTTCATTTTTGGGTTTGAATGAGAAAGGGCCGGATATGCCCTACCCCCTATTCATGAAGACAAATTTTTTTTAATATTCTGGGTTCATATTTAGTAAATGGTTGCCCCCAGACCCCCAAATATAAATTCAAAAATTCTAACAGAACTAGCAAAATGTGCCCGTTAAAGGGTTAAGGTTTCCCAAAGCACCAATATATTGGTATTGAGCCGCCTTGGTCCAGACGACAAAGCACCAATATATTGGTGCGAGCATTTCGAGCTCTCAGTACTAAACGCAGCTTCGTTGTATTTACTTATTGCTACCTGTAGGGACTATATAAAACCCCCAGATATATGAAAAGTAAGATCTGTCTTAGAACATATAAGAAAATCTTTTCAAAACTTTTTTTCATCGTATGTAAAATTGTGTCGATGAGACTCTTCTACTTATCAAAGGACATCTGTTTTTCAAGCAGTACATTCCGAATAAGAGAAGCCGATTCGGCATACAATTTTTTGTATTGTGTGACTGTTTGACTGTGTACATTTTGGGCTTCATAATTTATATGGGCCTATCCACTGAACTCGTCGACCATGGCCTTGGAGTGACGGGTAATGTAGTTGCTAGCCTTATCAAATCATACCTAAATTAAGGCAGAGTATTATACATGGCTAACTGGTACTCCATCCCCTAGTTATAGTTATCCAAAAACGGACGAACTCAGTGGGCACAGTTAAAAAAAAAAAAAAAAAAAAAAAAAAAAAAAAAAAAAAAAGAAATAAGCAAGATGACAGAAGATGAAGAGGGATATGGATTTACTTTCAGTAGTAGAAAAGAAAATTCTTGATCTCAAGTAACAAAATAAAAAAGAAGTATGGATGCTGACTACAGCTCATCATAGGATGAAAATGGTTGCTACTGAAAAAAAAAAGAATGGAGGACTGAAGAGTTCATTGTAAAGCCTGAGGTTGTTGCAGATTACAATAAACATATGAACACTGTAGACCAAGCTGATATGGTTTTATCCACCAATTGGCATAAAAAGGTATTTTTGCAATTCGTCGATATGTGTATTTTTTTTAAAAAATAAATTGTACCAACTGAACAACGAAAAAAAAAATCCCCCTCACTAAGTTCCATCTCAACCTTGTCCAAGAAATGACTAACAAATTTCTCGAAGTAAGGGCTGTGGGAAGAAAATTGTCAAAGAGTCATATGCAATTGCGTCTCAAGGAAAGGCATTTTATTCGAAAAATCCCTTGTCCTGAAGGAAAGACACAGCACGCAAAAGAATATTATTTGTGCAGAAATCTTCACGATAGAAGAAAAAGGACGATAAACTTCTGCTGAGAATGCATTGAGCTGCTATGTGTGAATGAATTTGTTGAACACTACCATACCAAGTTAAAAATATCTAAAAAGTAAAACAATAATTCATTTAAAAAATGGCGACATAGCATCTTAGTATTGGCCCTAAATCTAAATTGGTGACAAGAAACTTAGGTGTGAAGGTTTTTGCACTAATTAATGAATATATACTTCACTAAAAATGATCACAAACTTCTAAAAAAAAAAAATAATAATAAGTCATTTTGATTAAATAATAATTTAAGTTTCAATTATTTGATATTAAACTTTTTCTTTATTGCTAAAGCAATAATTATAAATTATATTCAAATAAAAGAAGTTACTGGCAAAAACGATTGAAAGAAATGAAAGAAATTAGTTAGGAACGCTGTAATAGCTCAGAATGTAGAACAAGAATCGGAGCGTAAAGAGGCTGAATAGGCAGGACTGTCTTGGGAGAGAGACGGGTTGAAAGCAGGCTAGTCTGGGGAGAGAAATGGCGTAAAAGCAGGGCTGTTTGTGGGAGTGACTAGTGCGTGCGTAGCTCATTCCGGAAAGGGTTAAGGAAAATTTATTGAATTAAAGACACTAAATCTATTCTCACGCCGTGTATGGAGTTAAACATTTCACAGGTTCCACAAAAAGCAAAACAAACAGACAGGTTTTATTGAGTTTCACCTCAAGAACACAAGACAATTTTCAAGTTTCATCTAAACTATTTTAGAATGCTCATTGAAAAAGTGCAGAGGTCATGGAACGAAATGACTACTGTTGAAGAAGCAAATAAGTAACTCTTCAAAACTGAATTGTCTTCTTAGACAAAACTCAAAAGATATTTGTCATTGGAGCTTTTAAAGGAATATACATTGTCCCAGCATTATATGAAACAAATGGCATTTTTAAGCATTTGTCAAAATGTTCTTGATTAAATGCAAAAATTAGGGAAATACTTAAATAACTTTTCTGAATTTCATTATATCAATCCTATTTTGAAGATAAAAATTGTACTTATGTACTACAAGATGATGGGCAATAAGGGTCTTTCTGTAAGAATTAATACTGGGAATCATTTAAATACCATCAAAATATGTACGGGAAACACAGTAAGACATACATTGAAGTTTTAGTAGCAATATAATAATTAAGACACTTTCTCAAATTAACGAGGTAAATTTAAAACAAACATATTTTAACTGTAATAATAGTATTTCTCGGGTTATTGATGAGATCAGTAACTGATAGTCTTGTAAGCGTAATAGTTCTAAGAAATTGTTATCACAAACCTCTCTTGGAGTTTTGAAGCCTAAGCCCACATTGCGAATATACCTGAGGGAATTTTTTTTCTTCACTCCTAAGCCTTTTTTGCGATTTAAAAATACTGTTGGTTGTTTTTGAAACGATCTTTCAGTCTGCAAAAAATGTACATATATTAGCTTATAAGTACACACTGTTTTTTTCAAAAAGAAAAGAAAAGAAGAAAAACTTTATTTGTGGTAAATAAAGAATGCTGCCTAAATAAATTGGGTTGCTATATTCACAGCCTGCTAATCATTCTTTCCAAAATTCATTTTATTAATTTTAGTGATGTTAATTAATTTATTTTAGAATATGGAGGGAAAGAAAAAGAAATTTAGTAATTTTATCTTTAGACATGATTTTGTAAGTTAATTTTTAGGGGGGTAACTTTTGTTTGCATCAAATTGGCCAGATTTTGTAAAGCATAATGATCTCCGAAAGAATGATTAGCAGCTGTTCAGCTCCCATAAATGTGATTGTTAATGATCCCCAGGTAATCAATAAGAATTGATTCCGCAAGGACAGCTAGCTTGCTCGTGCCAAGTCCCAGTGTTTCCAGGAAGTCACTTGTGGTCTCTGTGATCGTTCCTCTTGAGCCGAATCAAAGGCCTCGCACCATATAATTTCTTCTTCCATACGCTTCATGAAATATTTCTTTGTATGTCGTTATGCATTTTGTATATATGACCTTTTATTCCTTGTCAATTGACTCTGCCTGCATCGGATCATTTGTTTCATACCTAAAGGTAGGGTCAATTATATATGCTGCTTTTGATTTTTGTGAAACACTGTGATGTCAGCATACCTTGAAGAACCATCTTCATCCACGCCATAGACTTCTTTGTGGGATAGGAAGTCTTTTTCTTGAAGAAGAGGAATAATCTTGTGTTTGAGGTTGTGGTGTTTGGACATTTCCCAAGCACGTGTGCTGGTGTTTCAGTCTCTCTACCGCACTTGCGACAAAGGAGTCCAATATTTGATGCTGCCATAACACTGGGAAGTCCTCTCAATGGCGCATAATTCATATTGAGTTTTAAGGAATTATTTCATTAATAAACTTTTTATTAATGTCTTCAGAAACATTTAAAATCATTTTAACAGGATATGTGAATTGTTAGCTTTGCAGTGATAGAGTAGCAGCAAAAAAGATTTTAAACCTATCAGTATAGAGTCCAAATTGTTTTCTTATCTTGCTACAAGATACAAAAAAACCTCAAAATATGTAATAAAAAAAGCGGCTATGATCAGTGGAATAAGCACTGGTTGAGGGTTCTTCAAAGTGTTGACGGCATACCGCGGATCATCTGACATCTCTGCTTCAATGGATGGCGCTATATATCTTGGGAAACATTGGTTTAAGCACACAATTTAGTCTATATTTTTTTGATAACTTACTTCCATCACAACAAACTCTAGATCAGACTTTTATTAAGGTCTATACTAGAATTATATTTATCCATAATATGAAAATTAATTCTTAAATACTATGACCCAAGGCAATGAATGACACAAATTGAGTAAATTCCCCTTTTTATTATTTATTGAGACAAAGAATTATGGCATAAATTATTGACAGACGCTATTTACAAGAAATCGTATATTTGAAGGTGGTAAATTATAAGAATTTCAGTAAAACCAATTACCTGGTCAGCCATAACTAAAAACAAAACTTTAATAATCAATAACAAGTGTTTTAAGTAGCGACATGTATAAACTCTGGCCAAAGAAGTACAATTTGACTATAGAAAATAGATTATTTTACAGTAGATGATAAGTCGACACGATATACAAACATTTAGAAACGTTTGTAAAGAGAACCTATTTATGTGTTCTATTTTGTCATGCGTTTATTATATCATCGGAGCTTAATACAACAATTTGTAATTTTCACCAAATGAAGTTTTGAATAAATTCATTTTAATTAAAAAATGTCATTGAATTTACATCCTTCTGACTGTACAGTTCTAGTAATTAAAAAAATAAATACGTCTTTAACCATTTATTTTAAAGATATTGAAACTTAAACAAACTGCATCTTAGGTTTGTTCAGGCCCGTTCTCCGAATCTAGTTTTTCCCTAATAACATTACTGTACATTACAAGAAAACAGTATTTTTTACCTACTTCTTAATAGATTTTGCTTAATTTTTCATATGATATATTTTCATTTATTGTTTATCCAATTTGACAGAAAAAAAGTATTCAATTGAGATCAACAAAATAAAATAAATGGTTGTGAAAATTCCAGATAGAAATAAAATGAAATGATGAGAGAAAAACATGATGTGAAAGTAGAATGAATGATTGAATATAGATTTTTTAAAGTACAAATATAATCAAAAGTAATACAGCAATATTATTCAAATAACAATTATAAATATGGTACATTTTCACTTTGACATATAGCGATAATAATTATAAATGAAATAATGAGTGGGTAAAAACAACACAAAGTAAGCAAGAACAATAACTAAACAACTAATAAATCAATTAAAACCGTCTCATGTAAAGGACTGTTTCCAATCAAACATCATTAGGCAAAGGTCAAGAAAGACCAGCCATGCCGAAGTCTGCCCAATGTTTTACATAATACAATCTTCTTAAAACAATTTTTAATGCGTATTAATTTTGTCGTTCTATTTATTTTTTCTTTATCTGTCTGTTTTTTTATTCGTTATTATGCCAGTAGATAAATTCGCCTGTAATGATTTTTCTGTAGTTGATTGCCTCTCATGCGTACCTATCCCACCGCCTTGAACCAGTCCGCTGTCGTCAGTGATGTTACTATCTTGGTTCCGTCTATGTCATTTCCTAGCCATCTACACCTGAATTTCTCCAGTTCTGTTTAATTGTTTAGACAGCAATGTTATGTAAGGGCAGTACTTCAGCTCTCAATATGAAAGCCCAACTTATGAGCTTTGCATGGGCGTATATAGGAAATAATTTCGGGAGGGGCTGGGAAAATTTCCGGGGCATGGAATATGAAAAATTTAGAACTTGGAATAGTTTTAGGCAACTAAAACGCTGTCACGCCTAAAATAAACTATTTTTTATTAACTAAGTGATCTTATTTAATTTATTTTTAAGGTTTCTATGCCCCATTTTTACCACCAAATGAAAATGGGGGGGGGGGGGGGGGGGGGGGGAGCCCCCTCACACGTTATACTAAAAAGGCTGGATATAGTCTATCATTTCATGTACCTTAATAAATACCAATTAATTGATCGAACCATTTCCGAACATCTAGTTGTTTACTATGGTTGTTTACCAGGAGGTTTCGTATGAGTAAGGTTTCTCACGGTTGACTGGGTCAGTATTTCGAAAACCTTTTATTCCTGTTTCTGGATTTATTGAAATATCCTTCATGACACAATATGAAGAAAGTGATTCACAATTGGATGTTCGTGTAAAAAAAGGTAATTTCTGATAATGTATTGTTTACAATTTTTCTAAAATATAAGAAGAAAAAATATTTAAAACTATTGAAATTTGCTTGAATATTTTAGCTACCGAAAGGATATCAGAAAATATACACATAGTTGCCAATGAACCATCATTGGCATTTTATCGGCTACAGGAACATGTACGGAAGGCTTTACCACCCATGGTTGAGAAAAGGGTTGAAGTTTCGAAGCTCCATCATGAATTACAGGGGCGTTGCTATGACATTGAGTATGCAGTGAGGTAATTGAGATAAGATTGACTTCTAAAGATATTTTTTTTCAAATGTTATGAATAAATAATTCTTTAAATCTGCATTATTTTAATTTACCCCTGACGTAGTTAATTCTTGAGCAGTCAACTGATATTTATATACAAGGAATAATTTAATATAATAAAGAATGTTTGCTTTATAAACTTTTTAAAGAAAAGATTTTATAACAAATGTCATTAGCCCCCTGCTGTCAACTACTGACAGTGCAGCCGCAGTGGCCAACTTTCCACTGGTGCTACTAGGCCATGACTATCTCCAGGTGCACCTAAACCGTTTTAGCTTGGCAGAGGATGATATTTGCCCTCTCTTTCATGATTGTGTCATGAATGGGAACCACATTACTATTTATCCTGAGCTGGACCCCTAGCTTTCTACACCTGTTCGTTATTGGACGTTTGGGCCGAATGACTTATCAGCCAAGTGTGGGCATTGTCTAATAAAATAAATAAATAATAATGGCAAATGTATTGAATACGACTGAATAATTGGGGAAATTATTTATTCCTCAGTTACTTGTTTGAGTCTGGAATATATATATTTTTCAAATCTTCAACTTAATGAAAATTAACTTTAATCCTGGCCAGGATGTAAACTCAGTTCCAGCTTGGAGTTTAAGTCCTCTAAAGGAACTAAGGCTACAAATAGACAGCACACGCCAATAATGTTGTCTGTCTTCAGATAAGTATTACGTTATCTGAAGCCTTGGCACATTAGAGGACTTACCACATTTTGATAAGAAGCCTGGAAGCCTATTTGTCTTAGGAATCTACACCAAGAGCAGAGGAGATGGGTTCAAATCTTAACATGACAAGTTAATATTTCTTAAGTTTATGACTTAATTAAGTGCCTGACAACATATTCTGCTCTTGTTGCTTTATTATTTTTTCAATAATCAGAGTTTTATAAATTTAATTTATCTTCAGTGGATAAAATTATTTTTTTTTCTAAAGATGATTTTATCGGAGAACATTGTTCTGACCCTAATCAAAAATATGTTTAGGTATGATTGTTTAAGCTTTTTGGCAGTTAGTAATCTGTAGTACAGCCCTTTGAATTGCTGGCTGGATAACAGCAATTTCGCTTATTATAAGGCATCTAATAAATACTTACAAGGGGACACCATTTTTATCCACTATGATAGTAACCTATCTATTATTCTCTTTTAAACTTCGTCGCTGGGTGATTTCATCTCCTCCGACATGCCAGCATGTATCTCAAGCGGTGCGGTTTCCTAAACCACAAATTTTCCTCAAACTCTCAACAATGATTCCATGTAGGAGGAGCATCAATAAAACCGAATTAACAAGTTTAATTCTCTTATTAATTCAGCCTACAAATTACTCTAATTTCTCAGACCTACAAATTATCCCAAAAATAAAGCGCTGCCTTTTTTATTTAGATAGGTTATCTCCTCCTACATGCCGGCATGTATCTCCAGCAGTGCGGTTTCCTACAACCAAAAATTTTCCCCGGCATTATAGCTGGCTTCCTCAGGTGGTACATAATACTTGTTCGTTATCTGAAAGCGAAATGCCCCAATTTGTATGTGACAAATTTTGCTTTCAGATAACGAACAAATAATTAAAATATTTAATAATGTATTATTTGTATAATAAGTAAAGTAATTAATATTTTTTTTTTTATAGTTATTTGAATGCCTCAATGATTTATCTTCTTTTCTTTCTTGTGGCTTAACTGACCATTGTTCCATTTGGGAACATCAATTTTAACATTCTTTATTCGCCTATCTAACATTATGCAAATTTAATTACAATTGAATAAAGCATTGAATTAACAAACAATATTTTTTCTTACTCGGAAACGTGATCTGAATTGACACCTGAAATATAAGAGATTGCTGTTTTTTAAATATGTTGTGTAAACTACTTGTAAAACTAGGCCAATAATTTTTATTTACTATTAGAAATATATATTTAATGATATAATATTACAGTTGTTTTAATTAGTTTATTTCTTGAATTGTTATCTGTTGTGAAACTGCGATGATCCCATTTGGGAACAATGGCCTGTTCACCTTACATGCGCCAAGATCAGGATAGGTTCCGGGAATCTGTCAGCATTTTCTCAATTTCTTTCTTTTAGAGTATTGCCTACTGTGTTTTCATTTTCAGTATCCATTCTGCATTAGAACTGGATAGTAGTACTTCTTTTATTTCTAGTTGTTTACGTATGTTTTTCCGTAAAATTGTAAAATAATTTAGTAAAATGAACACCAGTCCATTTTGGTGTTCCAAACTATGGAGGAATCAATCAATTATTTATATTATTTAGTAGAAATCCTAACTAATAGTTCTTGTGGCGACATTTACATCTGCCAGTTACCACCAGACAAAAATAGGGGTAACAGATGAATAAATACTAGATTCAGCCATACCAAAGGATGTGGGGTCTCCCGTGGCCTAGTGGCTAGTGCCTTGGACTCATAAGCGGGAGATGGTGGGTTCGATTCCCATCCGGCTGCAGGAATTTTCTCATCCCACGGCTCGGGAAAATTCCTCGCTGCCCCCTGGATGTCAGCGCTAATGGCTTAGATGATGATGCGCCGTTGGGAGATGTGATCTGAATTGACACCTGAAATATAAGAGATTGCTGTTTTTTAAAGGATGTATATGGTGAGGTGAGCCTAATTTTTAATTCAAATGAAGGTACAGATGTCGGGTGTTTTGATGATGCAGTGGAAATTTCTGATCTCTGTTCTCATCTGAAAAAAAAGAAGAAAAACTATCCGACTGAAAAAAGTTAAAATAACAAAACATACTATTCCTAAATGGGTTGAAAACCGTCAATTCGATAAAAGTCTCTTGCTAATATAAATGAAAAATGTCCCTTTCTACCCAATACACAGCCAATAGATCTTTTAGAATAGAATACGTGTCTAAACAATTTATGCAATGTTTGCCTAAAATGACCATGATCTATGCTGTACTACATGAAGAATATATTGAGGTCCGCCAGGAAGAAATTCCGTATCCTTCATACTTTTGATACTTAATGATTTCACTCTCTACTTAAGAAACATTTGTATTAGACATCTGTAGAAATATGGGGGCCGTGAGCGTAAAGCCATGTGCACTCCGAGCCTGAGGTCTTGGTTCGATTCATACTAGGGGTAGTAGCTTTACTTTAGAAAAAAAGAAAGAAAATAATTAGCCCTATCCTGGCCAGAAAACTGTGTTAATCTGTAGATAACTCGTCCCAAAATCTGTTTAATGTATAAGTGAATGTTAAATTTAAATAAATTAAAAACATGATATGTGACTTATTAATTTCTCTCCCCTTAACAGGCCATTGTTCCCAATTGGTACCATTAAAGAAAACATAAAATTCAGCATTTTTTTATTTAAAAAAAGGTCATTGAAGTATTGTAATATGAAAATATGAAAGCTAATAATAAGAAGAAAAAATTAAAATTTCAATCGGAACGGGGTTTGTTTGTAAACGGTTAATAAATTAATGTATTATTATTATTATTCAAATCGCCCTACTCGATATCTGAACCTCCATATCACCTGTTTTTCTGATTCTGCTAAAGTGTTAAATCCAAGTGATTATACGAGAATAATGAAAATATTCTAATATTGAGTAAAATGTCTAACTTCTATCTGCTATTTTTCTTTTCCCGCTAAAAGTAAAAGTCTTTAATTCTGGAGGATGAAATGAAGACATATCAGGATTACTAAGGAAAAGGCCGATTCCTTAGTCATCCTTATTTATTTCACTAATTTAATGATATTTGGAAACAGATTGTATGAAAATTTCAGTGATTTTTTTTAAGTGCATAAAAGAGATGGTCAGCACCTAATATTTCTTCAAAACTTTATAGATCTTGCTAAATAAACTAGACCTATTGCTATTTCTAATGCTCATTTCAAAAATTTTATGACTACTTAAGGAGGTTGAATAAATGTATACAAAAATCTTTTTGAAGTCAATTTCCTCACCCTTATGTAGTTACATTTATTATAAGGACTCTGGGGAGGCCCGGTCGCCGTGAGTGCTAAGGTGTGTGCAATCCGTGCCTACGGCTATGGGTTTGATTCCCACTAGGGGCAATGGCTTTTCTTTTTAAAAAAGAAAAGGCATCAATCCTATCTTGTCTTGAAAAGGGTGCTAATCTGTAGAAAACCCGTTCCGAAAATCTTTGTCATGTATTTTGTCGTTTTTAAGTGGACGTTAAAATTTAGATAATTATAGATTTAGGTTATAGATTTTGCCACAACCATCACATGAAAATAAGAAGTTTGCTAATTAAAACCACCTACTAATATTAACTTTGGAGTATCATCATAAATTCTTTAAAGGTCTTTATGAAATCCTTCTACCTTTTCATTTTATGTTGCAGTCTAACTATGTAGGGAAAACATTATTATAATAGAAATCCCTCTCCTCAAGAAGTTGGAATGTTGCTCAATATAATTGGTTTTCAGTCATTTAAGCTACTTATAAGTTTAAATTCAATAATCATCTGTGGCAAATGCTCGATGATAAACCAATACTGACCACATCTAATCAAAAATACTAGAATTCAGTATGCAAAGAATTATCAAAATTTAAAGCGAAAGATCTGACTGTTTTTACTAACCAACCAGTGAGGACTTTTATTTGATAGTTATTAATGGAAACAGAGTAAGATTTCGTTTTTTATTCCTTAAAAGAACCAAAAATTTCTTGATAATCTGCCATTGTCTAATTTAATCTTTAATTTTAAAAATTAGAATAGTAACAAAATAAAAGTACACAAAGCTAAATGTTTATTATTATTATTATTTTCATTTTAGATGTAATATACATGTTTTTTTTTTTTTAGTGCAGTGAAGTCTATTGAAAATTCAGATTCCAGTTTCCAGAACATCCAAGAGCTCCTAAGAAATGCTATATTCTTTAAGCAACAATTAAAATACAAAGAATCACTCAAGTAAAGTGACTATTTGCTATAAATTGTATTGAATGAGATTTCTTTTAATTTAATTTAACCATATATAATTATTATTATGGTTTACAGGAGTAAGGAGTCTACATCAGTTTATAAGAGGCTTTCCGCCCACATTACTATTGATTTGCCTGATTTACCCGAGTTGTCAGATGCTTTAAGAGAGACTGCTTTTAAAGTCGAATCAATTATGGCTCAAGCACGAACTGGAAATTTTCCTCCTAACGATGAAAATTAATTATTTCTTCATTTGTTATAGTCTATTATTCCTTGTTTTTTCTACTTTCAATTGCCAAAAATTAATTATAATTCTCTTAGTCATATCAGATAATCTTTAATTTATTTTAAACATTAATTTCTGGAAATTTAATTTATTATTTCCTTTTATAGGACACATTTCAAAGTGAATATAGAGGCTTTAAGGCTTTCTAGTATTTATTCTTTTAAATCAGAATTATATATAATACATCAAATGCGAGGTCTCCCATGGTCTAGTGGCTAGCGCCTTAGATTCATATGCGGGAGATGGTGGGTTCGATCCCCACCGGCAGCAGGAATTCTCTCATCTCACGGCTCGTTGGGAAAATTCCTCGCTGCACCCTGGATGTCGGCGCTAATGGCCTAGATTTGTCGATGCACCATTAAAAAAAAAAAAAATACATCAAATGAAAGAGCAACTCAAAAGAGGGTGCATAGGTATCCCTATTGTGGGCACAGTTGCTTCCCCCTTCAATTAGAAAGTGCAAGTAGCAAATATGCTGAGTGGCGAACAGAACAGTGTTTGAAAAGTATGAATCTGTTTTCACATTGCAACATGTGTTCCATAGTATGTTCCATTGTAGTAAGTAATAAATACATCTGGAGATATCATCATCAGTCTGAAGTGTCTTCCCACATCCAAGAGTGATTGAAAATGTTATTGAATGAGTCAGACAGCATTTCATAATTAGTCCTAATAAATTAATTTAGGGGGCTAGAATGAGCTTAGCTATGAATGATCATTATGTCTGTGAATATTTTCAGGAGATGCTTACAACTACACACTATGTGATTTTTACCTTAGATGGTTCACAAAGGATCATGTGAATGTTCCTCTGCTACCTGTCGACTCAATGATTGCTCACCTGTGTAACAAATGGTGCTCAAGTGGAACATTTGTAGGAAAAACTGTTTGAGTTGCTCTTTGAAATGATGTATTATTTATAAAAGTAAATTAAATTGAATAAATACTATGAATATTTTGAATTCTGATATTCATTTTGATGCCCTCTTGTATTAGTATTGTCTAAAATATGAGTTACTATGATATTATTTATAATTAAATATTTAGGTTTTTTATCTATTGCACATCATAATTCCTTATCCTTATCTTCCTTGTCACATAGAAACATTTGTACATTGAAAAAAAAAACTTTTGTATAGAACGTTATCACAGAAATGAATGTACTTGAACATAATGTAAAGTACTTGATGAATCATATATAATGTATCAAGATGGCAGTTACCATGATAAAATGTTCAATCATGCAATTGGAGATGGATGAGATGGCTGAATGATTAACTACATTAAGCCAAAAATTTCATTAAAAATGAAAGAAAAAATTATGAAGCATATAATAAAAATTAAATTAACTACATTTTAAGATGGTTAATGATGCTGGGTCAGAGGGAGATAAGGTTGTCATGTCAAGGTTTGTTGTCATGTCTAATGCAGTATTTCATTTTAATGCTTTTGCTCAGACCTACATATCTTGGAAACAATATATTGAGCATTTGTATAACAGAACACAGTTTTATTATATTCTTTATTGCTTAAATATGCTACAATATATATGCAACAATTTTGGCAGAAATTTATATGCTCCAATTAATAAACATGATATAATTCATCAGCAATTCTGTTTCATCTATTAACACTGTTTAGCGTGTTTCCTTCCTCCTTATAGGCTGGAAACCTGCTTAGGAGGTTGGCATCTTGAATTGTTTGGTATCCACGATCAAAAATACTGCTAATTAAAATCTATATGTGAAGGTGTAGATGATCGGGGTTCGGTCAATTTGTTTGAATAAAACTACATTTTAGAAATAAAATGAGTCTTATTTATTGCCAACGTTTCGGCTTTTGTGACAAGCCATCTTCAGGGCTATGGAGAAGAGAGGGGACAGCTCCGTACTTTTGGAGACTACATTTCAAAAAGTGGGACTTTTAGCCCTGAAGATGGCTTGTCACACAAGCCGAAACGTTGGCAATAAATACGACTCATTTTATTTATAAAATGTAGTTTTATTCAAACAAATTGACTGAACCCCTTCTTAATAGCAACGGTCAACTATGTCTTCACTATCAAAAATCTATGTATATATATATATATATATATACACACACACACATATATACATATACAAAATCAGCCCCTTAGCAGACCAAAAGAGCCCAGTGGGGCAGATACTGTGTAAGTATCCTGTCTGAACCTACAGCACACTCAGGAAATAGTGTAGTCAGTATTATCCTCCGCCAGCCTGATTTTCCCCTTTGCAGGTACCCATTAATAAATGAATTAAAGGCTGGATGTGCCAGGGCGACCTAGGGCCCCACACCCAACCCTTGAATGGCATAGAAGATAAAATCTTTTGTGCGTGATCCATGTTTTGAACACAGGTCCTCCAGTACATTAGTCGAGTGCTTTAACACTGAGCTATCCTCATCCCCCTATATAAATACATATGTTCTAAAATTATTTATAAGAAGCAAAATACCATTCATTCTTACATCACAGTTTCTACAGAATGGTAATAATTAGAAGTATTCAGCGCTAATGGTCTGGATGCAGAAGCGATGTAAAATAAAATAAAAAATTAGATGTCTGAAATTTTGGGCGCTCATTCACCATTTGAGTGCTGAACATGCTATCATGTTAGCTTGAGGTAGTTCCAGAGTGTGGTGGAAATTACCTGACTACAATGTAATACAGATGGACTGAGCAGCCATTAGCCATTGCTGACTATGTCCACCCTGAATCAATTGTGAGTTGAGTTCCTTTTTGCACTTCAGGAAGTTGCGGTTCCTTGCCAAAAGCATGTGTTCATTGGGAATCGGCTTAGTTATTTCCTGGGTCGTTATAATAGCTTTTCCAAAGTGTATTTGCTTACTGTAAGCTAGAGCCTCACATTCACTGAGTATGTTTTTTTTTATTACAGTGCTTACTGATTATGTCCTCTGAGGTTCCTCTTCTTCTAAATTATTCTGGTAGGATCTTCTATTACGTCAATTGTTGTGCAAATGTGTCTAGACGAGCATTCTTCTAGTTAGTGATCTCTTCTTTATCCTGGCAAAGCTTTTAGACATTCTACAAATGGGTTTGGGCTCTAAATGGATTCCTCAGATCCTTTGATGGGAAATTCATGGACCTGTGATGTCCTCACCTCCCAGTATCCTCCTACGAGTAAGTTTAACCTTATTGTTTCTTCCTAATCGATATTGACACTGTGGCACGTAAATTAATGACATTGTGTATGACATTAAGGTTATGTATTTTGGAAGGTTGGCTAATCGAATTATAGTCTTTTTCCTTTCAGCTCCTTCTTCAGGTTTTCATAGACTCCAATTTTATTTGCATTTATTTCCAACAAGAAACTAGTATTTTCAAATTAGAGATTTTTGTATTGGTGTAATACAGCACTTTCATCATTAAGAGAGCCATCTTTATGCCATAATGACGTGCAAGGGATTTATCTTGGCCTCAGAGCAGAGAATATGTTGGGGCAGACTGAGGCCTGCTTTAGCCATTAGTTTGTACCTAGGATTGACTTGTACATATGTCGTCAGTAGAGATGTGGGGTAGAAAATTTTCAGGTATGTTTTTCCGGAAAATTTTCCATTTACAAAAAGGCTATTTTTTGGTAAATTTGTTCTAGGACATATATGAGCAAGCCATATTCAAGTGTTATTCAACTTTTTAATTCACATGAATAAAATTAAATGTGATTATGTTTTACCTAACAATTGTCATATTGCTTCTGTAATAACTCATAAAAATGCAATTCACCCTATTTCATAATAAAAGAGCACTCATAGAAAATGAATTGCTCATTTCTCTTAATATTTGATAAACGAGGTTGTAGTGGAAACCAGTTCCACCACTCTGTACTAGCTCCAACAGTTTTAAGAAAATTCGCCTCATTTAAACAACACTAGATTGGAATTTAAAAAAAAAAAAAAAAAAAAAAATCATACTGCTCTCTGTCAGGAATAATGGTTAACCAGAAAATAACAAATCTGTGGACGTTCTACATTTTGTAGAACGTCCAGGAAGGCAACAAAATTATAGGTAAATGCAAATATTGTGATGTAAATTGACAGATTAATGCAAGGCGAAGCTGAAATCAGTCTCACAAAACCTTCATTTGATGAGCGAGGACAATGTCATCCATTCAAATACTGCTTCTTCTTCTGAGCAGAGAGAGAAAAACGTTATTTTTGAAAAAAAAAAAGATTATTTGCTTAAATATATTGGGTTGCTTTCCACACAGAGTACTTATCAACCAGTAGGCATAGGAACTAAAGTTTAATAAATACAAAAATATACAAATCGATAAAACAAAAAACTAAATAAAAAAACTAAAAATATAATAATGAAAATATTTGTAAAAATGTTTAAAGATCTTTTGGGTCAAGATGCGTTCCCCCTTAATAAGGGGGCCCTGGTTTTATATATACCAGGTCATTCAAAAAGTCCTGTCGTTTTTTTGGGGGAAATTATAAATAAATAAATATTTTCAAATAATCACCTTTATTCATCAAAATATCCACCGTTACAGTCGGTAACCTTCTCCCAACGAGATGGTAAAGCCCAAATTCCTTCCTTAAAAAACTGTTGATTTTTACTGCAAAAATAAGTGGTCAGTTCGTGAATTAGGTTGTCACGGTCTTGAAAACATTTCTGTCTCAGATTGTTGTCGAGATCTCTGAATAGGTGATAATCAGTGGGTGACAGGTCAGGGGAATATGGTGGTTGAGGCAAAACTTCCCAGCCTATTTCTGTCAATTTTTCCCTGGTCAATTTGGCGGTGTGTGGTCGAGCGTTGTCTTGAAGAAGCAAAGGTCTTCTTCTGTTGACTAAGCAGGGATCAAAAGTCTTAAGCTTGGATTGGCAATGGTCCAGTATATTGCAGTATACTTCTGCAGTGATGGTTTGCCCTTGATTCAGAATCTCAAAATGCACTATACCTTTGGCTGTCCAGAAAACAATGAGCAAAACTTTCTTTGGATGGAGATCTGGTTTTGGAAATTGTTTAGGTTTCTCATCTGCCGACAACCACTGATATGATCGTCTGAAGTTGTTGTACAACACCCATTTCTCATCACAGGTGATGATTCGATTCAAAAAGGGTTCGACTTTCAAGCGGGAAGTTAACGAAGATGCAGTTGTCAAGCGAACAAGCATATTGGCATCTGAAAGCTTATGAGGAATCCATTTATCCAGTTTTTTCACTTTTCCCAGTTCTTTAAGGTAATTCCAGGCAGTGGTGGCTGAGATATTAAGTTGAGAGGCTATCTCTGAACAACTTTGACGCGGATCCAACTCTACTACTCTTCGAACGTCCTCCTTATCAACTACAGTTGGTCGACCTGAGCGTGCCTCGTCTTCTAGTGTCTCGTCGCCTCCACGAAATTTTGAAAACCAAAATTGTGCCTTCCGCTCAGACAGCACATCTTCCCCAAACACGGAGCATATTTTTCTAGCAGTTTCGGCAGCTTTTGAGCCAAGTTTAAACTCATAGAGCAAAATCGACCGAATTTGAGTTTCAACTGGAATCATTTTAACTAGACAGTTGGATGGTGACTGCATTAAATTAATCCTCCTTAGCCTCCTATTCATAAAGTATAAACATTTGTGTTTACATGGATAAAAGTTGTATTGAACGGAATTAATTAGCAAACACTCTAGAATCAAAATAAACAACGAACAAACGAAAAACGACAGGACTTTTTGAATGCCCTGGTATATATACATATATATATATATATATATATATATATATATATATATATATGTATATATATATATATATATGTATATATATATGTATATATATATGTATATATATATATATATATATATATATATGTATATATATATGTATATATATATATATATATATATATATATATATATATATATATATATATATATTTTATTTTAAGTGCTTTGTATTGTGAACGATTAGCACACCGAAGGAAGTCTTCTAAGAAACCAGGAAGTTATTGTAAATTGTCATATTTGAATACAGAATTCATTTATTTCAAATTAAGTTGTTACAATAAGAATTAAAATTAGTTAAAGAAATTTTAACTATAAACTATTCTGAGTATGAACTTATTCATGGGATAAGAATGTAGTTACATTAATCTGTCTTTGGGACCTTCATATAAGATCATATAATCCAGTACTTTGTAGATATGTTAAGATACTGTCCATGTACTGACTACCTTCGGCGAGAAGTTCACACATGTTGCAAGGGATGTTTAAGTCATGTCGTCTTATGCAGTCTGTAAGTATATGTTTCATTGTTAATTCTGAATTACAAATTTCACACGATGGTCTCTCTTGTCTTGTCAGTATTAGTGAGTAAGTCTTGAATGGCCAATCCTAAGTCGAGCCAATACAACCTCCTCCCCTCGATAACTGCACGGCCAATCTTTTACGTTAGGTTTTATCGTCTGTAGTTTGTTGTCCGTATGTATCCTCCAAGATTGTTCCCAGTATTCCAAAATAAATTTCTTAGTCATTATATTTATGTCTTCATGAGGAATCGGTCCTCTATCTAGCTGTCCCTGTCCAGCAGCGATAATAACTAAAAAACTAAATGACTAATGGAGTTCGCTTACAGCTGAGCTCTACGGCATACTTATTGGCTTGGAGAAAATACTAACTTCAGACAGACGAGACGTTGTTATTTACACTGACTCATTGAGATCACTTCAAGCACTACAGGACAAATACACTTATCATCCATTGCTCTCAAAAATTCTTAGGATGATACACTGTCTACACAAACATGTAGCACCCACGCAAATATATATATATATATATATATATATATATATATATATATATATATATATATATATATATATTATTCTTGTGGATGACCCAAAATATTTCTTAATGCGTTTCGTTCTTTTAGGCTTAGGGTCGGGAAAAAGTAGTACTTCCTTGTGTCACACCACTTTATTTTTTCTGCCCTACATGTTTCGTGCTTAATTCATTCGCACCTCATCAGGGGCACTTCTGCAACCAAATCCATTTTTGTACCTCCCAATATTAAACATATTTAAAATATACAAAATTTTTAAAAGTCCAGATTTTAAAATAACTTTAACAAACATTTTTTAAAAGTCCTACCTTGCTAAGAAGTCCTCTCGTCTCCTCATGTACCTTCTACGGAGGCAGGGGTAATACTAGTCATGTCCTAAGCCTACCAATATGGCCGCGTCTTTATCTATATGTGGTATTTGTAAAGTCCGTCCGTTACAAAAATTAGGTCTTATTCTATTACAGAATGGAAAATTTGATGTACGTTTCTAAGATCGGTCCTTTTATTAACAGCTGTTTTTGAATTTTTTAGAATATAAATATTTTCTTTAATTTTTCTTTTCAGCGTGTTTCTTTCTTTGTTAAGTATTTTAACTTCTTTGAAATCAAAACAGTGCTTTTTTGATATTGCATGCTCCGTCAATGCGGTACCGTTTTCCTGTGTGTCAATGCTCTTTACGTGTTGCATAATTCTTTTACCTAATAATTGTGCAGATTCCCCAATATAACATTTGTTACAGTCGTTGCAGTTAATTTTATAGATATTATATTTTGTGTTTGATGCATTAACCCTGTCTTTAATGTTACTAAACATATTCTGTATCTTGTGTTCATATTTCCAACTAATTTTACATATACCTTTACAAATTGTTTTTAGCCTATTCGCTATAAGCGGGTGATAATTAAACGTAAAATATCGATTTATTGGATTTAAATCTTTGTCATTTTTGTTTTTTACAAATAATTGCTTTCTTTTTTGAGAAAATAAATGTTGATTTAACATGGTTTTTTCCATTACAGAGTTATTTTTAGTAAAAAAATGTTTTATTTTTGTTTGTACCAATAATCTTTTCCTTTTGTGTGCTCCTACCGAATTATCATTGTGTTCTCGTTTACGCTTATTATTTTTCCTACCTTCATCTTTCAATTCATTATCAATTTTAACTTTTTTAGAAGGCCTTGATTCTACAATGGATTGAGAGCATTTTCTTTTCCGAGTATTTTGCAGATCCTTAAAAAAGTCATCCGCTATATCAAATAGTTCGCGGTCATATTTACATTTATCATTATTATTCGGTCGATCATTCAATCTTTTCGAATATATTATGATTTTTTCTGCTCTTTTTATTTGAAGTTCAATTAAACTGTTAGGGTAATTATTTTCTTTGAAAACCTTCCTTAATTTAGTTTTGATTTCACTAAAGAATTTAGGGGATGTTCTTTGTAAGGCTGATAATGCCCTATTATATAAAGATTCTTTTTGAAATTATACGGGTGGCTGGAATAAAAATTAATCATTCTTGTCGAATGATATGTCTTAGGTTTCCATTTAAACTCTATAAAATTATTTTCATTTCTAATTAGTTCCATGTCTAGGAAGCCTAACTTTCTATCCACTTCCACCTCTGGAGGAATGTTTATGTAAAAGTACTCTCGTCTCACAAATAGAATGTTCAAAAATCAAAGAAGTGACCGACACATACTTTAGACTGTACAGGGAACGAATACGAACACAATATGATAAAACTTACTGTAAAAAGACTAAAAATATTGTAAAGAAACGAAGAGACTATTATACCGACGACGAAGGATTGACGGACATTATAACAAACAATGACTGGATAGTAAACTTATCAGACAAGAGTATTCTTGAAGAAGTAACTAAGTTTTTATCTTTAAGCAGTAAATTCAACATCTTAAAACCCAATAAGGAAAGGGAACGGATTAATTTGATAACTGACTTGGAATACATGCTTGATAATGTGGAAATACCTAATAAAGATAAGAACAGTATTAGACAAAAAAGTGTAAACTTTTTAAATAATACTAAAAACACAAGAGGTTTAAAAAATGTACCCAATCACACAGATATATTACTTTCAGAAAAATTAAATAAGTACGAACGACTTACTAGACAGTTTAAAAAAGACAACCCTGACATTTTAATAATAAAAGCTGACAAAACAAACAAAACGGTCTTAATTGATAGGAATAAGTACAACGAGAAAATGGAAAGCATCTTAAATGACCCAAATACTTATAAACAAATTGACTATAATCCAAATATTAGCCTAAAAACAAAGTTATTAAATTTTTAGACAAGTTAGTTCAAAAAAGTTATATCAGTAAAATAGAAAAAAGTAAAATAAGCATTAATTAATATATATATATATATATATATATATATATATATATATATATATATATATATATATATATATATATAAAATTCAGCTGTTTATCTATCTGTCTGACTGTCTGAAGTTTGTTCGTTATACAAATCCACACCGTTTGACCAATATTTACCAAACTTGGATCACAGGTAGATCTTCATCCCAGTAGTGTTGTGAATTGTCTGAAATCGTCACTTTTGAAAAATGACATTCACAAAAACGGACCTAATTTTGTGGCATATTGTTAGTTGTATGGCAAGTGAAGTCCAAAGCTAAATATGCTATCTCTCTCCACTGCTGCTTTCTCATGTCTGGTTGCCGATAACTGCAAGGATCCAAGTTCGAGTCGACCAGTAGGAATATATTTTTTTTTTTTTATTCTTTAACTTCATTTGCGTTATTAGATTTTAATATTACTTATTTAGTATCAAATTTATTTTTGTCTTTTTTTGCACTAACTATGAGCACCTTTATTATTTAACTGTGTAATGAAACATGTTTTGTATTTTGTGAATATATATATTATATATATATATATATATATATATATATATATATATATATATATATATACATATATATATTCAATTCCACGATTTCTGACCTTTATTTATGTATATTTATTTATTTTACCCCTCTCACTCCTGCTTCGAGGAACGGCTACGGCTCAGTACCGAACACCTTCTCCCCGACTCAGCGGAACAGCTAAGGCCTATTACCTAGTCCGTATCCCCAGGTTCAAGGAAGCGTCCTTACCGGGACACAGTACTTACCTGGCTACCTTCTCCCGACACATCCTTCCTACCCTTCCTAGCCTACCTTTAGTAGCGACACAAATCCGCTACAATGTGTTACATGATGAATTTGGCACCCTGTTCTGACTAGAAATTTTGAGCGGAGAATTCAAAAAGATTTCAGGGTTGTTGAATAATTGTAATCCAGAATTTACCCATCATTTGAAATAACATAACAAAACTTCGAAATATCTTCTTCAGCCAATCCTGATTCCCGATAGGTTCGAGTCAACATATTTTTAAACCTCCTCACGATTTAAATACGACCGACCTATTGCATTGGAAGACGTTCCGTTAGCACATAGATTCATGGTTCCTGATGGATTGCTGTCCTGCAAACAGCACCAGTGCTGTTAGACGGTGGATGGATCCACTACCCAAGTTCATAAAGGTCCAATTGCAAATTTTCAAATATATTAGCAAATATTTTAGTGCCAACAACATCATGTAAAAGATAAATCAATGAAAATTTGTTAAACACAAAATGTAACAGATCTCCCAAATGAAAAACGTTTCCAATCATTTCATTCAGTTACTTTTTATTGCTTCTGAATTGGACAATGGATACCCACAGTTTGGCCATTAAAAAATGAATAATTTTTAATTTTTTCACACAAGGCATTTGAAAGTAACAAAACTACATTCCACAATTTTTTGACAAAAGGGAGCCAATCGTTCAATTTATTCCCTAATAAACCTCTGCTTCATTTTCATAGATTTAATGCTTTCTACATGTAGAAGTTTTCCTGTAAGTATTGAGTCTGTAGTCCATTATAGGGCTGAGGAAAAAAATCGCGAAAAAATTCTGATTCATTGATAAAAACAGAAATGCGTTATTGGAGGCCCAGAAAGTATCTTTAAATAATGGTTTTAGCGAATTAAATTGCCGTTTTTTTTTTAGGAAATGTTGTCTATTTTATGATAGCATAATTAGAATTTAATTATCTTGAATAGTTTTTGAGAAATCCTTTCTTATTCATTAAAAAACGTGACTACGTTAAAAAAAAACAACAGAAAATTGGACATAGCTCCTTTTCCTTCCGAAATCGGACCATACTTGAAATGAACTTTTTTGTTGGAAATTATGTCTGCAATCACCTCCTAGAGTTTGGCAACTTAGACCTGAATCACCCTGCATATATATATATATATATATATATATATATATATATATATATATATATATATATATATATATATATTTATTTATTTATTTATTTTTTTATTTTTATTTTTTATAAATATGGCACAGGTTGAAATAATAGTACTCCATTTTATGTACTATTTTATTTTTGGCACGCCCTACATGTTTCGTGGCCTTTATGCCACCTCCTCAGGGGCCACTAAATCCTAAATATTTTTAACAAATTTTTAATAACACATTTTTCATTTTAATAAATCCAATAATTTTGCAATAATAATTATAAACAGAGTAACATTACATTTTCTAAACTAACTCCTAACCTTAAATCTATAGGTATAATACAATAAAAATATTGCTACATTGTACATACCCCATGTGTGGATAGCTCGTCACCCATACTAAGACTGAGGCCTTTTTTTTATTTTGAATTTTAATTTTATCTATACAGGGTGTCCTTTTTAGATGGCCCGGCTGAATTTCTCTTGAACGGATAACGTTATAATAAAACAAAAAAATACGTATTTCATAATTTTTAGTCTAGTTTAGGATTTTGACCATTTTTAGAAAACAAAAATTTTGGGGTACCCCAAACCCTATACAACTTTGAAATTTCAAATGGGATCCTATACTTTCCAATACATCATTTTAAAGGATTTTTTACACCGAAATCACATTTCAATTTGGTCAATTACTAACAAAGTTATGACACGAAGTTCGAAACAAAATACATTTTGATTGTTTCGGTATTAATTACTTTAAACTGCTTTGCATTTCTTTTGTTACATGGGAAATAATTTGTAAATAAATAATTAACTGATTAGGTGTAATTCGTAATAAATGTTTCTTTTTAAGATGCAGAGAAGAAACAGAATAAGCCCCTTTATGTTCGGTGAAGGTAGAGCTGTTTACATTTACTGATATTGTTTATCCAAATGGTCTTAAGTAAGCGAGTAGATAACTTTTAGCGGTTCTGGATCAAGGTAATGTTCAAGGTCACACATGATGTTGCATGACGTCACATGACCTTGATTTAGAGCCGCTAAAAATGTAGAGTCGATGACCTTGACCCCCCCACTACCCCCCCCCCACCCACTGCCCCCCCACTACCCCCCCCACCCACTGCCCCCCCCCACCCACTGCCCCCCACCCACTACCCCCCCCCCCCCCCCCCCCCCCACTACCCCTTACCTTCTTCGACCGCGTCTAGATAATAAATGACGTCATTCCCCCCCTCCCTATCTTCTTCGACTGCCCCAATAAAAAAAACTTACCTCTTTCCACCGAGTCTCGATTGCAACTGCTATCCTTGGAGTCCCCCTCTCCCATAATAAAAAAAAAAAATGATCATGCAACCTCCTTCCATCGCATTAAGATGGTCATTCCCCCCCTCCCTAAATCCTATCTTCTTCGACTGCCCCCTCCCCAATAAAAAAAAAATTTACCTCTTTCCACCGAGTCTCGATTGCAACTGCTATCCTTGGATGCAAGTCCGTTATACCCCCTCCCCATAATAAATAGAAAACTTAATTTTCCCTACATAGAACCTCCTCTGACCGCGTCTCGATTACAACTGCTATCCTTGGTCTCCCCTCTCCCATAATAAAAAAATTATTTAACATAATTCCCCACCTCCTTCCATCGCGTTAAGATGGTCATTCCCCCCTCCATAATCTTCTTCGACTGCCCCAATAAAAAAAATCTTACCTCCATCATTGCCATCCGCGCATCCCCCCTCCCCATAATAAATAGAAAACTTAATTTTCCCTACATAGAACCTCCTCCGACCGCGTCTCGATTACAACTGCTATCCTTGGAGTCCGTCTCCCATAAGAAAAAAATTATTTAACATGATCATGCAACCTCCTTCCATCGCATTAAGATGGTCATTCCCCCCTCCATAATCTTCTCCCCCCTCCCCAATAAAAAAAATCTTACCTCTTTCCACCGAGTCTTGATTGCAACTGCTATCCTTGGATTCAAGTCCGTTATACCCCCTCCCCATAATAAAAAATTATTTAACATAATTCCCCACCTCCTTCCATCGCATCTTGATTAAAAGTAATCAGTTAAAACTAAATACAACACAAAAATAGAGGATGGATTCTGAATAAAACAGAGTTTAAGCTTAGAAAGTTTAATAAATCATTCAAAAATTATATTTAACAAAATAATTTATTAATCTTTACAATTACAATGGTTTTTATTTAAACATTGGTTTGAAGATAATATCGAAATAAGTTTTATTGTCGTTCCAAACTTCTCCATTATATACAAGTTGTAGAGTTCTATCAATATAGTTGTTTAGAAGATGGTGAAATATGTAGTCGTTGAATCTTTCTGGTAGATAAATGGATAATTGATTATCCAGATCACATACTGCTCTCTCCCCAAATTTTGTGGTTACTTTTCGGAAACCAATAATACCATAAGATTTTCCAATTTCCAAGTTCCTTGCCGAGGTAATTTCGGAAACTTTAATTGAGTTAAGTTGAGATACGTGATTCATCTAAAAACCCCAAAAAAACATATAATATTATATTAAGTATTTATATTTTAAAATAAAATAACAAGTCTCACCAAAACTTTCATTACAATGTAATGATAAGGTATTTATTTCATCTGTTATAAATAATGAGTTCGGTCGAAGATCCAAAGAAGTGATGTCTTTAATATCCATTATTTCTAACTCATTTCGAACTTCTTCATTTTACGCATCAATTGATTCATAATTGACTAAGGATCAGTTAGTTATACAAGAACCAAAGGTTTGTGATAAATGATGTGTGCAATCTGAGCAAGAGGTGACACATTTGATTTTAAAAAGTTCGTAATTACAAAAGTAACATTTAAAAGAACTTAGCGTACTAATGTTACCCTTATAATAAAATTTGTGCATGAAAAGAGGAAATAAAGCCTCGCCCCTTAATTTATTAGGGAGATCATTACTACAAGTGTAACATAATCGGGCACCATCATCAGCCATTCGACCATTTATACTAAAATACTTAGATAAGTCCTTCCAAAACACCAAAGTTCCAGCAATAACCACACATAAATATCTATTATATGGATCTGACACTTTCAAATTTCCTCCAACCATTTCTATAAAAACAAAAATAAAAAAACTCTCTGTTTTATTTAATATATTTAAATGAAATACACATTGTTCTCCATAGTCGGAGAAAATGAATATAATATAATCATTTACGTAATAAAGCAATACTTACTGCAGCAGGTGAGAATCAGAACTATGGCATAATAAGGTTTCCAGGCTTCATATATATGCAGTCTAATGCATAATTAATACTTTTTTTACTCGTTAATTGTTAGTATAAACAATGAAGTTTTTTCCGCCAACATCCTTGATATACTTCCTCAAGCAATATAAAAGTTGCAGTTTCACACGTTAGAGTCAGTACGAACATAATGTCCACCCCTGAAATCATAGATTTCATTTTGGAGCGGCTTCCTCATAGAAACCCTGTAAGTTTTTTTTGTTTTGTTTTTTTTTCTCAAAATTATTTTTATATTAGCAAGGTTTTGTGATTATTATTGTTTTTTTTTTAATTGTTTAGCCAAAGCCTGTCTTCGCAATATTTTGCGAAGAAAGTGATCATTCGGAGGGGGTTAATTTGATTCCCCTGGGGAGCACTTTGTTTGATGGAATTACATATATTCTGTCTTATTACGAGACAGAACATTTATTTATCTTTTGGTAATTTATTTTGCCTTCAAAAATAAAAAATAAATAAAATTCCTAGTGCTTTATTGTAAATAAGTGGTTTATTTTTTCTAGATTTGCTGAATTGAAGATATATACAAAAAGACAAAAGAAGTTTTTTTACTAGATTTTGCTGAAGATAATGTTTTAAGACTTTATGAAAAATAAAAAAAATATTCTTTTAAAACTCTTTTTTATTTTAACACTGTTTTATAATGTCCTATCGCTAAACTAGATACATTATCTTCTAAAATAACTCTTTTATTATCATAAGAACAAAGGGATTTTTTGTTCATTTCTAAAGAATGAATTCTGTGTTGAGTTGAACGAATAAATTTCATCGGATGGCGTAAAACCTGCTTCTGTTCCAAACAATTTATGTAGTCTTCAAATTTTATTTGATTTTTCAACACAGCTTTTTTTACTCCCTTAGCTTTTTTTATTTCTTCATCTCCTATAAGTAGACTATACATTTTAGCTCGTAACCCGACAAATGCCTCGATAATATGTCCGTCTGCTTCATCTTTAAATTTTCCTAACACTTTCTTGTTTTTAGCAGAGTAACACGGATGATCCTTTGGATAACTAGATGTATCTAAGTATTCCATAATATCTTGAAAGTCATTAAATATGTTTTCACATACAATTAATGCTATAAACCCGTCAGTATCGACGTAGCTTAACATCAATTTCTGAGGACTGTATTTTGAAAGTAATACATCATAATAGTATTTGTACATAACCGTTTTTGATAAATCAAGTACTGTTAATCCTATGAATAAAGGTTTATTCATAAATATTCTTTCTTTCAATAAATGAACTGCTGCAAGGTTTTCTCCATAAATAATTCGATCAACAAAATTTGGCTTAGAAATATATTTTTCAATTTTGTTGCTACTGCAAAAAAGTTGCATATTCATTCGCTTTTTAACATCTTCCATAGTCTTCCCAAAAACAGAGTTATTGTATAATTTATATAAATCTTTTTCAAAATCAGTAGTCGCTTGTGTCCTTAATTTAGTATTATGTTCGATATAAGGTTTTAACCATTCTGATTGACAAAACCTTAAAACTCTATGAATTTTTTTAAGAATTAATCCGTGACTGATGGCCTGTTTCAGGGTTAAATAATGAACAACATAGTTTCTTCGAGGGTTTAAATGTGGTACAAGCTTCACTTGGTTATCGATTTTTATATTTTCCGGTAAAAATGGAAGAGCATTATGTAAATCATGCAATTGAGCGGGATAGTCCACATCTACTTCTAAAATATAACCATATTCATCATTTTCAGTTAATTTATTCAAATCAATATCGGTATTTACCCATTCAAATCCCTCATAAGGAAGAGGCTGAATCATGGCATATCCATACAAGTTGTTACAATCCTGATACACTATGAAACTAGTTTTTTCGTTAGGGTTATAATTACTTAAATATTTGTTATTTGCTCGGAGATATCTATGAGATACTTGACAAATACCACCACGAATACCTCTTTCTATCATCAATATCATATCATAATCTGTCAATAATTGTAACTTCACTCCTGTAAACCTTAGCATAGCGTCCCAAGATAATCCTGGTAAGGTAAAATAATTATATGGATCTAACTTATGAGTTTTAAGTGTTAAATCTCGAAACGTTTCAAAGATGTCGCAAAGAAGCAAAACATCTGTCATCAGGTAATGATCACTGTACTGACCTAATGTCTTAAACCCAAATGTTGACCATACATTCTGAGCATGAGCATAATCTTCATCAGAAATGGGGGAATCATTCAATTTATTGTAAAAGGCTTCTTTGTCAGGTAAGCTTTGTTGTTCCAATATTTCCCAGTTTGTAACATAATCATAAGGAAAAACTCCTTTTCGGGTTAGTAGAGGAATGTGTTCTGATGAGTAAAATTTACAGATTTCACGTAGTTCAGGCAACGTTTTCACTAAACTGTCTAAACTGCTGGGCATAAAGCGAAATGTGTCTAGAAAACGGAGTTCCAAATTCTTCGTCACTGATTTGGTGAATGATATATATTTTTCTTCTGAATTCGGGATCACTTTGATTTGTTGGTCATCATATCCTAGCTGCCTGACGATATGATGAGCGTCGTAGCCAGTCAAATTATGAAGTAGCACAGGCAAGAAGTTGGGTGTTCTACACCTTAAATTACATTTAGAATGAGATACACATCGAAATCGACCAGTAATATGATTATGATCGATTACTCGACGTTGATCTTAAGCTTCCTTCTTATCATATTCACTTAGCTGATCAACGGTATCAGGGTTATTTGTAAGAAAATCTTTATCGCAAAAATAACATTTTGTAGCAGAATTAATAATATTTTGCTCCTCATTAGTTAATGGCTGCATTGGAAGTGATCTTGAATAAATTGTAGACACTTCTTCTCCAATATACTTTAAGTATTGCATAAGATGTTGAGACGCATCTTTCCCTCTATATACATACGGCTGAGTGGGTAAATTAGTATCAAGGTGAGACACTTCATCAGACATTTTTAAGTAACAACAAAAGCTCATAGGTTCGTGGAGCTGATAATTCATAGAATATTGTCTATCAGGATCGGGCTGACAACCATGAATTGGACGTAGAACGCTCTCAAAATCACAGTAAATTACATAAGGTACTCGTAGAGTTTTTTCAACGTGTTCAAACGTAACATATGGTTTTCTAGGGAGTTCAATGCGAGCTGGGATATTTTGTTTACACAAATTTTTATGATTGATCAATTTCTCTAAAGAATAATAATGAGTCAGACATCTTTTACAAATAAAAATTCTGTGTTCAGACTTTGTGATTTGTGATCTTACTAATTTTTCAAAATTTTTAATGTAGACATAGTGAGTAGTTTTTTCATTATCAATTAGGAGTAGGTCCCGATGATCATCTAACTCGTCATCAACGACTTTCAGTGGATAAACGTTAAGTTTCTCATCTAGACTAAAAACATTGATTGAAATATTGTTCAAGCGTTCAAATTTTGATATCTCCTTTAAAGGAGTAGGAAATGATAGTTGTGAAAAATCATATTTGTACCCAAGATTCTTGTATTTAGAAACCCTTTGAGGCATATTCTGGACGAACTTTGCTAAAATTGAGTACATAAAACACTTTTCATCGTTATTTTGAACATTTATACAGGCTTTCTTATTAGCAATTTTCTTTGGTAGCTCTATATATGTGCTTCCTCTTAAAGGGTTATATTTATTAATTTTTAATCTTAAACCATCAATTGCCTGTAATGTCCAACCACTTTTCTTTACCTGAATTTCTCCCAATTCCGTATTTAATGCATAAAACAGTTTGCCGACAGTTTCTTCTATGTCGGTTTCACGCAAAACCGGAGTATTTTTAGTTTTGAGGACAATCTTTAACTCATCTCCATTTATTTTCCCCATAAAACAATCAACTGATAAATTAAATTTAATTGCTTTATGTTCTAAAACACTATGTCGAATTCTTGTGACTATTTTGTTTTTAACAGACTTTAAAAATTGTATTAAATCAAAATTATCTTTACATCTAATAAAGTAAGATTTGAATCTACTTTGAAAAGCTGTTTCGTACTCATTAACCCCTTCATTATCAGGTAACATACCTAACAACTCATCACAACTAGGTTCTCCTCTTGGCTTTTTCTTAGGAATACTGCAGAACTGTTCATGTCGCTCCAAATTATAACGATTATCAAAAACATGTTTGCAATGCATGCACGATAATTCGCATTTAGCTTGGTGACGTTTCCTACTTGAGACATAGGCGAAAGTTTTACCGCACCGGTTACAATCCATACTTGAAATGTTTATGTGTGCACAGCTGTATATATAGATATAGACCAATTAAGAGGAGGGGGAGGGGTAATAAAGGTTTCTTGAATAAAGAAAAAAAATTATTAAAAGTAGAATCAATTACACAATATCCTTTTGATTTATCCATGAATTTGAATCTAAACCTAGCCATTTCATATACAACTTATTTCCTTTCTTTTTTAACACTTTTTCAATAAGATAGGCGTCAGGATACTTTACTTTTTGTAGCTCTTCGTTGTAAAATGATCCTTTAATTGGTTGTTTCAGCATGTCTTCCAATACATAGGTATGAGAGTCTTTTGAACTTTGACAACTTTGAATATCTCAGCCGACCAGTTGGGGTATATCCTCTAGAAAATGCTGTTTTTTGTTTAGAAATCCTGACAAAATCACCCTCTTTAAACCGTTGTTTTGTTATATTTTTTGGAAGCGAGGAATACACATGTTTCAACAAATAGGTTTCACTTTTTTCAGCATCAATTGGCCTCATACCAATAGTTTTATGGAAAGCTTTATTATATTCTTCTAAAATACCAGTTAAGATGTCTAAGTATTTATAATTTCCTTTTAAACTAAATTGTTTAAACATTTTTGATTTTAATGTCCTGTTAAAACGCTCAACAATACTAGCCTTAATGTTTGAAAAAGTAGAATAATGATTAATTCCATGTTTTTTCATCAACGTTTTAAACTTTGTGTTGTAAAATTCCTTTCCTTGATCACTTTGAATATTTTTAGGAACCTTTACTTTCAAGATTTTTTCTAGCGCCTTTACTACATTATCTCCTGTTTTACTTTTTAGCGCGGTTCCTCCCTCCCCCATAGGGAGGAACCCCGCATATAAGGTTGATACAATGAAACAATCCGGAAGTGCCGACTAGAAAATTATGCGTTTCAGAACCCCTAGAAACCGAAAATAACGGTGGTTCAAATTTGTATATATATATATATATATATGTATATATTTATTTATATATATATATATATATATATATATATATATATATATATATATATATATATATATTCCTTTTTTAACCTAGGAGGCATGGGGTCATTAAGCAGTCTTCCTTTATTATACTACTTTATTTATTGGGCCCAACATGTTTCGTGCATCTTTTCTTCGCACCTCTTCAGGGGCACTTCTACAACAAAATATAATTTTTTGCACATCCACACAAACCTTTTTTTACTATATTAAAACTATCAAATTTGAACTGTTCCACAAAAGGCATTAACATTATCATGCTCATTAAATGTTACTTCTACCCTAAATATTGCAATAATTATAGCTAAATTACATATTTTTTATAAAAGGTGTTGAGTCCTACCTTGCAAGGAAGTCCTCCCGTTACCAAGTACTCCCTCTGGAGTCCTGCTTAATACTAACCCTGTAAGTGGATGGCCAAAATGGCCCTGTCGTTATCTGTCCTTTGTTGTTGTCCTAGTAAAGTCTACTCGTCAAATATTGTTGTGTATATATACATATATATATATATATATATATATATATATATGTATATATTTATATATATATATATATATATATATATATTTGTCTGTTCGCTCATTTCTGGCTTCCCTGATGGTCCGATTTTGATGAACTTTGGTACAAAAATCCGTCGTCCAATTTGAAAGGTCAAGTTCGTTAACCAGCAAAATCCGCCCACTGGAAGATGGCGTTTGGGGCGAAATTCGCGCAGAAAAAATCGTAACGCTTACGTTTTTGAGTTCATAAGCTTGTAAGTACTCGTTTTATAGGCTTCTTGGGCTAGGAAAACGAATGAGACCATTTTCACGGCGATAGCTTTAACTGTTTTCGAGAAAATTGGAAAAATAGTTTTTGAATACCGTTTTTGGTTTGGGTACTTAGAATCATGGGATTCAGTTGAAACATTTTCTGCATGTTCTACATTCATTAAAACTAATATGTTGAAATTTATGTTACGTTTGGAGTTAAGGAAGGGTCAGAATAAAATATTTTATTAACAAACATAAAAAGTTTTGGTAACTTTGTATACTTTCCTTAATATCTCGAAAAAGGTTGAGAATCTTGGTAAACGGAGGAATACCATTAGAAAGCTTACTAAATTCTCTAAAAAAAAGGTTCTAATGAAAGTTTTGATTAGATGATGTCAATCGGAGAAATAAGTGCTTAAAACTTTAAAGTAATTGATTTCGCTTATTCGAACTGTTCTTTTTGTCTGTTTTTATTCCTTGTTATTTTTTAACTGCTTGTAGTTGGATAATGTATTTGATAATAAATCAGGTTAAGAAAAATAAGAAAAACAATTTAATCTCAGAGATATGGATTTCCAAGATAGCTTTTCAAATGCCTAGCGGGGTCTTTCGTAGGGCTGGATATCCTGGATGGGTATCCAGGTAAGATCGTAAATAAGACCTTTCTTGAAAGTAAAGATGGAACTGTCAACGTTGGTCCTCCTCAGCCTCCCGGCACTTTCATTGCTGACGAAGGCTACCAATGAGTAGCCAAAACGTCCTAAATATAGATTTTTTAACAAAAATCGTATTGTGGTATCTTTAGCCGAATCCCAGCCATTCCATCTTTACTTATCACCTCGACGGCTAACTATCTAATCTTCATGCTTTCTAGAAATGTGGACCCAAAATAATAACAGCTTCTATTTTAATCATTTTAAATGAGTCTAGAGATAAGAACGGAACCGCGCTAAGATGATGCAGTTCCTGCGAGTCGGACTTTTATCGGTATAGCCCAAGCATATTTAGTAAAACAATCGATGATTGTTAATAGGTACTTGTAGCCTTTATTCTGTCTAGCATAGGGTAACATTTCAACCAAATCTATTTGCCATAAATCGTTTACTCCTTTTAGAACGACTCTTCTTCTTGGATAAAATTTGCGTGCGCTTCTATGCAATTCATCTACAATTGCTTTCTTTACCGCCGACATCTAACTACTAAAGCTGTGTACTTTTCTTCAATATATTTTCCAGATACCCCAGTGTCACAACATCCGTTTTTGCAAGTGGTTCAAGAACGTTTGTAATCCTTTTGTTCATTGCATCATATGTATCATTTTGTAGAGTAATTAAACTGGAATTTAAAAAATCTTTCGTAACCACATCATAGCCGTCAATAGGTGGAGCGAAATTAGCAAGCCTCTTGCCGTTCCCATTTATATAATTACCGGGCCAGTTTTTTAAATCTGTATAAAAAATTGCTAGGGTGTCTGAATATGTTTTATTAACCGCGTCAGTAGAAGAAACAGGATTTGCTACATTAATAATACGTAACTTATTTGCATCAATATGTTGTTCAGACTTTAACAAACTAAAAGGAAAATAATTTGTTTTATACTTGACATGTTTTTTTGTTACATGGGAGCCAAACTTGTTTATCGTCATGTATGAGGAATGTGACTGAGTGCAAAAGTTAATATTGATCTAATATATAATATTCTCTTCTCTCAACTCTTCAATTATCGATACAATTTCATTTCCATGACCACTGTGACCCGCTGCAGTCGACGCCATCAATAATCTGAGGCGGTTGACAAGTTCGTTTGGATCGTCATAATGTTCGTAAATAGGTAAATGTTCTTGCATTAAGCCAGTACCTTTTTTATTATAAGAACGAAGTCTGCGATGAGTAGCCGGTGAACTACTGGATGAGGTAAGTGAGCTGAGATAGCGCGATGAAAACAGCCGAGAAATTACTTTCTTATATTTTATGGATCTAGTTCCGCCCAATCCACGTTCTTCGCTGTATCCTTTTTTGTGAGCATTCGTTGCAAGCAAAATCTTTTTATAGTTTTTTAAATCCGCATCAGTATAATCTTCTGGATTCTTGAGGTATAATAGCTTTAACAACCCCGGTGTTCCATCGTAAACGACACCGTTAATCGAGATATCATCGTTGTTTGTAAAAAGCTCAATATTCGTAGAATCGCCTATGACCGTTCGGCATTACTCGCAAACCGTACCGGGAATCTAAATCTGTTTGTCCTCCTTTAAACAACTTTTCTAAAAATTGTCTTTGTAGCGGTCCGGCGGATTTTAAATTCTGCTCTAGTTCATCTTCGCCTTGTGGAGTTTTAACATATTCACGAACCTTTACTGCAAGCGGGGTTTCTGTTTCGTACAATTCTTCTTCTTCTGGAGCGATAGTAGAGCGTGCATAAATTGTGGAGGATTGGGGAGAGGGAGAAAAGGTTGGTGTTACTTCGACGTTTTCTGATTTAATTTGGGGGGTTTTGGAGGGGCTTTTGAAAATATTTGATATTTTTGATTTTATTTTTGTAACAGGTGTTTCGAGAAAGATTTTTCCGGTCGGGCTTAAAGCAGACTCATTATCCCACCACATAGATCGGGTCTCGTTCGTTTCTCCCCAGTCCCCGTCCTCCTTTTCTTTTTTGAATCCCCGAGGTCGGGGCTGCAGCTGCTGTTGACGAAACTGTTGTTGTATATCTACCAAAGGTTCTAGTACCGGAGCAAAAAGACTTTGCCTTTCCTCTTGAATATCCTGCATTCATCTTTTAAACGTTTGAAATTTTTTACGTAAAGCATCACTTGTTTTTACAATTTCACTACGTATCGAATGCGACATAATAATGAGGACTGATTACTCTTTCTCCCCCTTATATATCCACGATATAGACATCTAGACCCTTACGGAAACGCCCGTCATTTAAACTAGTACCCTTGTCGATAACAAGATAGTCAAAAGGCTCTTTCCAACACAACGCACAAATATCTTTAAATTTCGAGAAACTGACCTCTGGACTGCTAATATGTTCATCATAAATGTGTTTAATATTCAATTCATCTTGTTTAAAGACGATAAGAAAATTCAAATTACATCTAATGAGATGTCTCGGAATGCAAACATAGCTCTGCGTTAAATAAAAACAGTGGAGAGAGTTATGACGTCCATAGCTGAAATATCGTGGAATATTGTCTTGATCCTCCATTGTAACATCATCAAAAATACAAATAGAGTTGCTCTTAACGTCTTGAGGTAATTCTTTCGAATCTTCGAATGTATAATAGCCAATTTCAGGAACGCTGTTTAGAACGCTTCTCAAGTACCGATATTTGGGTTGAGATAGAGTTTTTCCAAATATGTATACGTTTTCATATCTCAAACCGTTTGGATTAAGCAAAAGATTGAGCATAGCGTTTGTTTTTCCACATCCACTAGGACCACAAATCACTCCTCTTATACTATTTGGTAGTAGAGGTCCATGCCTTTTCTCTTCTTTATCCGATATCAACGGTAAAACGTCAACTGAAGGAAATCGTTCCTTTTGTTCTACTAATCTCATTGTGACTAATTTATTTTGACCTATGGCTTGTATATATATAAGTCATTTGTATCGTTCGAAGAGGTTTAGTATGAAACGAAAGGTGCGCAAAGGACGAGGTCTCCTCGACAGTGTTATAAATAAATTACCGTTTGTATTACATTTACCGGGGTATCAGTATTGTGGTCCAGGTACGAAAGTGGAAAAACGATTGACAAGAGGTGACGCTGGAATTAATACTTTGGATAAAGCTTGTAAAGAACACGACATTGCTTATAACAAGTATACAGACTTGGAAAATCGTCATAAGGCTGACAGCGTCCTTGCAGAAAAAGCTTGGCAAGTAGTAAAACATCCAGATTCAACGCTCGGGGAAAAAGCTTCAGCTTGGTTTGTTACGAACGCTATGAAAGCAAAAAGGAAATTTGGATCTAGTTTAAGGACTACCAAAATGAAGAAAAAAATGAATTTTAGAGATCTTGTAAGAGCGGCTAAAATTAAAAACGTGTCTTCTGTAATAAGCGCGTCTCACTTAGCTTATACATAATAAGGCGAAACAGACATTAAGAGGTCGAGACAAGCCTTTACCCCCTCGTGTTCTTCCCATATCAAAGTCTGGAGGTTTTTTTACCTTTTCTAATACCAGTAATGGCGGGATTATCCGCTATAGGATCATTGGCTGGAGGTGCGGCAAGCATAGCAAAAGCTGTCAACGAAGCCAAAGAGGCAAAGCAAAAATTGGAAGAGCAGAAAAGACATAATTTGGCAATGGAAACTCAAAAAATTCGTAAAGGTCTTTTTTTAAAGCCATATAGACGGAATGGATTCGGACTATTTATAGAGCGACCACAAAAGCGTACCTACAGACGCAGAGGTCGTCGTATTTGACTACCAAAAAAAGCGTTGAATGATGTCGAATTAAATTATTACGCTCGAAAAATATTTAAAATTCCACATTTCAGAGGCGTATTTATGATTGATACACTGCCAGAAGCTCCTAAATTAAAGGAGACGGCTATAGTTAATTTAGAGCCAAACTCAAAAGAAGGTTCGCACTGGGTTTGCTTCGTAAAACATGGTAAAATCGTCAAATACTTTGATTCGTTTGGAAATTTGAGACCACCACCTCAACTGGTCACTTACTTAAAAGACAGTTTTATTTTTTACAATCGAAAGCGTTTCCAGAGGTGGAATACTCCGTTTTGCGGTCATTTGTGCTTAAAGTATTTAATGGAGAACTCTGAAAGCGATTAGGTTATTAGCAATCATGAGCCTCGCTGTAACACTTACGGGCACATCCAGCGTGCTCCAAGCAAATTTCATGCCCTCCTTAGAGCTAGACAATTCTTACAGCGTCGGTCTACTCTCTTTACATACATTTAATTCGATCCCTAATATTCAAAGAGGTAAGTCGGACATGTTTTATTTTGATACAATGGCCATTCAAATACCAGAAGGAGCCTACGACATTGAGGCTCTGGCTATGTTTCTCAGAGAGCAAATAGCTCATAAAGACCCCGGCGCTATGATGGTGTTGAGGGGAAATCCTAGCACGCTAAAGAGTGAAATACGAAGTAATAAATCAATTTATTTCAATTTCACCGAACGTCCAAATTCTATCGGTCCACTTTTGGGTTATACTTCAAAAAATCTTATTATTCCTCCAAGCGATCAATATATCACATCCGAGAATATCGTCGATATTCTTAGTGTAAACATTATATCTGTACAGTGTAATATCGCCTCGGGGTCCTTTGTAAACGGCGAGCCCGACCATAGTATCCATCAATTTTTTCCCGCAGTCGAACCGGGTTATAAGATAGTAGAAACGCCAAATCCAGTCATTTACTTTCCTGCTAATGTACGAACTATTGCCAATATTACGATTCGCCTTGTCGATCAAAACGGACAACTTATCAATTTTAGAAGGGAAACCGTTACAGTTAGACTTCACATAAAGAGAAATGGGGATTGATTTTAGAGGATACGTTTCTTCAAAGCATCAACTAGGAAATGTGAGTAGAAAAACTAAAACATATAAAAGATGTATCTCGATCCCTAGAAGAGTTAGTCAATCAAAGACGTTAAAGCGGTTAACACCTTCAAACGCAAAGTTTTTAAAACAGAGTGGTTTTAAACTAAAGTATGGATAACATATTAGCTATATCTTCGGACATTTTCTTCGACAATTCTCTCGCTCAGTTCCAGTTCCATTCTCACCAGCCTTATGCGGGAAATACATTCAATCATTCCGATGAAATCCGTATTCCAATACAGCAACAAGATATTTATACACTCCCAGCACATTCCTTTATCTACCTCGAGGGGAAGCTTAGGAAAAAAAGATGAGGCCAAACCTTTGATTGCAAAATTGACTAACAACGCATTTTCTTTTTTATTTGATGAAATTAGATATGAACTAAATGGGATAGAAATAGATAGGGTTAGGAACCCCGGAATAACTTCTACACTAAAAGGTTATTCATCATTTAGTCCTAGCAGAGTTAACGGTCTCGAAAATGCGGGATGGATTCTCCCCGGTGAGAACAAAACTCTAGACATTGACAAAAACGGAGCTTTTAGCGTTTGTATACCGTTAAACATTTTATTAGGCTTTTGTGAAGATTATAGACAAATAATAGTGAATTTGAAGCAAGAACTAGTTTTAATACGATCGAGCTCAGACTTTAATTCTATAATAGGAGATGATAATGTAGAAATAAAATTAGATAAAATAGATTGGAGAATGCCTCACATTCGTGTTTCGGACGAGAACCGTTTACGTCTGCTCAAAATGTTAGACAGGAACCGAAAAGTAGTAATTCCATTTCGAAGCTGGGACCTTTATGAATATCCCACATTACCCTCTAATACACAGCAAGAAACGTGGGCCGTTAAAACATCTACAAATTTAGAAAAGCCTCGATACGTAATTATAGCATTTCAAACAAATCGTAACAAAAACCCGGCAAAGGACTGTAGCCAGTTTGATAGCTGCAACCTAAAAAATGTTAAACTTTATCTTAACAGTGAGCAATACCCCTATGACGATTTGAACTTGGATTTTGAACACGGAAAAATTGCCCTGCTCTATGAAATGTATAATGAATTTCAAACAAGTTATTTCGGTGACAGGCATTCTCAACCTCTCCTTTCGAGATCTAGTTTCGAGAAGATTGCTCCTATCGCAGTTATAGATTGTTCCAAGCAGTCTGAAGCAATTAAAAGTAGTACGATAGACATCCGTCTTCAAATAGATTCCGACGTAAACTTTCCAGCAAATACCAAAGCGTATTGTCTCACCCTTCACGATAGAATTGTAGAATATGAAATGGGAACAGGCCTAGTAAGAAAATTGTACTAAATTCAAGAGGAAAATCAAAGAGTGGAGGGAAAGGTGTTGTGGGTTGTAAAAAATAATTAATTACTGTTGATAGAGAAGGTCGAATTTTAATATCTAAAAGAGGATCTTTGTGGGAAATATATTAACAATTGAGTCGTAAAAAATAATTAATTACTGTTGATAGAAAATCTACAATTCTCATGTGCAAATGAAAATTTGCAATTCAACAGGAAACAATTTGCTGTCTGCAGGATGTTTGTGGGAAAAGTGTTAACAATTGAGTTGTAAAAAATAATTAATTATACCACTTAAGAAAAGATATCTACAATTGTATGTTAGACAAACTATATATAAAGTCTAGAGGTGTTATTGTTCAATAGTTGTGATTCTCCCACTGTCGCAGTACGTATTATTGGAAGAAATGACTACTTCAGCAGTAATCGATTTTCAAGGTTTTCGTTTAAATTCTAATGATTTAACAGTTAAGGAATTAACAATAGTCGATACGATCTACGGCACAGCTTGGCATTGGATTTTCAAACCTCCCCAGGATGTTGAAGACTCTGTAAGACAATCGAAAACAAACGTATGGGTACGAAAATCACTGCACGGAATAGACTGGTATTATGGCGAGAGAGACTACTCCGATTTAATTCCTTGTCTAAAGTCAGTAACTGATTTATATGATACTTTATGGGGTAAAGGATTAGAAAAATGTAGGTTCCTTGAAGATTTGCTTGATGTGGCAGTTTACGATCTACATGACTTTGGTTGCCCCAACCTCAAAAATTTAGAAGACGACAAGTTAACTTGTCAATTTCATTTAAACACTCACTACGTTTGTTCATTTAATCAAGCACATTAAAGACTTGCCTCGTGGATTAGGAGACATCCCGAAGCTGTGGACTTCAAGAAAGAAGAAGTAAGGAGGCAGACATATGGAATCAATGCATCCCCCCACCACCTTTTAGCATTCAACGGATTTATTAGAAATGTTGATAATAAAGTCAAGTGCGTGTATTGCGATTTAATTTACAACACTACAAATAGGTACGTCGGTCCGTTCGAGTATCATAAAGCAAACACTCCTAAGTGTGTGTGGTTCAGACAACACATGCTAGTTTGAAGTTGTAAAAGGAAATGGAGGCTTTGAATGATGACATACGTCGCTTGGGAGAAGAAGGAATTGAAACACTATCTACGGACGAGCTAAGGATCTTACCAAGAAATCTGCTCCTGTACGTCTTCAATTATGCACTCGACTTTATCTGGGACAGCTTACCCGTGGAATGGCAAAACGATGAAGAATTTCTTGAAATAAGAATAAATTGTTATGATGTAATTATGGATTAAATTTGTACTTTTAAAATAAAAAATTGTTTTTTTTGAAAATATATTTTTTTTTCTGATTTTAACCTGGATGAAGGGGGGGGGGGAAAGAAACACAAGTAAAATAAATCATTTTTATTTTATACATTGGTAAATAAATAATTTTTTTATTTTATACATTGACAAATAAATTGTTTAATAATGTATTTGTATTGATATTTAAATCTATATTTTCTTGTGGGTTTTTATGGTTCTCATAAATAAGACCAACAGTCTCTAGAAGCAAAAGAGAGCGGTTGATTTCTTCAATCTTTGAGCAGAGTTTCATACTCTCCGACTTGTTGAAACTTGTACTTGGTGAAGATATGGTCATGTGAGGAGATGGAGATAGACTTAACATTGTGACCCAAGGATAGGCATATTCTATTTTGAAGACTCTGTTTCTCCCCAAGTATGTGAATGAACATGATATATTTTTATTAGTAGTAGTTATTTGCTCAACTGATTTGTTTTTTCCCTTAAAAAATGTTAATATCCTTGACGATTGATCTGCTATACACTGCTTCCATTCTTCTTTGTCCATGTACACCAACTTGTCTTTGTGAATCACAGCCACCGTCGGAACACTGTTGTAAAACCCAACTCGAATTTGTTTGTGTTTACTGATGTTATATTCAGTAACTAATTCCATGCTGCTCTCACTCAAGCCACTGACTAACTGGACTGAAAGGAGTGGGAGTATTTATGTTCTAAAAAAGAACATAATTATATAAATTATTTTTAACAGCAGCAATTTTTTGCCACAACTTCTTGTTGACTACTGTCCTTCACACATCCGCAAACGTCAATAGATCGTTCCCATTCGTCCGTATCGAATTTCAAAGGTAGTTTTTCCAACTGATCTAAATATTTTAAAAAATGGCAGTCGTTGTTGGTCCACTTTTTATGGTCTTGGAGGGGATCGTCTTCTGGTTTCCACTCGTGTAAAATGAGTCCACAAAATGCACATCTTGTTCGATCGTATACTTGGAGGTAATAAAATCCAGCCGCAGCTAATTTCAAAGGACTCACTGGAGAACGCCAACCGACAAATGTCGATAGGCGATTCTCTTCATATCTAAAATTTTTACGAATTAACTTAGACATCTGCTCTCCTAGTTGTTCGTATACAACTAGTAACTAACTAATTGAATAAATAAAATCACAGCTCGTGAGGGGTGTGTCTGGATGGATCAGTTGTAATCGAGACTCGCTGGAAGGAGGTAAGATTTTTTTTATTGGGGCAGTCGAAGAAGATTATGGAGGGGGGAATGACCATCTTAATGCGATGGAAGGAGGAATTATGTTAAATAATTTTTTTATTATGGGAGAGGGGAGACCAAGGATAGCAGTTGTAATCGAGACGCGGTTGGAGGAGGTTCTATTCTAATTAAGTTTTCTATTTATTATGGGGAGGGGGTATAACGGACTTGAATCCAAGGATAGCAGTTGCAATCGAGACTCGGTGGAAAGAGGTAAGTTTTTTTTATTGGGGCAAGAAGATTATGGAGGGGGGAATGACCATCTTAATGCGATGGAAGGAGGTTGCATGATCATTTTTTTTTATTATGGGAGAGGGGACTCCAAGGATAGCAGTTGCAATCGAGACTCGGTGGAAAGAGGTAAGACTTTTTTTTATTGGGGCAGTCGAAGAAGATTATGGAGGGGGGAATGACGTCATTTATTATCTAGACGCGGTCGAAGAAGGCAAGTTTTTTTTATTGGAAGATAAGTATTATGTAGGGGAGGGGTGGGGGAATGACGTCAGTAGTTATCTAGACGCGGTCGAGGGATCATGTAGGGGGATGGAGGTTAGGGGTAGTGGGGGTAGTGGGAATGACGTCATTTGTCGGGAGGACTCAGTCGAAGAAGATAGGGAGGGGGGAATGACGTCATTCATTATCTAGACGCGGTCGAAGAAGGTAAGTTTTTTTATTGGAAAATACGTTTTATGGAGGGGAGGGGTGGGGGAATGACGTCATCTAGACGCGGTCGAGGGATCATGTAGGGGGGATGAGGGTAGTGGGGGGAATGACGTAATTTGTCAGTAGTTCCTTCGGTCGATGTAAGGGGGGATGGGGTTGGGGTAGGGGGGGGGGGTAGTAGGGGGGGTAGGGGGGGTCAAGGTCATCGACTCTACATTTTTAGCGGCTCTAAATCAAGGTCATGTGACGTCATGCAACATCATGTGTGACCTTGAACATGACCTTGATCCAGAACCGTTAAAAGTTATCTACTTAAGCGAACTTTAATTCCTGGAAATAGATAACTATTACAACAATGCCTACATTCAGAATTAATCAGTTAGTCAAAATGAACCGAAGAGTGCAGATTTCCCGTGAGGAAAAAGTTGATATGTACCATTATTTTATTGAAAGTGGTGGTATCGCTCGTTGTGCAGCTGTGTTGTACTCCCAGAAATTTACCGCTCCTCCTCAAGTGAGCCACAAAACATTTATTCGTATTGCTCTCAATATGAGGAGATTTGGATCAGTTGCTGATCGACCAAGATATCGGCAGCGAAATTTCGACGAGGAACTGGATATTTTATTGTATGTTATGGAAAATCCAAATTCTTTTCTCCAAAATACCGGAAGGGTTTTAGGTTTTTCAAAGAACAAAATTAGTGATGTACTACGGACTTATAATTTCAAGCCTTATCGCTCTCATCTTGTCCAGGGGCTCTGGGACACTCATTACGACAGGTGTCTAACGTTCCTTGCACAGAGGTCGAGTTTGGTAGTTGATGAAAACATGCTTCATTATATCCAATGTACTGACGAATCAAAATTCACCACTAACGGTATGTTAAATCGTTGGATTTTTCGAACGTGGGCACAGGAAAATCCCAGAATCTCCTATGCTTGTCATCACCAGGTGGTTCACAGTATCAACGGCGGACTTCTCGGATTTAAATTAATTGGTCCTTATTTCTACCGAAATAATTTAAATGGAGCTCAGTTTCTAAATTTCTTGAGAGAACAATTGCGGGCTTTACTAGAAGATGTACCTCTGCAGCATCGTCAAAGAATGATACTGCAGCCTGATGGGTGTCCCGCACACAATTCTCTGCAAGTGAGACATTACTTAAATCGGCACTACCGGGACCAGTGTATAGGACCTCACGGCCCCATCTGTTGGCCTCCTCGGTCGCCCGATCTAACTCCGTTAGACTTTTCTTTTTTTTTTGACATTTGAAACATATCGTTTATGCTAATCAATCCTGCAACATCAGTTGAAGAACTGCACCAAAGAATGGAAAATGCTTGTCGATTGGTCTCTCCTCAGTCCATTGCACTGAGCACCAACGAAGGGTGGCTAAGAAGAGCGAATCTTTGGATCTTCAAAGAAGGCAGGCAGTTTGAACATGAGATGTAGGTTCGCCAACCTCTGCAGGTACGATGGAATTTTTTTAGTATTAAAAACAGTTAACAAAATTTATTGTCCTTTTTTCGACCTTTATTCCATAACTTTGTTATTAATTGACAAAATTGAAATCTGATTGCACCATTGATTTCGGTGTAAAAAATCCTTTAAAATGATGTATTGGAAAGTATAGGATCCCATTTGAAATTTCAAAGTTGTATAGGGTTTGGGGTACCCCGAAATTTTCGTTTTCTAAAAAAAGGTCAAAATCCTAAACTATACTAAAAATTATGAAATGGGTATTTTTTTTTTATTATAACGTTATCCGTTCAAGAGAAATTCAGCCGGGCCATCTAAAAAGGACACCCTGTATAGGTAACGAGCTTCCCTCTACATACAATTTCCATGTTATTCATTTCCCTTAACATTTTGTAATTTCTTAACATTTCAAGATCAAGTATTTTATATCTAAAATTTTTAATAACACTAACAAATTTCTTATAACCATAAAACGTTTTGTCAAAAATGTAAAATAAATTGTCTGTTTTCTTTCGTATAAAATAACATAAAAAATAAAATCTTTGTTTTTTTACAGTTTTAAAAATTTAATTGTACTCTTAATTTTAACATTTTTCTTAATAATATTTATTAGTTTATACAATTCCTTCATTCCGTTCTCCTCAATGTTCATATTCAGAATCTCAAAGTAGAGTTCTTTGTCCCTCCTTTTTTCCGCCTTGGAGTTATTCGGATTTCGGACCTTTATTTATGTATATTTATTTTTTTTTTATAAATATGGCACAGGTCGAAATAATAGTACTCCATTTTATGACCTATTTCATTTTTGGCACGCCCTACATGTTTCGTGGCCTTTATGCCACCTCCTCAGGTGCCACTAAATCCTAAAAAATTTTAACACTTTATTTTATTTATAAAATTTTAGATATAAAATACTTGATCTTGAAATGTTAAGAAATTACAAAATGTTAAGGGAAATGAATAACATGGAAATTGTATGTAGAGGGAAGCTCGTTACCTATAGAGATAAAATTAAAATTCAAAAGCCTCAGTCTTAGTATGGGTGGCGAGCTATCCACACATGGGATATGTACAATGTAGCAATATTTTTATTGTATTTTACCCATAGATTTAAGGTTAGGAGTTAGTTTAGAAAATGTAATGTTACTCTGTTTATAATTATTATTGCAAAATTATTGGATTTATTAAAATGAAAAATGTGTTATTAAAAATTTGTTAAAAATTTTTAGGATTTAGTGGCCCCTGAGGAGGTGGCATAAAGGCCACGAAACATGTAGGGCGTGCCAAAAATAAAATAGTACATAAAATGGAGTACTATTATTTCAACCTGTGCCATATTTATAAAAAATAAAAATAAAAAAAGTAAATATATATATATATATATATATATATATATATATATATATATATATATATACACAGGGTGATTCAGGTCTAAGTTGCCAAACTCTTGGAGGTGATTGCAGACATCATTTCCAACAAAAAAGTACATTTCAAGTATGGTCCGATTTCGGAAGGAAAAGGAGCTATGTCCAATTTTCTGTTTTTTTTTTTTTAACGTAGTCAGGTTTTTTAATGAATAAGAAAGGATTTCTCAAAAACTATTCAAGATAATTAAATTCTAATTATGCTATCATAAAATAGACAACATTTCCTTAAAAAAAAAACAGTAATTTAATTCGCTAAAACCATTATTTAAAGATTGGGCCTCCAATAACGCATTTCTGTTTTTATCAATGAATCAGAATTTTTTCGCGATTTTTTTCCTCAGCCCTATAATGGACTACAGACTCAATACTTACAGGAAAACTTCTACATGTAGAAAGCATTAAATCTATGAAAATGAAGCAGAGGTTTATTAGGGAATAAATTGAACGATTGGCTCCCTTTTGTCAAAAAATTGTAGAATGTAGTTTTGTTACTTTCAAATACCTTGTGTGAAAAAATTAAAAATTATTCATTTTTTAATGGCCAAACTGTGGGTATCTATTGTCCAATTCAGAAGCAATAAAAAGTAACTGAATGAAATGATTGGAAACGTTTTTCATTTGGGAGATCTGTTACATTTTGTGTTTAACAAATTTTCATTGATTTATCTTTTACATGATGTTGTTGGCACTAAAATATTTGCTAATATATTTGAAAATTTGCAATTGGACCTTTATGAACTTGGGTAGTGGATCCATCCACCGTCTAACAGCACTGGTGCTGTTTGCAGGACAGCAATCCATCAGGAACCATGAATCTATGTGCTAACGGAACGTCTTCCAATGCAATAGGTCGGTCGTATTTAAATCGTGAGGAGGTTTAAAAATATGTTGACTCGAACCTATCGGGAATCAGGATTGGCTGAAGAAGATATTTCGATGTTTTGTTATTTGTTATGTTATTTCAAATTATGGGTAAATTCTGGATTACAATTATTCAACAACCCTGAAATCTTTTTGAATTCTCCGCTCAAAATTTCTAGTCAGAACAGGGTGCCAAATTCATCATGTAACACATTGTAGCGGATGTGTGTCGCTACTAAAGGTAGGCTAGGAAGGGTAGGAAGGATGTGTCGGGAGAAGGTAGCCAGGTAAGTACTGTGTCCCGGTAAGGACGCTTCCTTGAACCTGGGGATACGGACTAGGTAATAGGCCTTAGCTGTTCCGCTGAGTCGGGGAGAAGGTGTTCGGTACTGAGCCGTAGCCGTTCCTCGAAGCAGGAGTGAGAGGGGTAAGGAAGTAAATAAATAAGCCAGGTATTGACTAGAGTTGGGGGAAGTAGGAGGCGGGAGTGTAATGATTGGAGGCTGGCTTGACCACTGGGTGTTCAACTTTTATTTTAGTAAGATACGTTAGCCTATATTGAGAAAGACATATGTTGGCAACTAAATGTAAGAAAAAATGAATGAATATAATACATTATACTTATCCTATTTACCTTAAGACTACAAATTTAAACGGCCCTTATGACCGCCACAAAAGAGCAAAAAATTTAAGAAAATTATATAAATATAAACTAAAATAAAATAATACATATATACATAAACTAACAAATGTTACAATCGTATATTACAGCATTTATATTCCTAAGTAAAAGTTCAAACGGACTTCCAAGGGCCACAAGAGAGCAGTGGTTGTACTCTCTTTAAAGTCCGTTTTCCATCCGGCGGCCGATCCACCGGGTTTGGTGGCACAGCTTTCCTTAGCCTCGGTACTTTTATGGCTTGGCGGTCTCGACACTTGACACTACTGCTTTCCGGGGGATTTTTAAAACGGAGATCTGAGTTATAACTACCCGGGTCTAAAGATTTTGAACGATTTGAGTCCGCCTGGTCTAGGAACTTCGTAGAAATACTGAACTAGCGGTGATCTGTGTGCTCGCTTTGCCGCTCACTCTCAGACCGCTGGTTTACCTCCGCTGCCTGGTCTTCTTGTCGTTGATCTGCTGGCCGTAACAGTACCCTGGTGTCACTCTTGCTGTTCTGCTGTTCAGGCTCCATAGCCAGCTGCTTCAGTTCAGTAAGAGGCTGCTCGATGATTTTAGATGGCTGAGTAATCTCAGTAGACAGCTGATCGATCTCTGTAATTGGCTGCTCAGTCTGTGTAGTTGGCTGCTCAGCCTGTGTAGTTGGCTGTTCAGTCTGTGTAGTTGGCTGTTCAGTCTGTGTAGTTGGCTGTTCAGGCTGTGTAGTTGGCTGCTCAGTCTGTGTAGTTGGCTGCTCAGTCTGTGTAATTGGCTGCTCAGGCTGTGTAGTTGGCTGCTCAGTCTGTGTAGTTGGCTGTTCAGGCTGTGTAGTTGGGTGCTCAGTCGTTGTAGTTGGCTGCTCAGTCTGTGTAATTGGCTGCTCGATCTCCGTTGTCATTCGTTCGATGTCCGTAGCCGGCTGCTCGACATCCGTAACATGCTGTACCGTTTCTGTAGTCGGCTTCTCGATGTTTGTGATGAGTTGCTCGGAGTCAGAAGTCCGCTGCTTGGGGCCTGTATTCAGCTTCTTGGGGTCTGTAGTCAGCTGCTCAGAACTCGGTTGCTCAACCGCTGAAATTGCACGTGTTATAAATCTGCGATCTTCCAAGACATCTGTAGATGTAGATCTATGGGTTATCCGCATGGCTCTGGGTGGGGGTTCCATCTGCTGTAGGTCCGGTCGGGGCTGGAGGACGGCTGAGAATGATGGGGGTTTGGCGATTGCCGCGATTTTGTCCGCAGTGGCCGTGAGGGTTTCGATGTCGGTCGATGGGTAGGCGGCCAGGAGTTCTTGTATTCTCTGGGGAAGGGCTTTGAGCCAGAGCAATGTGAGAGCCTCCGTGGTCACTAGTTGTCCCCCGAGCCATTTCATGCTCCTGTAGAGCTGTGAGGGGGTCTGATCGCCGAGAACAGAGTCAAGCAGTTTCTGCATTTTGACCGCCGGTGGGTCGGCATATACGGAGAGAATTCTGTTCTTGAGGTCCGAGTAAGGGTCAGCTGATGAGGTGTTGATGAGATCTGCCACATGTTCGAATACATCCAGGTCCAAGCTCCTTACCACCGTGGAGAATTTGCTTGAAGAGGTCGTTATATTGGAGAACTGGAAGATCCACTCGGCTTGCAAGAACCACAATTCTGGCGCATCTCTGGAAAACGCTCGTAGTTTCAGGGACATGGTTGCTGTTCCTGTCAGGGGTCACCACTTGTAGCGGGTGGTTGTCGCTACTAAAGGTAGGCTAGGAAGGATGTGTCGGGAGAAGGTAGCCAGGTAAGTACTGTGTCCCGGTAAGGGCGCTTCCTTGAACCTGTGGGATACCGACTAGGTACTAGGCCTTAGCTGTTCCACTGAGTCGGGGAGAAGGTGTTCGGTACTGAGCCGTAGCCGTTCCTCGAAGCAGGAGTGAGAGGGGTAAGGAAGTAAATAAATAAGCCAGGTATTGACTAGAGTTGGGGGAAGTAGGAGGCGGGAGTGTAATGACTGGAGGCTGGCTTGACCACTGGGTACATCGAGACGGCGGCTTCGTGCTTTGTCCAGAGATAGAGGTCGAGCAGGTAGCTAGGTCCTTGATCCTGAGTGAATGGCTGGATGGTTGCTGGAACGCCGGTTGCTTGGTCCTGAGTTCATGGCTGGCTGGAGTCTGGTCTTGAGAGAGCTGAAGTGTCCTGGAGAGAGCGCCGGATCAGAATGTGTTCTGGCCAGCAGGAACGCCCCTAGTCATAGGCCAAGGTCGGGGCGCCTCGGTCGAAGTCGGGGAAGCTCGGCTGAGTGCTCGTTCCTATTGGCTGTTCCTGGATGCTTCTCATTGGTCGCCAGTGGTCACCTGTCCAGTCATTACCATGACTACGTTAAAAAAACAGAAAATTGGACATAGCTCCTTTTCCTTTCGGAATCGGACCATACTTGAAATGCTTAGACCTGAATCACCCTGTATATTTATATATATGTATATATATATATATATATATATATATATATATATATAAACTGCATAAGATCGTTTTTTTTTTTTTTTTTTTTTGTTCAAGAAGAAGGAGCAACACTGAGTGGAAGGGGCAAGACTGCTCCTAGAAGCCATTCTTAGTTAATAATAATGGACGTTAAAATTTAAATAAATAAATAACAAAACTTTTGACATTTTTAAGCTGGATGTAGTTCTTTCAACTTAAACTTTTATATTCTCAGAATTTGGACAAATATCATATAATTATTCTTTTTTTTTAGATATAATAAAAAGTAGGTGTAAGTGTGGCACGCCGGGTAAGAGCCAGTACACATATACAAATTTTCTAGTCGATACTTCCGGATTGCTGTGTTGCCTCCCTGTGGACGGAGGAAGGAAACACGCTAAAAACCGATGTACAAGATGTAACCAATAATGATAAAATGAAATGAAATGAAAATTAAATAAAACGAAATGAAAACTTTTTTTTTCTTATTCACATGGACACACATGTCCCATAGGAATAACTATCTGTGTCCCCATAGAATTAGATGTGTCTCCGCGGATGTGTCCGTGTTGTTAGGCCAGAATTTTTAGATATATATTTTGGTTTATTTTGGATTATAAACACCGTCATATGGATATTTAAATATAATCTACTTTGCAGTAATGCTTCTCTATGCACGATATTAGGCGTATAACCATCGGGGATCAAGCATACAGGCTGCTAGGATTGTTACACGTGACAAAGTCAATAAGCTGACTCCTTAGAGATTGTTAAACCCTAGTGTGTGACAGACAGCAGGCATACAGACTAACAGACAAGAATTCTAAAAAATCCGATCACAGGAACTGCATCATCTTAGCGCGGTTCCTGTTCATATCCCTATTGTCATTTGAAAAGCTTAGAATAGAAACAGATAATATTTTCCTCGGCCTTTGTTCAAAGGGTTTTATGGCTTTACCTGGTCGGGTCCCCCAGACCCTAAAATCCTCTTCTACCGATACTTCATTTCATACGTTTCAATGAATTGGAAAATATCAAATTTTTTCACATATTCCTGTGTTTTTTTTACTATAGTAATAATTCTACAAATAAAATCAATTAAAAAATAAAATAAAAAAAACAACAGCATAAAGGAGATTGAAAATATTGAAAAGACATCATCGAATCTCTTTCTCTTGGCAAGCTATATTTTTAACAATGAATTGTTTTTCTTATTTTGCCTAATCTGTTTTATTGTCAAATACATTATCCAACTATAAGCAATTAAAAAATAACAAGGAATAATAACACACAAAAAGAACAGTTCGAATAAGCAAAATCAATTACTTTAAAGTTTTAAGCACTTATTTCTCCGATTGACATCGCCTAATCAAAACTTTCATCAGAACCTTTTTTGTAGAGCATTTAATAAGCTTTCTAATGGTATTCTTCCGTTTACCAAGATTCTCAACCTTTTCCAAGCAATAAAAACAGACAAAAAAGAACCGTTCGAATAAACGAAATCAATTACTTCAAAGTTTAAGCACTTATTTCTCCATTGACATCACCTAATCAAAAATTGTTTCAGAATCTTTTTTGTAAAGAATTTATAAAGCTTTCAAATAATTTCTATTCACTTATCACGATTTCCCAACCGTGTTCGAGATATTAATGAAATTATACGAAGTTCCCAAACTTTTCATGTCTGTTCATAAAATATTTTATTCTAACCCTTCCTTATCTCCAAACGTAACCGAAAGTTTAACATATTAGTTTTGAGGAAATTCAAACATGCAAAAAATGTTTCAACTGAATCCCATGATTCTAAGTACCCAACCCAAAAACGGTATTCAAAAACTATTTTACCAATTTATCCCAAAAGGATAAAGAACAAATGTACAGACAGACAGAAAGTTCTCCACAACGTTTGACCGATTTTCACCAAAGTTGGCACACGGGTAGATCTTGATACGGGGAGTGTGATAGGCTAGGTCAAAAACGTCAACTGTCTGTCTGTCAAACGTACAGACAGACAGACTGTTGACTTTTTTGACCTAGCCTATCACACTCCCCGTATCAAGATCTACCCGTGTGCCAAATTTGGTGAAAATCGGTCAAACGTTGTGGATTTGTATAAGGAAGAAACATACACATGGTATATATATATATATATATATATATATATATATATATATATATATATATATATATATATACCATGTATATATATATATATATATATATATATATATATATATATATATATATGTATGTAGATATAATATTCACAAGCACATATAACTATTCTTATAGGGGTCATTTTCGAAATTTAAGAAATACAAGTTTTTGGTAAATATTTTTATAAACTTTCTGAGCTGGGAAAAAATAAAGAAAACAAGTTTTATTTTTAAATTATGCCGTGCATTTTATAAAACTTGTATTTTTTTTCAATTTCGCCGACTAACAAGAAATCCAAAATAAAAAGTTCGAATTTACTCACAATCAAAATAATTCTTTCATGGGAGCACAATATATGTAGGTAGATTCTTAGGGAAAGTGATGAAACATGAGTAGAAAATAAGAGCTGGTTAGAACCGGTTTGAAGTAGTTGAACTGTGGAGTAAATAGATGTGAAGATATTCTTCAAGGAATCGAGGAAATAGTCCGTCGGCCCGTGCACATTTTATGCAACGATTTTTAAGATTCTTCATTTTTTCACTATTGATTGTACAAGTCTTAACTAGAACAGTGCCGCTTGTCAGCTGGCTAGGTAGCGGTGGGTTTGGCTGCGAGGGCGTTGCAAACATAGGAAAAATATGGAAATGTGAAACGATTTTAAGATTCATGAAATTTCTTGGAGAGACACCTTATATTATACAATAATCATTTGGCACTTGTCAGCTGGCCGGCCAGCGGTGGACTACTTAACGAAAGACATTGTCAGCTGCTCATATCTTGGTGGAAAACTTGTCAGCTGGGGGGGTATAAGCGCTGAGCGTATGGCGCGCGCTCCGCTTTATACCGCCAGCTGACAACATTTCCACCCACATATAAGCAGCTGACAATTTGTTTTGTCAATCTTATTACGAATACTACCTACTAACAAAATTTCAGGAATCTTAATATAGTTTTTGACTATTTAATAGCGAAAACATGCTTATATTGATTACAACTTCTGAATATATTGTTTGTAAATGAATATTTTTATTATCAACGTTAAAATATATTATGTATTTGCATTAAGGTAAGATGAAAAAATATGTCAATTATTTGTATAAAATACTGTATTGGTAATAAAAAAGTATTATACAATTAATCATAATAATAATAATAGTATACAAAAGACACTTAATAATATAATAATAAAAAGAAAGTCAATCGTTTTCTGATTCTGACTCTGCACCTTCAGAATCATCAACCCCCCCCCCCCCGCAGTAATTGTGCGGTCATCCTCTTCTTGGTGTCTTTGAGCTGAAAATACTAATTATTGTTATTGATGAAATGATTAAACGTTAATAAAGCATAGAAAATAAATAGTTTTAATATCTTCAGTGAATTGCTGATCTCGAATAATCATATCAACTACTCGACGGAATTGTTCGCCGTCAAACCATTTACAGGTTTATATATTATCTTCAATATCCCATCCGTAATCCAGAGGAGTTAAACTTGAAGGTTCTTGTTTGTTTATTTTAGATTTTAAACATCGTCGTATAGGTATTTTTTTTTTCAATCTACTTTACAGTAGATTTATACCTACTCGATATTACAGGTATAGCCATCGGGGATCAACCATACCGCCTGCTAGGATTGCTAAAAGAAGCTCTAGACCTTTTAAGGATTGGTTAACTGTAGTGTGTATAGAGTGTCTGACACAGCAAACATACAGACAAACAGACAACAATTCTATAAATCATTGTTTTGGGTACAATTGCATTGATAAAGGCCCCCAATAGTATTTTTACTCATATATCTTGCATGTACAAACAGCGATCCGTTAGAATTTTATTATATGTGAAGATAGATTACGGCTAGTAGTGCTAAGTTGGTAAATCGGGTCCAGAATAAACCCCCCTCCTAATAAACCGATTTACTTTATTTTTACAACATATTTTTCTATTAATATTTCCACAAACGAATATCGAGTTTCGTCCGAACGACTTTGGGTCCGGAGTAAACCCCTCCTCCAGATGAACCAATTTTTCTGGTTAAGGAACTCGTTAAATCATTTGCTAAGGGAATACTATATACAAAGTTTCGTTAAAAAAAAATCCTCTGGTGTGTATCGAATTAACGATAGTTCATGAAATGTTGGACGTGATTCTTTACATTGGCATAACTTTTTTATTTATGTACCGATTCGCATGAAACAAACACTAAATATTAAGTGAAACGTACCACAATATATTAGTGAATACTGCAACTAAATCGGATAAGCCGTTTCTGAGATTAGCGCGCACAGATAAACAGACAAGCAGGCAAAAATTTTAAAAATCATTGTTTTGGGTACTATTGCATTGATAAAGGTCCACAATAGTATTTTCCCCCATCTTACAGGTACAGACAGCGATCCGTTAGAATTGTATTATTTGTATAGATTTGTATTAAGGTATGATGAAAAAATATATTATTTATTTGTATAAAATACTGTAAAAATTATTATATAATTTATTTATAATAATAATAGTTACCTAATAAAACGTTTAAATAAAAAGAAAGTCTGACTCTTCTCCTTCAGAATCATTACTTTCGATATTTGTAGTGTTTGTGAGGTCATCCTGCTGTCTCTCATGTGAAAATACTAATTATTGGTATTGAAAAAATGATGAAACATTAATAAAGCAAAGAAAATGAATAATTTTAATATCTTCAGTGAATTACTGATCTCGAACAATCATTTCAACTACTGGAGGTAATTGTTTGCCATTAGATGTTAAAATTTGGATGAATATGGGAACGTGAAAAAACCAAACTATTTAGATAATAATAACTTATTTTTAACACAAGGCGAAACACTGTGCCAAGCGTTGCCTGATTTTCACGCATTCACAGGCAAACATTTTTTATGTGCTGTGTATTTTATACAAATAAATGATATATTTTTTCATCTTACCTTAATGCAAATACATAATATATTTTAACGTTGATAATAAAAATATTCATTTACAATCAATGTATTCAGAAGTTGTAATCAATATAAGCATGCTTTCGCTATTAAATAGTCAAAAACTATATTAAGATTCCTGAAATTTTGTTAGTAGGTAGTATTCGTAATAAGATTGACAAAACAAATTGTCAGCTGCTTATATGTGGGTGGAAATGTTGTCAGCTGGCGGTATAAAGCGGAGCGCGCGCCATACGCTCAGCGCTTATACCCCCCCCCCCCCAGCTGACAAGTTTTCCACCAAGATATGAGCAGCTGACAATGTCTTTCGTTAATCTCACTACAAATACTAGTAACCACCAAAATTTCAGCAATCTTAAAATCGTTTCAGAATTTCGTATTTTTGCCAAGTTTAGACCCCCAGCTGACAAGTAGTCCACCGCTGGCCGGCCAGCTGACAAGTGCCAAATGATTATTGTATAATATAAGGTGTCTCTCCAAGAAATTTCATGAATCTTAAAATCGTTTCACATTTTCATATTTTTCCGAAGTTTGCAACGCCCCCGCAGCCAAACCCACCGCTACCTAGCCAGCTGACAAGTGGCACTGTTCTAGTTAAGACTTGTACAATCAATAGTGAAAAAATGAAGAATCTTAAAAATCGTTGCATAAAATGTCACGGGCCGACGGACTAAAAGGATAGCTTGCGGTTGTCCTCACCCCCCCCCCCCTCATAACTATATTAGATTCGTCCATCCAGGTAGTATAGGTACATCACACCCCCTGAATCAAGTATCATTTGGAATCGTCCAATTAGTTTTCAGTCTAGCTCGTGAATTCGAACCGTTTACTGCTCGTTTCAATCGCTCCTTGCTTTACTCCGGTTAGTGGTTATTTTAAAATGCTTTTATTTCTGAAATATACTTAATAACGTGATTTGGAAGTGCTTTACATGAAGACAGCCAGGATTTCCTTGATCGTCCTCGTCTACGTGGCAGAAACTCTTTTTTGTAAGTAAGATTCTTCATACATTTGCTGGAAATGGTGACTTTAAGACCCAAAGGAATTTAGCCACTGGGGTCGCAATCAGTTCATTTTGTATTAATTTATGTAGTTCTGTTAACCTGTTCTAGATTAATACTGACACTATATTATTCAATTCATTATGTATAAGTCTTAAAAGGGATGTTAAAGTAACCGAAGAAAATTCATTTTAATTCTTTGAAAACAAAATGGCGGCACGATGTCTGAAGACGGCAATTTTTAATGTACACTCAGCGTCAAAATCTGGCAATACCATTTAGTATTACAGTCCAGTCAACGAACAGTTATAGATGAAAATTTTTGGAACACAATTTTTGACTTCCTAACTTTTTTTGGGCTGGATAGGAGGTGAACATATAAGTCCTCGCCCCTAGCCTTTAAGCCGTGGTGGAGGGGGGGGGTTTAGAAGGTCCCATTTTCGGGGTTTCACTTATATCTCGGAAACCATGCGTCCTAGCGACATGACTATTCTATAACAAATCAAAGCCGATTAAATTTCCTACAAGTTCTATTCAATAAAGTTTTTCGAGATATCTTTAGTTTTCGAAATATCCGCTCATGAAAGTTTGTCATTTTGGGGAAAAACACTTTTTCCGCATATTTATTCCCCGTTTTGCACGGATAACTCTTCAACGATGTACCAAAATAATAAATAACGGTTATAGGGTTGTAGAGTATTGCATTCCCTTCAATAATATATATTACTTTGCTGTTTTATGTATTTTCCTTCAAACGTAAAAATAATTTCATTGTTTCAGTAGAAAAATCTGTCCTAGATTAATCCTGAGGCTATATTTTTCAGTTCTTTATGATATAAGTTTTATAGGGGACTAGCTGTTACCTGGTGTGCCACGTTACACCTAGAGATGTTGGGTGGAATATTTTCCGTTTTGGAAAATTTTCCAGAAAATTTTCAGGTATATTTTTCCGGAAAATTTTCCATTTACAAAAAGGCTATTTTTTGGTAAATTTGTTCTAGGACATATATGGGCAAGCTATATTCTATTATATTAGCTAATTTCTGAACCATTTAAACAAAAACTACAGGTGTTATTCAACTTTTTAATTCACATGAATAAAATTAAATGTGATTATGTTTTACCTAACAATTGTCATATTGCTTATGTAATAACTCATAAAAAGGCAATTCACCCTATTTCATAATAAAAGAGGACTCATAGAAAATGAATTGCTCATTTTTCTTAATATTTGATAAACAAGGTTGTAGCGGAAACCAGTTCCACCACTCTGTACTAGCTCCAACAGTTTTAAGAAAATTCGCCTCATTTAAATAACACTAGATTGGAATTAAAAAAAAAAAAAAAAAATCATACTGCTCTCTGTCAGGAATAATGGTTAACCAGAAAATAACAAATGTGTGGACGTTCTACATTTTGTAGAACGTCCAGGAAGGCAACAAAATTATAGGTAAATGTAAATATTGTGATGTATATAGATTGACAGATTAATGCAAGGCGAAGCTGCTATCAGTCTCACAAAACCTTCATTTGATGAGCGATGACAATGTCATCCATTCAAATACTGCTTCTTCTTCTGATCAGAGAGAGAAAAACGTTATTTTTGAAAAAAAAAAAAGATTAGTTGCTTAAATATATTGGGTTGCTTTCCACAAAGAGTACTTATCAACCAGTAGGCTTAGGAACTAAAGTTTAATATATACAAAAAATATACAAATCGATAAAACAAAAAACTAAATAAAAAAACTACAACTAAAAATATAATAATGAAAATATTTGTAAAAATGTTTAAAAAAATAAATTAATAATACAAATAAAATTAAAGACACACACATTCTCGAATTCTTCATTTCATTTACTAAAATCGTTGTGTTCCACAGTTAGATGTTTGTAAAATTGCGATCAAAATTATGTATGTATTATATTTGATTTCTTCCCATAAATCCTTGAATGTATAAACTTCGATTTTAGCGCGGTTCCTCTCTTGCTCCATAGGGAGGAAATCTGCTTATGAGGTTGACCTCAAGACGCAATCCGAAAGTGCTGACTATAAAATTTCCCGTTTCAGAACCCATTGATCTCGATGATTCAGCTCAATTTATATATATATATATATATATATATATATATATATATATATATATATATATATATATATTTCTGTCTCACAGGCTCAAAAATGGCTCCAATTTGATGAAATTTGGTACAAACATCTTTTGTCTAATTTAAAAGCTGAAGTTTGTTAACCGTTAGAATCCGTCGACCAAAACAGGGTTTGGAGCGAAATTCGCATGGGAAAATTTGTAACGCGGACGTTTTAGAGTTTTGGTTTGGTTACTTAGAATTGTGAGTCTCAGTTGAAATATTTTATACAAGTTTGAAATTCATCCATACGTATTTATAGTATTTAAATGTTTGTTACGTTTGGAGTTAATTACGTATTAAAAAAAAAATGAATTAACATGCATGAAACGTTTTGGAATCTTCGTATGTTATCCTTAATATCGTGAAAACGGTTGCAAAATTAAAGTAACTGGAACATAACCATTCGAAGGGTTCCAATACATTCTACTAAAAGGAGTTTCTAAAGTAATTTTCGACGGGGCGATGTCAATTGGAGAAATAAGTACTTAAATCTTTGAAAGTGTTAGTTTTGTTCATTCCAACGGGGTTTTGTCACCGTTTATCTAACGTTTTAATTGCATTTAACAGCGCAAATAAAGAGAATGCGGGAGAGTCATTTCTGCTTAGGACACTGTCAGTTTACATTTGTTGTGCCTTAAACTTCCTCCTCTTGGAGATTCTTTCCTTTACTAATGACTCTAGGGATATGAATGGAACCATCCTAAGATGACGCAGTTCCTGCGAGTCGGAATTTTTATTATTAGGTCAGTGTCATATATACAAAATTATTTTTATGTTTGTGTAGAGAAGAGAATATGCAGTTACATTAAAATATATTTTGTTTTCATTTCTGATATCCATACATCAATTTAGCAAATAAAATATTTTATCCAATATGGTATTCTTTAATTAATTACTGAAATATTATATATACATAAGAGTTTTTAAAGAATTGTTATATTTCAACTTTTCAGCGATATACATGATTAAAAACTTATAAATCACATTTCTAACCTTTGTTCATTATAATTTTGCTTATTATTTTGGTTGGAAGGGGAAAACATCAAAAGGGCCTCCTATCCATACTATAATATAGTTAATAAAAATACTCCAGTGTTGCTTAGTTGTAGTCCCTAGCAATGAAAGTTTATTTTACAATACCGTGAACATGTGGCTTGGAAAACCCACATCTCTAGTCGTCAGTTGAATCTAGAGCTCCCAGCAAACCAAATCTCAGTGTTATATTGTTTGTACATATTGAAGTTATAATGTATAAGTTTAACTGTTAACAATACTCTGCGATTCCAACACAACAGCCAGGATTGAGTATCTTGGATGGGTTTAAAGTATAAAGTCAGAAGCTTGTTATATGCTACTAAGTATTCAAAGTTACTTTGTGGTGGAGAAATCATTAGGTGATCCTTCTATGCCTGTAGAAAAAATATTGGATATGACTACATTTACTAAAAATATATGTGGGAGAACTAATTTTAGAATAACTTTAGGAGAAAACTCTTAAGAAAAATGATACGCTCTAAGACCCCTGGACAGAGAAAAATCTATTACCAACCGAAATAATCATTAGATTAAATTCAATAAAACATTGTACAAACTCACACACACATATATACAGTGTCTCCCAAAAGTAATCGGAAAAACGATATTTGAAATTAAGCTTGTAATTACTTATCAAAAGTGCAATTTTTTTAGCTTTTTTTAACAGCCCCATAACGTACCATTCCTGCGGATCAAAATAACCTGAAATTAGCGCAAAATAATTTGTTCGTAACGAAAATAGAAGTAAGAATAGATTAAAACATAGAATTCATAGGTCACAAAAGTAATCCGAATTTACGGTTTTTTTTTTAATTCTAAGCACCTTTCTGGGCATTGTCGTATCAACTTCATTCTTACGATGTCGGAAATAGTCAGTACTAGCCCTAACATCCCTACAGCTGCATGTTTCACCTCAATAACCGCGAGCATGAGGAGGTAAATACCAACATCGATTCAGACTCGTCTGCGTGTAGATTCTATGCGCTAAAAGGGCTGTACATTCAAACAAATCAGCCAAGAGACAAGTAAGCCTATTTCAACGGTGTCGAACATCATAAAATGATTAAAAGCGGAGGATAGATTGAAAAGTGGGCAGAAAAAAGGGCGTCCTAAACTGCTGTTAGAAAGGGATGAAATATGAATTGGCCGAAAAGTAAGCCAGAATCCCTCTATAAATTTTCCTACAATAGTAACGGAGCTTAAACAAGAAACTGGAACAAAGGAAAGCCCAGAAACAGTCAAAAGGGCCCTCCGGAGAATCAATTTTAATGGTTATGGATAAGCCTAATTTCAAAATTCCGTTTTTCCGATTATTTTTGGGAGGCACTCTATATCTATCTATCTATCTATCTATCTATATATATATATATATATATATATATATATATATATATATATATATAGATATATATATATATATATATACAGGGTGATTCAGGTATAAGAAGCCAAACTCTTGGAGGTGATTGTAGACAAAATTTCCAACAAAAAAGTTCATTTCAAGTATGGTCCGATTCCGAAAGGAAAAGGAGCTATGTCCAATTTTCTGTTTTTTTAACGTAGTCATGTTTTTTACGAATAAGAAAGGATTTCTCAAAAACTGTTCAAGATAATTAAATTCTATATATCATAATATCATAAAATAGACAAAATTTCCTTTAAAAAGACAGTAATTTAATTCACTAAAATTAGTATTAAAAGATACTTTCTGGACGTCCAATAACGCACTTCTGTTTTTATCAATGAATCAGAGTTTTTTCGCGATTTTTTTCCTCAGCCCCCTAACGGACTACAAATTCAATACTTACAGGAAAACTTCTACATTTAATAAGCATTAAATCCATGCAAGTAAAGTGGAGGTTTATTAGGGGATAAATTGAACGATTGGCTCCCTTTTGTCAAAAAAATATGGAATGTAGTTTTGTTACTTTCAAATACCTTGTGTGAAAAAATTTAAAATTATTCATTTTTTAATGTCCAAACTGTGGGTATCCATTGTCCACTCCAGAAGCAATAAAAGTCCGACTCGCAGGAACTGCCTCATCTTAGCGCGGTTCCGTTCTTATCCCTAGTCTAATTTCGAATGATTAAAATAGAAGCAGTTATTATTTTGTTGACAGGAGATCGTTGACCGTTGATGATGCAAGGTAGGGATTGTCGGGGTTCGGTCACTGCTACTTAATAATATATACCCCATATGTGTATGTATGTGGGCATATATATGTACATATGTGTGCGTGTATATGTGTATTTGTATATGCTTATATATAAATATATATATATATATATATATATATATATATATATATATATATATGTTTGGTATATTTACATAGATATGTGCATATATTAGTGTTAAATATGTCCTACTTGTATTTACAGCCCTGATGAAGGGTGACCGAAGTAGCAGTGACCGAACCCCGACAGCTATTATTTTGGTTCCACCAGTCTTGAAAGGTAGGATTTACAATCTTACCTGGAAGGGTCGGAAACACTAGAAACCGTCCCGCTAGTTACAAGGTCTTGGAATCTTGGAACCTGTTTTATTTTCGAATACATTATACAACTATAAGCAATTAAAAAATAACAAGGAATTAAAAACAGACAAAAAGAACAGTTCGAATAAGCGAAATCAATTACTTTAAAGCTTTAAGCTCTTATTTCTCCGATTGTCATCGCCTAATCAAAACTTTTATTAGAACCTTTTATGTAGAGCATTTAATAAGCTTTCTAATGGTATTCTTCCGTTTACCAAGATTTTCAACCGTTTTCGAGATATTAATGAAAGTTCCCAAAATTTACATTATTTCTAGCAACAGAAAATTGGTCTCATTTTTCATATCCTGTTTTACACACAAAATTTTCCCAACATAAGAAATTACAAAAATAAAAAGCAATAAAAAACGAAGGGAAGGAGACAAAAATTACAAAAAGAACGACAAAAACCCGTTCATAAGAACAAAACAGACGTATTTGAAGTTTTAAGCACTTATTTCTCCGATTGACATAACCTAATCAAAAATAGTTTTAGAATCTTTTTTGTAGAGAATTTAGTAAGCTTTCAAATAGTTTCTATCCACTTACCACGATATCCCAGCCGTGTTCGAGATATTAATGAAAGTATACGAAGTTCCCAAAACTTTTCATGTCTGTTCATAAAATATTTTATTCTAACCCTTCCTTAACTCCAAACGTAACAAAACTTTCAACATATTAGTTTTAATGAAAGTAGAACATGCAGATAATGTTTCAACTGAATCCCGTAATTCTAAGTACCCAAACCAAAAACGGTATTCAAAAACTATTTTTCCAATTTTCTCGAAGACGGTTAAAGCTATCGCCTTGAAAATGGTTCCATTCGTTTTCTCAGCCCAAGACGCCTATAAAAAGAGTACTTACAAGCCTATGAACTCAAAAACGTAAGCGTTACGATTTTTTTGCGCGAATTTCGCCCCAAACGCCATCTTCCAGTGGGCGGATTTTGCTGGTTAACGAACTTGACCTTTCAAATTGGACGACGGATTTTTGTACGAAATTTCATCAAAATCGGACCATTCGTCTTCTACTTAGAGAGGGAACAGACAAATATATATATATATATATATATATATATATATATATATATATATATATATATATAAATATATACATATATATATATATATATATACAAATTTGAACCACCGTTATTTTCGGTCTCTAGGGGTTGTGAAACGCGAAATTTTCTAGTCGGCACTTCCGGATTGTTTCATTGTATCAACCTTATAAGCGGGGTTCCTCCCTATGGGGGGAGGGAGGAACCGCACTAAAAAGTAGCTAAGAAATGATTGGAAAAGTTTTTCATTTGGGAGATCTGTTACATTTTGTGTTTAACAAATTTTCATTGATTTATCTTTTACATGATGTTGTTGGCACTAAAATATTTGCTAATATATTTGAAAATTTGCTAAATTTGGAATTGGACCTTTATGAACTTGGGCAGTGGATCCATCTACTGTCTAACAGCACTGGTGCTGTTTGCAGGACAGCAATCCATCAGGAACCATGAATCTATGTGCTAACGGAACGTCTTCCAATGCAATAGGTCGGTCGTATTTAAATCGTGAGGAGGTTTAAAAATATGTTGAATTGAACCTATCGGGAATCAGGATTGGCTGAAGATGATATACGTCCAAAATCCCGCACCACGCGTTAACTTGGAGCTGATACTGATGTGTGATCTTCACAGGGCATAAGGATTAACATGAGCCCAAGTATGCGAATTGGGACTGTTAAATATTCCATTCCGTGTGAATGTGGCCTTGTCTATTCACAAAATGTTGCGGCCGAACTGAGGATTAACATTTTTCCTCCCGCAATGTTATGCACAATTTTTAGTTTTATTTCAAATTACATTTGAAAACTTTTTTTTTTTTTATTTATTTTTTTTTTTTTTTACGGCGCATCTACAACTTGGCCATTAGCGCCGTTTATTTGAAAACATTTCAAATTATGTGTAAATTCTGGATTACAATTATTCAACTATCCTGCAATCTCTTTGAATTCTCCGCTCAAAATTTCTAGTCAAAACTGGGTGCCAAATTCATCATATAAAAATCCGACTCGCAGGAACTGCATCGTCTTAGCGCGGTTCCTGTTCATATCCCTATTGTCATTTGAAAAGATTAGAATAGAAACAGATAATATTTTCCTCGGCCTTTGTTCAAAGGGTATTATGGCTTTACCTGGTCGGGTCCGCCAGACCCTAGAATCCTCTTCTACCGATACTTCATTTCATACGTTTCAATGAATTGGAAAATTTCAAATTTTTTCACATATTCCTGTGTTCTTTTACTATAGTAATAATTCTACAAATAAAATCAATTAGAAAATAAAATAAAATAATAAAAATAAAAACAGACAAAAAGAACAGTTCGAATAAGCAAAATCAATTACTTTAAAGTTTTAAGCACTTATTTCTCCGATTGACATCGCCTAATCAAAACTTTCATCAGAACCTTTTTTGTAGAGCATTTAGTAAGCTTTCTAATGGTATTCTTCCGTTTACCAAGATTCTCAACCTTTTTCAAGCAATAAAAACAGACAAAAAAGAACCGTTCGAATAAACGAAATCAATTACTTCAAAGTTTAAGCACTTATTTCTCCATTGACATCACCTAATCAAAAATTGTTTCAGAATCTTTTTTGTAGAGAATTTATAAAGCTTTCAAATAATTTCTATTCACTTATCACGATTTCCCAACCGTGTTCGAGATATTAATGAAATTATACGAAGTTCCCAAACTTTTCATGTCTGTTCATAAAATATTTTGTTCTAACCCTTCCTTTACTCCAAACGTAACCAAAAGTTTAACATATTAGTTTTGAGGAAATCCAAACATGCAAAAAATGTTTCAACTGAATCCCATGATTCTAAGTACCCAAACCAAAAACGGTATTCAAAAACTATTTTTCCAATTTTCTCGAAAATGGTTAAAGCTATCGCCTTGAAAATGCGTTCATTCGTTTTACTAGCCCAAGAAGCCTATAAAACGAGTACTTACGAGCATATAAACTCAAAAACGTAAGCGTTCCTGGCGTTTTTTGCGCCAATTTCGCCCGAAACGCCATCTTCCAGTGGGTGGATTTTGCTGGTTAACGAACTTGACCTTTCAAATTGGACGGCGGATTTTTGTACCAAATTTCATCAAAATCGGACCATTAGGGACTCCACTTATTACACACATTAGGGACTTAGGGCGAACAGACAAATATATATATATATATATATATATATATATATATATATATATATATATATATATATATATACACACACATATATATATACCATTGAACCACCGTTATTTTCGGTCTCTAGGGGTTCTGAAACGCGAAACTTTCTAGTCGACACTTTCGGATTGTTTCATGAGGTCAACCATATAAGCGGGGTTCCTCCCTATGAAGGGAGGGAGGAACCGCGCTAAAATCGTTGTTTTGGGTAATATTGCGGTGATAAAATCCTCCAATAGTATTTTTTCCCATATATCCTCCAAGTACAGAGAGCGATCCGTTAGAAATATATTATACTAGCTGTTACCCGGTGTGCCATGCTACACCTACTTTCTGCATCTAGAAAAGCCAATATAAATTAGAAACCAAATAAGTAATATTAAAATAATAACACAAATCTTTAACTGTTCGGGTTCATAGTTTCGAACCCGTGACCTCCGAATTGTGAGCCCTACACGATTTTAACCTAGCCTATGACATTCCCCGGATCATGACCAACCTGTGCGCCCAGTTTGGTCAAAATCGGTCAAACGGTCTGGATTTGCATAAAGAACAAATGTACAGACAGTTGACGTTTTTCACCTAGCCTATCACACTCCCCGTATCAAGATCTACCCGTGTGCCAACTTTGGTGAAAATCGGTCAAACGTTGTGGATTTGTATAAGGAAGAAACATACACATGGTATATATATATATATATATATATATATATATATATATATATATATATAAAGTCCGACTCGCAGGAACTGCATCACCTTAGCGCGGTTCCGTTCTTATCTCTAGACTCATTTAAAATGATTAAAGTAGAAGCTGTTATTATTTTGGGTCCACATTTCTAGATAGCATGAAGATTAGATATATAGCCGTCGAGGTGATAAGTAAAGATGGAAAGGTTGGGATTCGGCTAAAGAAACTTCAATACGATTTTTGTTAAAAATCTATATTTAGGACGTTTTGGCTACTCATTGGTAGCCTTCGTCAACGTGCCGGGAGGCAAAGGAGGACCAAAGTTGACAGTTCCATCTTTACTTTCAAGAAAGGTCTTATTTACGATCTTACCTGCATGGGTCCCCGCCCTAGGAAGGACCCCGCTAGGCATTTGAAAAGCTATATCTTGGAAATCCATATCTCTAAGATTAAATTGTTTTTCTTATTTTTCTTAACCTGATTTATTATCAAATACATTATCCAACTATAAGCAGTTTAAAAATAACAAGGAATAAAAACAGACAAAAAGAACAGTTCGAATAAGCGAAATCAATTACTTTAAAGTTTTAAGCACTTATTTCTCCGATTGACATCGTCTAATCAAAACTTTCATCAGAACCTTTTTTGTAGAGCATTTAGTAAGCTTTCTAATGGTATCCTTCCGTTTACCAAGATTCTCAACCTTTTTCGAGATATTAAGGAAAGTATACAAAGTTACCAAAACTTTTTATGTCTGTTAATAAAATATTTTATTCTAACCCTTCCTTAACTCCAAACGTAACACAAATTTCAACATATTAGTATTAATGAAAGTAGAACATGCAGAAAATGTTTCAACTGAATCCCATGATTCTAAGTACCCAAACCAAAAAAGTCCGACTCGCAGGGACTGCAGCATCTTAGCGCGGTTCCGTTCATGTCCCTAGTGCCATTTGATAAGCTTAGAAAAGAAATAAACTTATTTTTTTTTATATATCTCGTGAAAATTGTCAAAATCCTCTCGAACATCTCGAATAAAAGTGATATTAAGGCGTCAGGGACACCGACAGTAGCTAACTTTTACACAGAAGCGGAAATTACAGAATCTGGCTCTCATTCTAAAGCAAAGGTCTATAAATCAATACAAAATATGCCTAATAAAGCCTTTCTAGTGGATACAGAAGCATGGGCGTATATGAGGGGGGGGCTGAGGGGGGCGGCTGAGGGGGCTGCAGCCCCTCCCGAAATTTTGAATTGATGATAAAAACTTCTCGTAAAACCCTTAAAAATAAATTAAATAAGATCACTTAGTTCATAAAACATATTTTATTTTACGTGTAATAGCGTTTTAGTTGCCTAAAACTATTTCAAGCTCTAAATATTTAGTATTCCATACCCTGGAAATGGTCTCAGCCCCCCCCCCCCCGAAATTGTTTTTATATACGCCCATGTACAGAAGGATCAAGAAGAAGTACACAAGATTGAGAAGAATACCCTGCCTAATATAGCCTTTATAGAATAATATGCCGAATAAAACCTATCTAGTTAATACACAAGGACAAATAAAAGTCTTGACGAATAACAAGTCAAGAAAAAAAACTTTATTTAACAAAATAAAACAAAGTTTAGTTGCCCAACTACAATAGAATAATATACCTAATTAAGTCTATGGAGTAGATACAAATCGACCAAAAACAAGACTTGTGGAATATTGTTTTTTTTTCTAATTAAATACTTTTTATCAATATTTAGTATATAACATTTGTTGAAAACTATTGATTGCTAATTGATGAATCGGTTTACAACTAAGTAGTCTTTATGAATATTTAGTATATAACCTATGTTTGGATCTGTGTTTTTGGGGTGCTCTCCGCCTAGGCTTTGTATTTGTGTCGGCAGATACCTGGGGTATATTTACAGCTCTTGAGGATTAACTCTTAGCAGGCAAATTTCCTGCGGACCTTCTGCTTCTACGGGCATTGAACCGCCATATTCGCTCATAGTATCTAACCGTTGTGAAGTTTATTTTTTGGATTTAGGACTTAATATACATATGTAGACTAAATCATAGCAAGAAGTAATCCTCCGTCGTCGGTTCTTAACTATGTAGACTCGCTAATGTTATCCAATCTTAGATACATCGTATTTAAAATCCACAGCAAAAAACACGACATTTCATCAGAATCTCCTGCTGAATAAAACTTATATAGAATAATATGCAAAATAAAGCCTATCTAGTGGATAAAAATAGAGGAAAAAAGCCGTTCGTGGTGGTAGAAAATCTTAAATGTATTTCGCTCAGAAATCTCCGAAATATTGTCACTAATTTTACGTATCCTGTTTTATAGCCAGATAGATTTATATTCTATAATCAATAAGAAAAACCTACTAACAATAAAAAACTATGGGTAACAGATGAAAATAGGGAATACCAAGAATAATTCTAAAGAACGAAATCAACATCAGTACTGTAATCTAGATATTCATACGGCATCTTCGAATTCTAACAAACAAAATATTGATTCTAATTATACGAATCCTGTTTTATTGACAAATACATTTGACTACTATAAGCAATTAAAAACACTAGGGAATATGCCAAAGAACTCGGAATAGGAGCCTCGACAGTTTCAAGACATTTGAAGGAAATCGACAAATCCAAAATTGACATTTCATACGGTACAGCCTGATATATTTTTAACAATGAATTGCTTTTCTTATTTTAATTAATCTGTTTTATTGTCAAATACATTATCCTACTATAACCAATGAAAAAACAACAAGGAATAAAAACAAACAAGAAGAACCGTTCGAATAAACGAAATCAATTACTTCAAAGTTTAAGCACTTATTTCTCCGATTGACATAGCCTAATCAAAAATTGTTTCAGAATCTTTTTGGTAACCCTCCGTTTACCAATATTCCTAACCGTCTTCGAGATATCAGGGAATGTATACGAAGTTCCCAAAACATTTCATGTCTGTTAATAAAATATTTTATTCTAATCCTTCCTTAGCTCCAAACGTAACCGAAATTTTAACATATTAGTGTTGATGAAATTCAAACATGCAGAAAATGTTTCAACTGAATCCCATAATTTTAAGTATCAAAATCAAAGACAAAAAGAACAGTTCGAATAAGCGAAATCAATTACTTTAAAGTTTTAAGCACTTATTTCTCCGATTGACATCGCCTAATCAAAACTTTCATTAAAACCTTTTTTGTAGAGCATTTAGTAAGCTTTCCAATGGTATTCTTCCGTTTCCCAAGATTCTTAACCTTTTTCGAGATATTAGGGAAAGTATACAAAGTTACCAAAACTTTTTTATGTCTGTTAATAAAATATTTTATTCTAACCCTTCCTTAACTCCAAACGCAACCAAAATTTCAACATATTAGTTTTAATGAAAGTAGAAGATGCAGTAAATGTTTCAACTGAATCCCATGATTCTAAGTACCCAAACCAAAAAAAAAGTCCGACTCGCAGGAACTGCCTCATCTTAGCGCGGTTCCGTTCTTACCCCTAGTCTAATTTCGAAAGATTAAAATGGTCATCATCAAAGATCGTTGACCGTTGATGATGCAAGGTAGGGATTGTCCGGGTTAGGTCACTGCTACTTAATAATACATACCCCATATGTGTATGTATGTGGGCATATATATGTACATATGTGTGCGTGTATATGTGTATGTGTATATGCATATATATAAATATATATATATTATATATGTATATATATATATATATATATGTTAGGTATATTTACATAGATATGTGCATATATTAGTGTTAAATATGTCCTACTTGTATTTACAGCCCTGATGAAGGCTTGAAGTTCAAGCCGAAACGTCGGCACAATAAAACCATTTTTACGATAAAATGTAGTTTTATTAAGTAGCAGTGACCGAACCCTGACAGTTATATTTTGGTTCCACCAGTCTTGAAAGGTAGGATTTACAATCTTACCTGGAAGGGTCGGCAACACTAGAAACCGTCCCGCTAGTTACAAGGTCTTGGAATCTTGGAACTCTATATTTCTAACAATAAATTGTTTTTGTTATTTTACTTAACCTGTTTTATTTTCGAATACATTATCTAACTATAAGCAATTAAAAAATAACAAGGAATAAAATACAGACAAAAAGAACACTTCGAATAAGCGAAATCAATTACTTTAAAGCTTTAAGCTCTTATTTCTCCGATTGACATCGCCTAATCAAAACTTTTATTAGAACCTTTTATGTAGAGCAGTTAATAAGCTTTCTAATGGTATTCTTCCGTTTACCAAAATTCTCAACAGTTTTCGAGATATTAATGAAAGTTCCCAAAATTTATATTATTTCTAGCAACAGAAAATTGGCCTCATTTTTCATATCCTGTTTTACACACAAAATTTTCGCAACATAAGAAATTACAAAAATAAAAAGCAATAAAAAACGAAGGGAAGGAGACAAAAATTACAACAAGAACGACAAAAACCCGTTCATAAGAACAAAACAGACGTATTTGAAGTTTTAAGCACTTATTTCTCCGATTGGCATAACCTAATCAAAAATAGTTTTAGAATCTTTTTTGTAGAGAATTGAGTAAGCTTTCAAATAGTTTCTATCCACTTACCACGATTTCCCAACCGTGTTCGAGATATTATTGAAAGTATACGAACTTCCCAAAACTTTTCATGTCTGTTCATAAAATATTTTATTCTAACCCTTCCTTAACTCCAAACGTAACAAAACAACATATTAGTTTTAATGAAAGTAGAACATGCAGACAAAGTTTCAACTGAATCCCGTAATTCTAAGTACCCAAACCAAAAACGGTATTCAAAAACTATTTTTCCAATTTTCTCGAAAACGGTTAAAGCGATCGCCTTCAAAATGGTTTCATTCGTTTTCCTAGCCCAGGAATCATATAAAACGAGTACTTACAAGCTTATGAGCTCAAAAACGTAAGCGTTACGATTTTTTTTGCGCGAATTTCGCCCCAAACGCCATCTTCCAGTAAGCGGATTTTGCTGGTTAACGAACTCGACCTTTCAAATTGGACGAAGGATTTTTGTACCACATTTCATCAAAATCGGACCATTCGTCTTCTACTTAGAGAGGGAACAGACAAATATATATATATATATATATATATATATATATATATATATATATATATATATATATATATATAAATAAATATATACATATATATATATATACAAATTTGAACCACCGTTATTTTCGGTCTCTAGGGGTTCTGAAACGCGAAATTTTCTAGTCGGCACTTCCGGATTGTTTCATTGTATCAACCCTATAAGCGGGGTTCCTCCCTATGGGGGAAGGAGGAACCGCGCTAAAACGGCATTCAAAAATTATTTTTTCAGTTTTCTCGAAAACGGTTAAAGCTATCGCCTTGAAAATGGTTTCATTCGTTTTCCTAGCCCAAGAAGCCTATGAAACGAGTACTTACAAGCTTATGAACTCAAAAACGTAAGCGTTACGATTTTTTTTGCGCGAATTTCGCCCCAAACGCCATCTTCCAGTGGGCGGATTTTGCTGGTTAACGAACTTGACCTATCAAATTGGACGACAGATTTTTGTACCAAATTTCATCAAAATCGGACCATCAGGGAAGCCAGAAATGAGCGAACAGACAAATATATATATATATATATATATATATATATATATATATATAAATATATACATATATATATATATATATATATATATATATATATATATATATATATATAATATATACATATATATATATATATACAAATTTGAACCACCGTTATTTTCGGTCTCTAGGGGTTCTGAAACGCGAAATTTTCTTGTCGGCACTTCCGGATTGTTTCATTGTATCAACCTTATAAGCGGGGTTCCTCCCTATGGGGGAGGGAGGAACCGCGCTAAAACGGTATTCAAAAACTATTTTTCCAATTTTCAAGAAAACGGTTAAACCTATCGCCTTGAAAATGGTTTCATTTGTTTTCCTAGCCCAAGAAGCCTATAAAACGAGTGCTTACAAGCTTATGAACTCAAAACCGTAAGCGTTACGATTTTTTTTGCGCGAATTTCGCCCCAAACGCCATCTTCCAGTGGACGGATTTTGCTGGTTAACGAACTTGACCTTTCAAATTGGACGACGGATTTTTGCACCAAATTTCATCAAAATCGGACCTTTAGTCTTCTACCTAGAGAGCGAACAGACAAATATATATATATATATATATATATATATATATATATATATATATATATATATATATTTTTTCACTTTTTCTTGTTTCTTTTTCTGGCAGGGGGTCAATAAAGTAGTACACACTTTTTCCTTTAACTACTTTATTTTGTATGTTTCGCCCGACATGTTTCGTGCCTTTTCGCACCTCCTCAGGGGCTTTCCTTATCAAGAAGTCCTCTCGTCATGTTGTCTAGCTTGAGTCAGGCGTTAGTACTACGCCTGACTCAAGCTAGACAACATGACGAGAGGACTTCTTGATAAGGAAAGCCCCTGAGGAGGTGCGAAAAGGCACGAAACATGTCGGGCGAAACATACAAAATAAAGTAGTTAAAGGAAAAAGTGTGTACTACTTTATTGACCCCCTGCCAGAAAAAGAAACAAGAAAAAGTGAAAAAATATATATCGGGTCATCATTCACCAGAATTAATATATATATATATATATACATACATACATATATATATATATAAAAGTATATACAAATTTGAACCACCATCATTTTCGGTCTTTAGTTGTTCTGAAACGCAAAATTTTCTAGTCGGCACTTCTGGATTGCGTAATGAGATCAACCTTATAAGCGGGGTTCCTTCCTATGGGGGAGGGAGGAACCGCGCTAAAAAAAACTTGAATTTCACCGGCCAGATAAGAAAACGGGCTCTAGCATATGCTGTCCACAGATTCCTAACCACACTCCACACCTTCACACTGAACTGATACAGAAAGTGGTTTTCCCTTATACCATGTTGATTATCTTACTATTTATAACGAACTGGCTCATTGAACATTATCTTGGAAGATGGATTGGGAGATTTTGATCTGTGCATTGGCCGGCCGAAAATCCTGTTCTGACGTCGCTTGATGTTTACGTGTGGATTTGGCTTAAGTGTACAAATAACCCATTTAGGACATAAACCATCTGATAGCAAAGATTCGCGAATCATTTGTGGAAATAAGAGCTTACCATGACGAGGTTGCAAGGCCTACATCTGCCGAGTGACCAGGTGTCGTGAGTGTGTTCTGCGAAGTGGCAGTTATCAGAACGTTTTGTAATTTTCGATGTACTTTTTCTTTTTTTTTATTCAGATTTTATAGCAACTGACTACTATAATCATTAAATATAAATTTCTCTAAGAATAATTTTCACTTATTTCTGATAATATTACGAAAATAACCATAATATTACTTTTATTTATTTGATGTTTTTTCACTCTAGAATTCCCATTACATTATGAAATTGAGAGATAATCTCAGTTCAGAGAATATCGTTGGAAAGCTGATTAAATTGTAAAACTTTTGTGAGATTCTGCAGTCTGCAGGATTTTTTTTTGGAAGAGTAGTGATTTTCGAAAAGTTCTCGATAACCAGAAGCTTTTATTCAACAATTAGTCTTTGTAAGTCATTTTCGGTTTGGGTGGTGAATGGTTGGATTCAGTTGAAATATTTTCTACATGTTTGAAATTCATCTGAACTACGATATTCAAATTTTGGTTACATTTGGAGTTATTAAAGTATTAGAAAACAAATATTAACAGACTTGAAATGTTTTGGGTTCTTCGTATATTTGCCTAAAACTCTCGAAAGCGGTTCAGAAACCGCGGTAAGTGAAAGGTGACAATTCGAAAGCTTACTAAATGCTCTACAAATATTATTCTGAAGCAATTTTTGATGGGGTGATGCCAGTGGGAGACATAAATGCTTAAACGGTAAAATGAGTATTTTACATAATAATGTAAGAAAAATATTGGTGAAGTATTTACTTAGAGTGAACGTTGGCAAAGAAGATGTAGTCATTTTCGCTTAGGATACTGCCAGTTCCTTTTGTGGCTTTTAAAATACTTTAGCATTCTCTAACTAGAGATATGAATGGAAACCTGCAAAGTTTGAGGAGGTCCTACGAGTCGGACGTTTTGTTCTTTTAATTGCTTTTAGCAGTAAAATGAATTGTTGTCAGTCCCATTCACTAGCTGGTGTGTACGATTTAACCTAGTAAAGTGAAGGAAAGTCATGACGGCATTTTTGATTAATTTCTTGAAATCTTTATAGATCCTACCAAGGAGACACCGAAAATGACCCCGTTAATATCTAAAGATGGGGGTGAGGGTAGCTCAGTGGTAGAGCAGTGGCCTAATATGCTGGAGGACCTGAGTTCAAATCCCGAGCAAGCACAAAAGATTTTTATTTTCTAGTGTCTTTATTCATGGGTTGGATTCGGCCTCCCTGACCCTCCCTAGACCAACCCAGCCTTTGATTGATTGATTAATGTGTACCTTAGTGCTAATGACCCTAGAAGTCGAAGCAACAAAGGGGAAAGTGAGGCGGCCGGAGCATAGTACTGACCGCACAATATCCCTAGTGTGCCGCATGGTCATGAATCAGATACCTCTATAGTATCTGCCCCTCAGTGCCCTCGTGGCCTGTTACGGGACTGATTTTTTAAAATATATATATATGTGTGTGTGTGTCTGTTACACGATACACACCAGTTTTTTTCGCCTCGAAACTTGGTATATAATATTCCCCTTGCAAACGATTCAACGAGTTCGTTAACCAGCAAAATCGGCCAATCTGGGGGGGGGGGGGTTGCTCCGGACACAAAGTGGCTATTTGCCATTACCGGCAGACCCACATTACAAATTTGCCACTACCAGCCGTAATCTCTGTTATATTTCAAAGAAACACGGTATTCTTAGAGGTAATCTACAGAGAAAATTATTTCATTTAGATCCTTCTAAGAACATAAATATGCTTTAGGTCCACCTGATTAACCTATGTAATGTACTGTATAACATATAGTCTTCTTTTTGTACATGGCCACTACGCATGCGCTAACGCCAGTGGACACTTTTTTGTGACACCTTTTTGGAACACCTAGGTCCACCCGACAAATCTATGTAAAGTGATGTATAACATACAGTCATCTATATCGTACAAGGCCACTGCGCATGCGCGAACAACACTGTGCATGCGCGAACTCTAGCAAACACTTTTTTGTGACACATAGTCTTCTTTTTCGTACATGGTCACACCACTGCGGTTGCGCGAACGCCAGCCGACACTTTTTTTGTGACACATACAGTCTTCTTTTTCGTACATGGCCACTGCGCATGCCCGAACGCCACTGCGCATGCCCGAACGCCACTGCGCATGTGCGAAAGCCAGCGGACAATTTTTCGTGACACTTTTTTGTAACGGGTTTTTCCAGTTTAGTCACCGCTAAAGCATATTTATGCTAAAATGTGTTGTAAAAATGAACTAATCGGTCTATCTTTAGGTTAGCAAAGCTGCCGCTAGGAGCCCCCTTGTTTTGATATGACTTCTGATTTCTACCACTAAGGGGCCTGTATCCCGTTCCTGCGTCAGATCAAAATACGAAAATATTTTTGTGTATTTATTAAGTAGTCTAGTACCATGTATAAACAAAACTATAGAAGCAAATTAATTACAAAATTAATAATTGAAACAGTTGTTCATTACAAATGTAAAAGAAATGAACTGTTTATGTTTTTATTTTATTTATATAGGTTATTTGAAGCAAATATTTAGGAATGCAGTCTAGAGTACCCAACTTCTGAGGAAAGTGCTTAGTTATGCAGCTTCTTCTTGACGGACTTTATACATTTGCTCATGTTGATGTAGATAACAAAATAGTGAATGAAGGTTTTGAATTGAATATACATAGAGAAGGATGGATTACTGTTTGGTATAAATGGGAGGAAGCCGATGAGGGGAGACGGTGAGTAGGAGTAGTTGCGTGCTAGGTCATGATGAATAGGTAGTGTCGGTTTTAGTCGATGAAGGTGAGGGAGGGTTCAAAAGAAAACCCTAATGGGAAAATGCTATTATAGGTCCTAGATAGCGAAGAGTGGATCTCCCTCAGGCCTACACATCAATCCGATCAATAGTGCCTCATGCCTAGATTCATCAACTTTCCATTTGACTTCATTGGTCTCTATTTACTTCAACTCCCGGCCGACTGGTGGATCTTATCGGCGGCCCAAAGGCCCTCGCATTTTGACATTAATCTATCGGAATGTTGCAGTTGCAAAATATAAATTAAAAATATTCACTACTTCTAAAGAAACTTCATGTAGCTTAGTTTTTCATGATTGTTCAAAAAAGGGGGAACGGGTTTGTAACATCCTTATATACTTCCTTCATACATGGGGCAGGCATGGGGTCGATATAGTGGGTATTCATTTCCACTAATTTTATTTTTCTTTGATGCACATTTTTCTTGCTTTATTCGCACCTCTTTTAAGGTTTTCCTTAAATTCTCCTCATTTCATCAAACGTTGTACTTTTAATATTTTTTTTGGGAATTACGCCTGCCTCCAACGAAACTAAAGACAAGAGGACTTCCTAATAATGAAAGGGCCTAAAGAGGCACGAATAAAGCAAGAAACATGAAAAGAAAGGAAAGAGGGAAAATATATATTGGATAATCTTTTAGAAGAATTTATATATATATATATATATATATATATATATATATATATCATCCAGGTCTTGACAGAAATTAGAAGGCCCCAAATCCATGTTCGGGCGCCAGTTAACTCTGCTCCATATCCCCAAATTCATTCAGAATACCTGACCTCCACGTAACTGGATTACCTATTCAATTGACAAAATTCTCCATTTAGAAACCTTTGTGGAGCTATAGTGAATGTAATAACGAAATACAAGTCAAAAGATCATGTAAAGCTGTTTGCTTGCCAGCATATATCAACAGCGGAGCGGTTTTTTATACCAAGAATGGTCCCCGGAATTTAAAAGAGAACATATAAATCTGCACCGATGGCTTTAAATGCGTGCATCTTATCATCCTTACTTGTACTTGAAGATAACGTAGCATTCGACACGAATTTGGCATATATCCCGCCGTCTTTCTTCTCTCGTTGATGCTGGAGAAGTTGTTTTACGCTGTCATATGACATCACAACCTGAACTACTACAAATTATTTACTAATGAATGAATAAAAAAATTACTATTAAACTTGAGCCGTTAAAAATAATATCTATAATATAAGCAATGTTTAAAAATCAATTCCCGCCACTATTAATGATGGTTGCGTAATTAGAAATGCACCAGACCGTCTAACTGGAGGATCTAGGTTTAAATCAAAACTTGGTGAGTTAATGTTTACAAAAATGATGAGTTAAAAAAAAAAAAAAAATCTAAATATGTATACATGAAAATTTGGCTGAGAGAAACGCCGAGCATATCAGTTACTATAAAATCAATCCTCCGAAAAAAAGTGAAGGAAAGAAAGTAGATTTATACGAAAGGGTGGTGATTGGGGATCCGAAATTGGGGGGAGGAGGGGGGGATGCGGGAATTTCCTGAGGAGGGGGCCTCTAAACCATCCCTTCTCTTCTCGCGATATGCCTCGTCCGCCTCGAGAAAAAATATTCATATTTCGTCATGGAGGATTTTTTAATAATTATTGTGAAGGAACTTTTATTTTTTGAAGGATTCAAAAAATATTCCACATTAGTTGAATATTCCCATTAATATAGAAACAGAAAAATATTCCCATTAGTTGATAAATTTGACATTTCTCTCTGTCGTATTTTTTTAATTTCATATTCTTTTTAGAATGTTTTTCTTTTTGGTATGTTTAATTAAATTGGCGGAATAGATTTTAACTTAATATATGTCAGTGCTTTTTAACAAATATGATAGATAGTTATGAAGAAGAGCAATTTTTAAATTATTTTGTTGTCAATAGCCGGTCAAAATTATTCCCTTATTCATTTATTTATTTGCTAGCTGGCGAACCCACCGTTGACGGGTTTATAAAGAAAAATTGAGAATATTTTTATGTTGTGACCGAACATTTTTTCTAATTTACAAAGTACAATGATTTAACCTAGTTTTAACTTTTCTCCTCTAAAACATATCAAATCTTTCAAAAGTGTTCAATATTTATCAGCAAATAAATTTAATCTAATTTCCACTGGTTAACCCCATAGAGGTTAAGGAAGTTTTGAAATGTTACATTGGTGCTGGTAAGGAAGGAGTTGTTTAACCCTCTCTCCGCCGTTCAGTGCTATAGGCTCAATCTTAGCAAAAGGCGTATTCATAAAATTGTGTCTGTATTTGTAAGTATCCTCAGAAATGGAAACAGCAATTGATTACAGTTTACCTGGTCTCTAAGGGAATGCTACAGTAGTTCTGTTTATTAAAGGAATACTAAGATAGCCAGGATGTAGACATTTTGAATATGTACACTCTGATCGATGTGTTAGGGTGCCCATACAGGGGCAAGGGACACCTTAAGATATTCCTCACCGTGAATGGGACATACTGGAGGGCAGAGTTGAACTGTACAGTCCATCGAAGTAGAATTGAAACCCCAATAAATCAACTGTACAGACGAATGAGGCTGGGACTGTGCAGGCCAGGCCTGACGTGTGTGGACAAGAGGATATTCACATGGAGCGGGTCAACTATAACTAGACTGTGCAGTCCCTGGCTTGAGGTACATATATTGACTTATCGTGTGTGTGCTTAGACCCGTACAGGCCAAACATTGATGCCAAACTGTGCAGTCCTGTTCTTGAGATTTGAACTGAACGTGTATGGCCACCTTTTTAATGATTAATGATTTTTACCAACAAGCCGACTGTAACATTTTTTGTTAGCTCACGTTTTTTTTAATACAACCATGAACGAAGGGTACTTCACCTAATTTATATATGTTTGCCCCTTTGCGACCTACCATCTAAAACATTACCCACTTTTGATGAAATTGCCGAATAAAATACACTTCCAAAAACGAAAAGTCGAGCCTGTTAACCTATTTGCTGCTGAGCAGTGCAATGCTAGACCTTGACCAGGAGCTACAATTGAACATATATCAATATATATGCGAACAGTTGATATATGTACAGATTGCAAATAAACAAATGAAAACAATATTGGAGGGGCAATGGATTCTAAGATATCAAGCGTGATTCACTCACATTTACTTTATGCTGACCCTGTATTATAAAAAAGAACTGAATGCGGAGCCATAGCTCTGCATACTAGCTACCTTGCAGAGACTGGCCTCCTTATATATATATATATATATGATTTTTCACAATTTGGTGACAAATCTATATATTTTTTCTTTATCTTTTTGGAATTTAATTATATTTGGTTACGTTCAATAACTGTCTGTCTTTTGCTAAGCAAAAACTTTCGCCAATTATTTTTTGTTAGTGTCGATTGCTCTGTATGTTATGTGTGTTAACCCAACAAAAAGGAGAGTATATTTTTATAATTGATGCAACAAAAAAGTACTCTCTTTTTGTTTTATCAATTTACGAAAAATCAATTTCACTAAATCGCTGTTGCTATCTTTTCCTTGTTAAGTATTCCTGTATAAATGCGTATGTATTAGGTATTTTATAAGTTCATCAATTTACTGGCTACCATTGGAAAGTAAGTCAATTGTAGAGTAACTTAAAATTTGCCCTGCGACTACACTAGATGGACGATCTGAATCTATCTTTTAAAGGACACACGATACATGGCATCCATATTGGTTGGCCACATCTCTCAAGAAATTTTACTTTGTTTTTAATGGTTTACTATTATAATAATTTTAATTGGGAATAACTATTGAGTGCAAAATGCCTACCTGTTCGTCGTTTGGATGTTCCAATTGTACAAGAGCACAAGGGAAGAAAGCTGGAGTAAAATTCCACGGGTAATAAGTTAAAAACTAATTATGCTGCAGATCGATTAGAAGTTGTGATTGGCGATTCTGGAATGTGAATCGAAGTAGAATACGAATTTCGTAAGTAATTGTAAGTAAACGTGAAATCGGCCCATATCGAAAATCGATCCACATCGTAGATCGATCTTCTGAGCCTAGAAGATCTTTTGGATCGATCTGAACTCGCCGATATTTTGTTTGGCTCGATCATTTTTTTTTTCGATTTGAATAGATTCATATTCGAAAATCGCCCATCACTAGTCTACACACTGTCTGTACGTGCTTATCTTCTCAAAATCAATATAATGCTCATGTTTTATGGCATGATAAGCCGTAGCTGATTTATTCTGTACGTGCTGTTTCATGATCTATGTATGTATCGGCTCGACATCACATTTTCCTCCCATAGGAAGGGAGGAAACGCGCTAAAACACTTTAGCGTTTTCACGAATTTAATGGTTAAATTCATTTGAAATAACTACGTCCCTTCGAGACGAATAGGGCCATGGTGTTGTTGGAATGGAGTGGGGATTGTTTGATGGATCTTTTCCTGTTATAACACGGCGTTCTTCGCTCTTATTTTAATTGAAAAGTGTCAGGAATAGCTGCTACTCCTCATCATCTATAGGAAACTCATCCAGAGGAGGAAATTGGAAATAAAATACCGTACTTATTTTCCTTTCATCTTTCCAACATATCTCATATTATAATAATATTTTTGAGCTTATATTTTTATTAAATTACTAGCTGTTACCCGGCGAGCCATGCTACACCTACTTTATATTCACAGAATACAAAACCTATTTCATTAAACAGTTATTGTGCTCATAGTTAGTGCATATAAAAGAAGCAAAAATAAATTAGTAACCCAATTAATAATATTAAAATCTAATAACGCAAATAATGTTTCTTATCTAAATGAAATCTTCCAACAGGCAACCAAATAGGAGAAAGCAGCAGTGGAGGGGATATCATTTTTAGCTTTGGACTTCCCTTGTCAAACAAGTGACAATATGCCACAGATAATAGAATGAGGCTCCGTCTTGGTGAATATCTCATTTTTCAAAAGTGACGTTTTCTGACAATTCACTTTTAGCGCGGTTACTCCCTATCTCCATAGGGAGAACCCGCTTATGAGGTTGACCTCATGACGCAATCCGGAAGTGCCGACTAGAAACTTTCACGTTTCAGACCCTATAGATCACGAAAATATAGGTGGCTCAAATTTGTATGTATATATATATATATGTATATAATAATATAATAATAATAATAATAATAATAATAAGTCTTTATTTATATATGTACAAATATTAATTATAATGAAAATAAAATAAAAATAGATGTAAACCTTATATATATGTACAATATAGACCTTCCCGCTAGGGAGTTTAAAGTCTTTTAACGGAGACTATCCGGACCTAGTTGTGTAGAGTTCGCGAGCCCTTGTCCTCCAGTAGTCCCTGTCCTTGGCTTTTCTGCTCCAGGTCGAGCCTTCCAACTTCCTAAATATGTCGGCCCATCTTCTTTTCTGCCTCCCTCGTCTCCTTTTATTGTGAAGCGGAACCCATTCGATAACACGCTTCGCCCAGCTTGTGTCATTCTTCCTTAGAATATGACCTGCCCATATCCATTTCATTTTATGCGCATAGTTAATCATGTCTACGGTGGTCATCCTCTTTTTAAGTACTGTATGCCTTACCCTGTCACTTCTCTTTACGCCCAGCATACTTCGCTCCATTGCCCTCTGGCACACTCCAATCTTGTTTTCCAGTGCTTTTGTGAGAGACCATGTCTGGCAACCATAAGTCCGTACTGGGACAATACAGCTGCTAAATACAATACTTTTTAAATCAGTACTAATGTTGCCCTTCATTATTGGTTTCAGGCTCCAATACTTCTTCCAAGCTTTTGCAATTCGGGTTTGTATTTCCTTTGACTGCTTATCTTTGAAGGAGATTATTTGTCCTAGGTATATTACCTCTTCTGCAGTTTCAATGTCTGGGAAGAGTAATTTCAGATTTTCAGAATTTTTGTTGGCTATTATTTTTGTTTTACTGGTATTTAAGTATAGGCCGTGTCTGCTGCTACTCTCTTGTAAGTCGGAAATCATTTTAATTAGTTCATCCTCTGTTGATGCAATTAGAACTACATCATCTGCAAATTTAAGCTTATTTAATTTTATGCCATTTATTGTTATTCCCATTCCATCCCACTGTAGTTCCTTGAAGACTTCTTCTAGCTCGACTATGAAGATAGTTGTAGATAGTGCATCGCCCTGTCTTACACCTCTTTTTATAGGGAACTTTTCTCCTCTAATTTCACCTGAAATGAAACCTGTGTTTCCTGTGTATAATTTCTCAATCAGGGAAGTATATTTCTTTTCAACGCCAATCGACTCTAGGCCTATGGAGATATTGGAGTGATATATGCTGTCGAAGGCTTTTGAAAAATCTACAAAACCTAGGAAGAGGTTGATAGAGTATTCATTTGCTTTTTCAATAAGTTGGTTAACAGTTTGTAAATGGTCAAGGACAGACATTCCCCTCCTGAATCCTGCTTGGTCACTAGGAATGCTTTCTTCTATTTTTGTAGTTAATCTGGTTTGGATTATTCTGGAAAAGAGTTTACCTATTGTTGATCCTAGGGAGATGGGTCTATAGTTAGCCAGTTTGTTCCTATCCCCTTTTTTGTGAAGTAGAATGATTTTTGATATCTTCCATTCTTCTGGGATTTCCTCTGTTTCAAGAATGTTATTAAATAATAATCCTAGACTTCTCACAAGGTCATCCCCACCTATCTTTAATATTTCGTTTGTTATCCCATCTTCACCAGGGCTTTTGTTCTTCTTCAGGTGCTTTATAGAGTTTTCTATTTCACTATTCAAAATAAAGGGCACAGGTTCTGATGTTTCTTTTAGATTACTACTTCTTTTTATTGTTTTGGAGTCTTCAGAATCGTATAGTTCTTTATAGAAATTTGTATATATATATATATGTATATATATATATATATATATATATGACAAGCATATATATAAATATATACATATATATATATATATATATATATGTATGTATATATTTATATATATGCTTGTCTGTTCGCTCTCTAGCAAGCTCAAAAATGGTCCGATTTTAACGAAATTCGGTACACAAATCTGTCGTCTAATTTGAAAGGTCAAGTTCGTTAACCAGCAGAATCCGCCCACTAGAAGATAGTGTTTGGGGCGAAATTCGCGCAAAAAAATCATAACGCTTACGTTTTTGAGTTTATATGCTTGCAGGTACTTGTTTTATAGGTTTCTTAACGTAACAAAACGAATGAAACCATTTTTAGGGCGATATCTTTAACCGTTTCTGAGAAAAGTGGAATCAATGTTTTTGTAAGTCATTATTTTTTTGTGAGTACTTAGAATCGCGGGATTCGATTGAAATATTTTCTACATCTTGGAAATTAATCCCAACTAAGATGTTTAAATTTTGGTTATATTTGGAGTTGAGGAAGTATGCGAAAAAAAATATTTTATTAATAGAAATTAAAAGTTTTGGGATCTCCATACATTTTTCGTAAATATCTCGATAACGGTTGGGAAATCGTGGTACGTGGAAAGTAACCATTCGAATGCTTACTAAATTCCCTACAAAAAAGGTTCTGAAGCAATATTCGATGGTGCAATGTCAATCAGAGATATAAGCGCTTAAATATTAAAAAGTGTTTCTTTTGTTGTTTTGAAAGGGTTTTTCTCTTTGTTTATCTCACTTTTTAATTGGTTGTTTTTTGTTTTAAATTGCATTTATCAGTAAAATTAGTATTATAGTAAAATAAGCTAAGAAACGGCGAAAGATATTGGTAATAAGTTTGGAGTGGCTGTGGTAATCAAGATGGCTGTGGCTAATATCATGATGACGTATACATAGGTTTGTTTTGAATTCTCTATCTATATAACCTTCCTCCTAGCCTCCAACTGAAGTTACTGTTATTTCTTATTTTATAGAAAGATTTAACCCACGACAGAATGGAATTTTATTCGCCATGAAGCACATATTTAGAGTTGATTATAACACTAAAACTAATTTGCTAGTAAAACAAGATACTTAAAATGACAACGAATTTTTGGTGGTTTAGAGTAGAGCCTTCTCAGCAGTAGTCAAAGAGTAAGTACATTTACAGTACATAATTGTATTGACTTATACAGATTAAGAATTATCCGCTTCTGTGTAAGTTGGCTACAGTCAGTTTCCTGTGATTTGTGATGCTAATTTATTCCATTTCTTTGAGATGTACGTAACCGCGCTAAGATGACGCAGTTCCTGCGAGTCGGACTTTTTTGTTCGAGCCCGCGCCCTCTGATCTGTGAGTCCTTGACGATTTTGACCTAGCCTATGACACTCTCCGGATCATGACCTACATGTGTGCCAAGTTAGGTCCAAATCGGTCAAACGGTGTGGATTTGTTTAAGGAACAAACAGACAGACAGACAGCTGAATGTTATATATGTATGTGTATGTATGTATATATATATATATATATATATATATATATATATATATATATATATATATATATACACGCATATATAGATCGATAGATAGATAGATATGGGGAAAAATGGATCCATCCAGCTAATCTTAAACGCTATTAACAAACATTACGCATGAATACTGTTAATCAGATATATACTCTGACGGGAGTCTTCGCGATAATTATGTAGGCAATACATTCAAAGTACAAGTTTGCAAAACATGTTTTTGATCGGGTGCACGGATATTTTGACATAATGCACAGAAAACTTACAGTAGCGGATATTACAGTCTCCACCTCTAAGAAACCTCTATTACAAATGACAAATAATACAAACACGTTTCTCATTTACTTACAATGTTTAATGAAAACATTATTTTGCTTACCACGATTTTCCAACCATTTTAAGGAGATATTTATGAAAATATAAGAAAATCTCAAATGTATTTGTTCAGTATTCAAGTGGACACCAGCTGGACTCATGACTAGAGATATGACTGGAGATAATGTGAATCTATCCTAATTTTGTGACTTGCATTCAAGTAGTATGTTATTTGAGATTTTTTTCTCTAATACTTCCTCAAGTCCAAGCGCAACAAAAATGTTTATATCTTAGTTTGGATGAATGTCAAATGTTAACTGATAAAACGAAAATTCCAATTTTTCCGCTTTACCCGGAAGCCATTAAACGTAAAACCTTAAGATCTACGATTTTGTTTGCGCTAATTTTGCCCAAAACCATGGATGTTTTCGGGTAAGCTAATTTGCTGGACATCTCGTTTGGGGACAAAGTATTTGACGTTGAGATAGGACGCTCATTTCTGCGCCCCTGAACTACAAATGAGATGTAGAATAAACCCTTAAAGTTATGACATCTCAATGTGGGACACCCTGTATAAATTTTCTAGTTTGCAATTTGGGATTCCTAATCCAATCATAAGCGGGTTTCTTCCCTATGAGTGGAGTGAGGAGACGCTCTAAAAACTCTATTGCCAAAGTATTTTCAAATAATAAACAAAATACATAGTAATATATGTGTCTGTTTATAATAAAAAATTGTTTGCAAATAAGTGGTTGCGATTTGGATGAGATGGAACTATGAAGGGAATCGAAGGAAATTTATGAGCGTTTGATGCTTAAACTATTGCTCTTAGATAAAAGAAAACATAATTTAGACTCTCAATGCTATAAAAAGTAATGGCATTTCGAATGAACATGGGATTGTCCATTTCTACTATGAATCTTTCTAATAGTACGCATCTTAGCCTCCCAGCAATAATAGTCTAACCCTTAGCCAACCAGTCCTAATAGTCCTCATCTTAGTCTCCCAGCAATAATAGTCTAACCCTTAGCCAACCAGCCTTTATAGTCCGCATCTTAGACTCCCAGCAATAATAGTCTAACCCTTAGCCAACCAGCCCTAATAGTCCTCATCTTAGTCTCCCAGCAATAATAGTCTAACCTTTAGCCAACCAGCCCTAATAGTCCGCATCTTAGCCTCCCACAAATAATAGTCTAACCCTTAGCCAACCAGCCCTAATAGTCCGCATCTTAGCCTCCCAGCAATAATAGTCTAACCCTTAGCCAACCAGTCCTAATAGTCCTCATCTTAGTCTCCCAGCAATAATAGTCTAACCCTTAGCCAACCAGCCTTTATAGTCCGCATCTTAGACTCCCAGCAATAATAGTCTAACCCTTAGCCAACCAGCCCTAATAGTCCTCATCTTAGTCTCCCAGCAATAATAGTCTAACCTTTAGCCAACCAGCCTTTATAGTCCCCATCTTAGACTCCCAGCAATAATAGTCTAACCCTTAGCCAACCAGCCCTAATAGTCCGCATCTTAGCCTCCCACAAATAATAGTCTAACCCTTAGCCAACCAGCCTTAATAGTCCGCATCTTAGCCTCCCAGCAATAATAGTCTAGCCCTTAGCTTCACATTTATGGGAGCTGAAAAGCTGCTAATCATTCTTTCGGAGACCATTCTGTTTTACAAATCATCTGACAAATTTAATGAAATCAAAATCCTCCCAGAAAATATATTAAAAAAAATCATGTTTAAAGATAGAAATACTAAATTTCTTTTTGGTTTTCCCCCTTTTAATTTTCCTCCCTATTACATATAATGTAAATAAATAAAACATCCTACAATTAATCAAATGGATTTTCGAAAGAATGATGCAAGCTGTGCATAGCAACCCAAATTATTTGGGCAGCTATCTTTATTTACTACTAATAAAGATTTTCCTTTCCTTTCAGATCCTAAGGCCCATTGGACAATGCACTCGGACACGTGTCGAATATTTTTCTTCTTTTTTGTTTCCCTGAGTTAATTAATTACTTATAGCCGGAAAATGTATTTGTTAGTAAAACCGGTTACGTAAAATTAGTAATAATTATTTGTTGTTAGGAATAGAGCTTTCGAGCGGAATTCGAAGATGCCGTGTGAATATTTTCTACTACTGTACTGCTGTTGATTTGGTTCTTTAGACATTTTTTTTCTCTATTTGCCTCACTTTTTAATTAATTGTTTAAAAAAATAAAAAAATCATTTAATAGTAAAATTAGTATTCTAGTTTTGAATTGACTTATGGAGCCTTCTTTAAGAACGAGAGACAAGGGGGGTCAAGTAATATCCGCATCTGTATATGTTGGCTACTGCCAGTTTCCTGTGTCTTTTGACATCTAAAATATTGCTTTTATTCAAGATGTTTACATTTTTAACGAAAGATCAAAATGACTAATAATTGTTTCTATTCTTTTACAAATGACAGTGAGGGGGGGGGGTGCGCTGGGATCATGCAGCTCCTGGTATTCGAATTTTTTTAGGGGTTGTAACAGTAAAAGATTTAAGGGGGCATTTAACAGTAAAATGAGTATTTCAGTTAAGGTTGCAAAATGAGAAACGTATTGGTAATTGTGTTTTCCTAGAGCGAACATTGGGAAAGAGGATGCTGTTTCCGCTTAGTATATAGTCACTTTACTTTTGGCGCCTAAAATCATTTAATATTTTTCACGAAAGGTCAAAACTTACCAATATCTGCTTTTATTCCTTTAAAAGTGGAACTAGGGATATGAACGGAAACGCGCTAAGGTCACGCAGTACTTGCGAGAGGTATATATGCCACGACCGAACCCTGACCAATTCTACCTTCGCATCACCAACGGTCAAGTTGACCGTTGGCGAGAACTTTGACCGGGTCAACGATCTCAACTCAATCAATAACTCGGGTAAGGGTTGTTTAACATTATTTAATTCAACGTATAGTAGGAATGGGGTCTTGAACTCATATTCACGGAAAGGCGGTTTGTAAATTGGCGGTAGTTGTACTTTGTAAGAGGGTAACTGGGGAAGCCTGCGCTTAGCGAAGGTGAGGGAGCGAAGCACTGAGAACCCTCACTAGGTGGCCAGCCAGTGCCGGTATCACACTGTGCCGTGAGCGAATAAACTAGGATATACCGGCATTTTGCTCACCCTCTCTCTCACACTCTATCACTCTCCCCTTTATCTCTCTCTATCACTCTATAACTCTATTTCGTTATCTCTCTATCCTTCGTTATAATCTATTTGTAAGCATATTCGACGTTCTTAATCTATATATCTATAAGTAATATCCTCTATAAATAGAATTCTTCTTTGATACCATCACCGAATTATGATTGCTCTGTTTTTCTCCCTTATCGGTGAGTAGATGCATTCCTTTCTTTCATCTATCTCTATGCTTTTAAAAAACATAAATTTATATTTTATTATTTTTCTTATAATGTAGACATACTCAAGTTCTGGTGATATTTGGCAAGGTATGAAACTATTTTATTAATAGACGCTTTCGGTATGAAATCCTTCATCTTTCACAAAATTTTCTCAGTTTCATCATTTGTATTGCTCAAGAAGCAAAAGTGTGTACCAAAAACCGGTCATCAATGAAATATCTTAAAAGTTAGTTGTGTTCCAAATATCACTATCTGAGTATTTTTCTTGTATTTCTTTTATACTTATATAACTTCTTACATTGTAATCCACGATAATATCACATAGAATGTGAAATGTCATTATGTTTCAGTGGTAGTAAAAACTCTGTACACTTTATTCTTCAAAATTATCATGACACCTGTGAATTGAACCTTCGGAATAGAACAAGCTAATTATAATGAAACATACAAATACGTTTTCTGATATTTACGCTTTTAGCGAAGTCCATTGATATGGAGGTTACCCCACTATTAAACTTACGAATGGTATCATTCCATTTACCATTGACAGTGGTAGGTTTGTTTGCTGAAATCGTCACGCCTTTTTGTGGTGTACAAAAATGTATAAATCTTAGATTAGATAAATGTGGAGCACGTGGACAAATGATCAAGTTGCTCCGTTGCATTAGAATGCCCAAAACATTAAAGTCTAGTTTTGTTCCACTTTTCTCGAAAACGGTGAATGGTGTAGCCTTGGAATCCCATGATTTTGAAAGCGAATGAAGAATTTACCTGGAAACCTATTGACACGAAACCTTGAGCACTATGTTTTGTTTGCGTGGAATTTCGGTTGATGAATTTTATGGTTAACGAACTTGATCTTTATTTTTAGCGCGTTTCCTCCCTCCCTTTACAGGGATGAAACTCGCTTAAGTGGTTGACCTTGAGACACAATCCGTACCTGCCGAATAGATACACATCCGCTTAAGATACTGTCAGTTTCCTGTTGTTGCCCATTAAATCTTCCTTTTATTTGAGATTTTATTTTGTATTTTTCTTTAAAGATCAAAATCTACTGAGTGCTTCTTTTCTTTACTAATGCCACAAAGGATAAAACGGAAACGGGCTAAGATGACGCAGCTCCTGCGAGTCGGCAGATACTGTTGAGTATCTGATACTGATGATGGATCTAGGCGCACGGTAGTGCGTCAGGCCAAGTTCCGGCCTAAGCATACTGTGTGTATATTACAGGCGGTCTTAGAGCCGATTTTTACCCTCTCATAACTTTTAACCAGGTAAAGATAAAGTTATGAAATTTTACACAGGTATTATACTACTAGATGTGAGTAAAACTGGAAATTTTCATAATTCTACATCGAATAGTTTCTGAGATGTAAACGATCGAAAATCGAGATTTATAGGACTCACGCACTCACTGACTCATCAAAATTATTAGGCACTTCCCATGATGCTAGAGACTTGAAATTTTGCACGAAGATAGATATGAAGACGTTATTAAAGGAAAAAATCGCGAAAAGTTGTGTTTGACTCCGCTTCCGGGGCGGGGGCGTGCCAGTTTTGTACTTCCTTCGGAAACCCATCATTCCGTCCGAAACCCATGATATGGGGTATCAAACGAATTGCCTCGGTATGAAGAACCTATATGTGATGTTTTAAGAAACAATTAGACGCATATAGGCTCGGTAAAAATCTTATACCAGCTGTCTGTCTGTATGTTTGTTCCTCTTACAAATCCGTGCCGTTTGACCGATTTTGACCAAACTTGGGACACAGATGGGTCTTGATACGGGGAGAATCATAGGCTAGGTTAAATTGTCTATCAGCTGTCTGTCTGTCTGTTTGTTCCTTATACAAATACAAACCGTTTGACCGATTTTGACACACATGTCGGTCTTTATCAGGGTAGTGTCATAGGCTAGTCAAAATCGTCTATCAGCTGTCTGTCAGCATGTTTGTTCCTTACACAAATTCACCCCATTTGACCGATTTTTACCAAACTTGGCACACAGGTAGGCCTTGGTCCGGGGAATGCACTAGGCTAAGTAAAAAAGGTCTTTTAGCTGTCTGTCTGTATGTTTGTTCCTTATACAAATTCACACCGTTTGGCCTATTTTGACCAAACTTGGCACGCAGGTAGGTCTTGATACGGGAGTGTCATATTACCTATGACGTTTTGTACTTTTTGTTCCATCGAAATGCCATCATTTCTTCTGAATCTCATCATGTGGGGTATCAAATGAATCGTCTTGGTAAGGAGAACCTATATTTGATGTTTTAAGAAACATTTCGTCGCATCTTAACAACAACAGTTGTGACTTCTTTCTTAAATGTAGTAAATAAAGTCGTAGGGGTTAACTGCGTAATATACTTCAAAGCAGATACTAAGTTTTTCAAAGTCGAGCCATCTAAATTACAAAGTTTAGGATCACAAACCCAAAATGTATCGTCTTTGTTCTTATATTTTTCTTGAAGGCCTTCTGCACTTTCCCTATTGTGATCTTTATCCTCGGGATAAGGTTCCTGTGTTTTACAGTGTAATAGTTTAGTTAAGAGAGCAACAATTTGTCCTCTAGAGTAATGTCATCTGGAAGAGCTTCTAACTTTTCTAGTCTAGTTATTAGATGTATGTAGGTTGATTATTGGTATCAACTATCAAGCAGTAAGGAGAACCTTATGCAGAATCCAAAGACCCTGGTTTTATATGAAGTACAAAAGCCAGTAGGTCTGCGGCAACTAAATTCTATTTAATAATTAGAAAAGAGTAATGAGATCCCCAAAAAAAAAACATAAATGTGAAATAGAGGCCAAGTTCCTGCCCCCACAAAGAAACACTCCCTTCCTCAAAAATATCCCCTCCTATAAAACCCCCCCAAAACGCCTTACCATTCTACACTCCAAAAAAGTAGTATGAGTTGGTGTATTAATTCAACCAAAAATATTTGCCAATACAAGAGATGATACAAGAAAGAAATGTCCAAGTTCATTACTTGGAAGACCTCATATTTACTTACTAATAACAGTAAAGACACTTCAACTGACCTTTAAAAACAACAATAAAAATACTTATATCCAGTTACTAAAATATCACTTTCCTCAACCAGGCATATTCTTAAACTTGGCAATGTTTTTTTTGTGCCGAAATTATCTTTAAAGAAAAACTAAACATTGCCAAGTTTAAGAATATACCTGGTTGAGGAAAGTGATATTTTAGTAACTGGATATAAGTATTTTTATTGTTGTTTTTAAAGGTCAGTTGAAGTGTCTTTACTGTTATTAGTAAGTAAATATGAGGTCTTCCAAGTAATGAACTTGGACATTTCTTTCTTGTATCATCTCTTGTATTGGCAAATATTTTTGGTTGAATTAATACACCAACTCATACTACTTTTTTGGAGTGTAGAATGGTAAGGCGTTTTTGGGGGGGTTTATAGGAGGGGATATTTTTGAGGAAGGGAGTGTTTCTTTGTGGGGGCAGGAACTTGGCCTCTATTTCACATTTATGTTTTTTTTTTGGGGACCTGATTCTCGACCAAACAGCACACTAGGGAGATAGTATGAACTACAATCCGGCCGCCTGATTATCCCCTTGGCAGGTCAGGTACCCAATAAAGGCTGGGTGGGCCGACGGGCTATCAGGGACCTCGAGGCCAACGATCGATTGGCCACACGAAATGATAAACGACGACATTAGAAAATAAAATATATAGTCCGTGTCCGAGCATTGAACTCGGCTTCTAAATGTGGAGTCGAGGCGATAAATATAAAAACAAAAGGTAAGCCCATTAGTTGTATCTATTAGTGGGGGGGGGGTTTACCCCCACTCCCGGAGAAAAAATAAATGAGCATTATATACAACATGTAAGACATATATGAGTATTATATACAACAACACGAAACAAATATGTATACAATATAAAACAATATACAAATATACGAATCAAAAGAATTTGAAAATATGTATTCTAAATGTGAGCAACACTCCAAAAAAAAAAAAAAAAAAAAATAGAATTTGAATTTTTTGGTCCTAAAACGACGAAGGAACTTGACAACGTTTCCTCGTTTTTCACACCGAACTAAGTTATATTTATTTTGTTAACGTCTGAACAACGGGAAGTATTAGACAAATATTATTAAATTAATAATTATTAGAAATTTGGGATTTGTCTAATATTTTGTTTAATATCTAATAGTCTGTCTCCTACCAGCCCTAATAGTCCGACTCAGCCTACCAGGCCTAATAGTCGCCCCCGAGTCACTTGGCCCTAATAGTCTTATTCTTAGGCACCTATCCCTAATAGTCCACATCTTAGCCTCCAAGCAATAATAGTCTTTCCCTTAGCCTATCAGCTCTTGTAGTCCGCATCTTAGCCTCCCAACACTAATAGTCCAACCAGCCCTCATAGTCTGCATGTTAGGCTCCCAGCACTAATAGTCTTTCCCTTAGCCTACCAGCCCTAATAGTCCGCATCTTAGCCTCCCAGCAATAATAGTCTAACCCTTCGCCAACCAGCCCTAATAGTCCGCATCTTAGCCCCCCCAGCAATAATAGTCTAACCCTTAGCCAACCAGCCCTAATAGTCGGCATCTTAGCCTTCCAGCAATAATAGTCTAACTCTTAGCCAACCAGCCCTAATAGTCCACATCTTAGCCTCCCAGCAATAATAGTCTGACCCTTAGCCAACCAGTCCTAATAGCCCGCATCTTAGCCTCCCTGCAATAATAGTCTGACCCTTAGCCAACCAGCCCTAATAGTCCGCATCTTAGCCTCCCAGCAATAATAGTCTAACCCTTCGTTAACCAGCCCTGATAGTCGGCATCTTAGCCTCCCAGCAATAATAGTCCGAAAAACCATGCTCATGCTATATAGAAGTTACATTCGCTCCAGCCTTGACTATGGATGCACAGTTTACGGCTCCGTATCATCTCGAACGTTAAAAATCCTAGATGCCGTTCACTACAATGGGATCCGTATTTCAACGGGTGCTTACCGATCAAGCCCAGTAAACAGCCTTTGTGTTGAAGCAGGGGAGCTTCCACTTCATTTACGACGGCAACAAATACTCCTGACAAACTTCATCGGAATAAAAGCAGCCACACCCCATCCACTCAACCAATATCTTAATTGCAACCCCAATCGCACCTATCCATACAATAGAAAGCCCTTCACTGTCAGAACTACTGAGATCATCACCGAACTAAGCATTGACACTCAAAATATGATACACGACGTCTCCACATCAAATCCACCATGGACATTTACAGTACCTAAAATAAACCTCTCTCTTACCAAATTTTGTAAAAAAGACTCAGACCCGGTTATGTTACAGACTGAATTAAAAAAACTAAAAGGTGAGCTCCCAGAGGGACAAGATGTTTTCACTGATGGCTCGAAGGATACGAATGGGGTTGGTGCCGCCATTTATTCAGAAAACAAGGAATACCTGTTTACATTAAGACCTAACTGCAGCAACTACACAGCCGAAGTACTGGCACTCGTCAGGGCTATTAATATAATTTTTTTTATTTTATTTATTTATTTTATTTTTTTTTTTTTTTTACGGCGCATCTACATCTTAGCCATTAGCGCCGTATTAATATAATAAACCCAAAATATGACAAAACTACTATATACACCGATTCACTATCAGCTCTAATAGATATAAATAATCTATTTACCAAGCATCCAATAATTATAGAAATAATAGAATCCCTCGAGCAGCTATACTACAGAAACCAAAAAGTAATGTTCGTCTGGATTCCCAGTCATTGCGGCATACCGGGCAATAAAAAAGTGGACGAGTTAGCTAAAAAGGCGATTAGAGAAGGAATAGAATACGACAAGATACCACAAAATGATCTGATAAGCTATGTGAAGCATAGAATTCTTAAAAAGTGGCAACAAACCTGGGATATTGTAACAGAGAACAAATTACGGAGCATAAAAAAAGCAAGTAGCTCCATGGAAAACATCTATCCGATCAACAAAGAGAGAAGAACGGGTCCTGACTCGCCTTAGAATTGGCCATTCGAAAATAACCCATTCATTTCTAATGACTCGAAGCCCCCACCACTTTGTGGAGAATGCAATCAAAGAATTACCGTGCACCACCTATTAATAGATTGCAAAAACTACGATAAACACAGAAGAGACGCACAGCTACCAGACACAATTAACGAAATACTAGCGGATCGTCCCAACCAGATCGATAAACTGTTTGAATTTTTAACATCTACTGGACTAATAAATAGTATTTAAAAAAAACACCAAATAACCTCTAAATCATTAATTAATTTAAGTATAAAACTCCCAATCTTACACGCCCTAACAAATGTAACAACAAACTCAAATCAACAAAGACAAAATATTAAAAATGAAGATTTCTACAAAAACAAATAGGATTTAATTAACAAGAGACAAGGCCGGGTGTAGGTGGACGGGAGCCTAGTAGGGTGTCTGGAGGCATTTCGGTGTCGCCCTCCTACCTGTGTTCGGGCGGGATCGTCGGTGGCTTGGGGTGACGTCTGGGTGACTCGTCTGGGGTTCTCTTTCCCCACTCGTTTCACGCAAAAGCGATACTGGCAGGAAATCAAATCTACTTCCTTTAGCTCTGTGTTTAATTACCTCAGAGTGGTTGACAGCACATTAAAAAGGGAATAAAAAAAAAAAAAAATAATAGTCTAACGCTTTGCCAACTAGCCCTAATAGTCCGCATCTTAGCCTCCCAGCAATAATAGTCTGACCCTTAGCCAACCAGTCCTAATAGCCCGCATCTTAGCCTCCCAGCAATAATAGTCTGACCCTTAGCGAACCAGCCCTAATAGTGCGCATCTTAGCCTCCTAGTAGCTATAGTACAACTCTTAACCTCTTATCACTAATGATCTTAAAAGCCCGACTCGCAGGAACTGCGTCATCTTAGCGCGGTTCCGTTTATATCCCTAGTGCCATTGGTAAAGGAATAGAAGCATTTATTGATACGTTTTGATCTTTCGTGAAAAATATACAATGAAATTTCAAAGAGAATAATATATGATTTTAAGGGCCACAACAGGAAACTGAATTTATCCTATGCGAAAATTACTCTATCCTCATTTTCAACGTTTGCTCTTGGAAACACTAGCGATGGATAACAATGTTTCTCATTTTCTTACTTTGTTTTACTAAAATACTCTTGTTATTGTTAAATTAAATTTAGAAAGAAACAACCAATTAAAGAGTTAGGTAAACAGAGACAAAAATCCGTTGAAAAGATCAAAACTAACAATTTCGAAGATTTTAAATTTAGTTAGGTGTTGAACGACCACCTTCCACTTACCACGATTTCCCAACCGTTTTCGAGGTATTTTATAAAATATACACAGATCCGAAAACTTGTCATGTCTATTAATAAAATATATTTTTTCGAATACTTTTAACTCTAATTTTAACCATAATTTAAACATATTAATTTAGGTTAATTTTAAACATGTATAAAATATTTCAATTGAATCCCACGATTCTAAGTAACTAACCAAAAATTATTTTATTATTAAATAATTCATATTTTGCAGATATCGCCTACCTTACCTCCAAACGCAATACAAATATAAATATCTTAGATTAGATGAATATCAAACATCTAGAACGAGTTTCAACTGAATCAATCATTTCTGAATACCCAAACTGAAAATTAGCTTGGAAAAGTACTTTTATCAATTTTTCTTGTAAACAGTTACAGATATCGCTTTAAAAATAGTTCGCACTCCTACGCATATAACACATAATACAAGGAACGTATATAACGGGTACCTGCAAGCATATGAACTGGAAAACGCAAGATTTTTCACGCGCACTTCGCTCCGAAAACCATGTTTCGGTGGACATATTTTGACCTTTTAAATTAGACGAAAGATTTATTTTATAAAATGTCATCAAAATCGGCCTCCCATTTACGTGTGGCGGCCAGTTTTTTTTAATCACGTAGCGATTTTTCGCTTTGAAGAAATCTGCATTAAATTGATTATCTCTGGACTGCATCATGGTACGAGATTGGAACTGGCATAATTTTTTTTAGTACTTTCTTCCCTACATTTCTGTTTCATAGCCATAATTACCTCTGCTAATCTTACCAGTCTAAATGGTCTCCAAAGTTGGGGGTCGAAAATTGAGGAGTTCCACTTTTTAGAAATAAAAAAAACCATGAAGGAGAATATTTATATTAATATTTTTTTGTATTAAGATGTCATCGGGTAATCTTATTTTATCAGCATTGACAACTCACTCCTTGATGTTTTATGAATTTTTGTAATTTCGATTTTTTAAATTTTTGTAAAGTTTGAGGTTGTATATCTCAGACGGGACTGAATAAAAAGCCACTATTTCTTCAAATTATGTAGGCCTATATTACTGCAAAGTGGAGTAAAAATTTCAATATTGGTATTTGGTTCTGAACCAAGTTATGAATTTTGAAATTTCTTCTCAGATGGGACTGGATAAAAATCCATGATTTCAAGTTCAGTTCATACTAGTTAAAATAAAACTCTACATTCAAGCATTTACTTTTAAAAATAGAGACTTCATAGAGTTAAGATTGGTTGCTGAAGCTGACTCAACAAGTGGTCTTCCCTAGTTGCAGTTGATTAGTACAGCCTGGTCCACCTTTACCTTCCTTATTTCATCCTTTTCATTAGCAGATGATCTAACAGGATTTTATCTCAGAATGAATTGATTTTGGAATTCCAAGGATTTCGGTTCATTTTATTTTAGTTAGTTTAGTATTATTTAAATCAATCATAAGACAATTATTACGTAATCATATTTCAAAATGTAATAAAACTGACCAGAAAATGTTGGGTTGACCGCAGCCAAAAAGTTTTCAATAAAAATGAAGGGCGAAAAGTAGTTACATTTTCTGAGTCAGATTTGGAAGCTAGCCTTCTTAGGACGATATTCTTATGGCATACTAGCTGCCCAGTGTGCCATGCTACACCTACTTTCTGCCTACCTGTATAACAAGTTACGCCAAAATCGGTCAAAAGGTGTGAATTTGTTTATATCTGTCTAGTAATTTGTGAAACAGCCAACAGAGGCCAGCACCACAGCAATTCATAAAAGAGCCGACAAAGGCCAGCATCACAGGCTGCGAGTAGATAGCTCTTATCAAAGGCCGTCAGAATCTGAATGGTTCAGTGTAGCCAATTTTTCTTGAACGAAACTTTTGACCTTTTGACAAAATTTTGAAATGTGACTATTTTGACGTAGCCTAGGAGATTTCCCGTATCATGACCTACCTGTGTGCCAAGTCAAAATTGGTCACACGGTGTAGATTTGTATAAGAAACAAACAGACAGACACATGATTTCATGATTTATATATATGTGCATATATATATATATATATATATATATATATATATATATATATATATATATAAGAAATGAGATTCGATTCAAACAGCAATTTAGGCATGTGGATGCCAACTAGTATCTTCCAAGAACAAGACAAAAAAAGAAAGTGGAAGAGGGCTATCACTTGGATGGAAGAAATATTGGTCTCTGAAACTAATAATGAAGGGAGATTTTCCAATGGAAATGAAGAAGAAGGTATTTGAAACGTGAAGTCTACCTGTAGTAACATACGGGAGCCGGGACATGGTCGTTAACCGAAATCAACACCAATCTAGTTCTGATCCTAAAACACCTTTTTGTTGACTCTTTTCTCACAGTTTTTAGTGAAAAGTATAACAATATTTTATACCACTTATTTTATTGCTGAAAATTGGTTTTACCAGGAAGTCATGTACATATATAGGTTTTAAAAGAAATTTTTTGTTTGACAAAATGTACCATGAACTTGGTACATTCAGATTGTGAAGATATTTGTTATGAACCTCAATTATACTTAGTTTATTTGGAGTAGAAAAAAAAATCGATTGTAAGCTATCAGTCTCCGCTTAGTAATACCTAAAATTGCATGTAGAACATCATAAGCTACTTACTTATTGGAGAGCAATTGTTAAATTAAGAACATTTCCTATTTGTTGATCTAGTCTAGTGGAGTTTGAGGGACCTACCTTGCTGGTAAGGAGAAACTCAAGTGCTAGTTAGGAACTTAACCTGTAATGTACATTAGAGAACTTTAGACGACGTTTCAAGACCATAATCCCAGGGCTCCGGCATGTCACCCGAATAGAATGTACGATTTGCCTTTTTATTCAAATAATGCTTCTCGTATATGCATTACGTGCTTGCATGTATTTTTTTCATTATTTAACTTTAAAAATGGGTTTTTGAGAAAAAAAGGTACAATACATTTCTATTATCTATATTTTCCATAATTTTCTACTGTTCTGCCTGATGAGCGTGTTCATCGTGAAATCTGAAATGTAGCGACTAACAGCCCAGGAAACTAAGAGTTATAGGTGGAAATGTTTGGAACACAATTTTTAACTTCATAACTTTGTTTCGGCTAGTTAGGTGGTCAACATATCAAAAGTCCTCACCCGTTGCCTTTGAGCCGGGTGGTGGAGGGGGGGGGGGGTTTAGAAGGTCCCATTTTTCGGGTTTTCACTTATATCTCGGAAACCCTGTGTCCTAGCGACATGACCATTCTATAAGAAATGAAAGTATGTTAAATTTCCTCCAAGTTCTATTCTTTCTTTTTTTTTTTTTTTTTTTTTTTTTTTTTTTTTTTTTTTTTAGTAATACGTTTATTTAACACCTGTACATGTGGAGAGTACATTAGTTAAGTTTGCTCTCAAATATAAATAATGAATATATACAGAAATTGAGTTGAAATACAAAAGAAATAAAAAACAAATAAGCAAATAAATAAAAAATAAAATAAAAAAAAAATAAAAAAAGAAAGAAAAAGTACAAAAAAAAAACAAAACAAACAAAAACAATGAATAGAAAATAATAATAATAATAATAAAGATAATAACACAATAATAATAAAGATAATAACACTTTTGGAAGGAGCCAATCAATACTGGCACTTCCTACTTAGAATAATGTTTTGTCCTTATTCAGTTAATTGATCACAAGGCCAATGTCTCTCGAGCCTTCTAGGCGGGTTTTTTGGGTGAGTTTGGGAGGAAAGTGTTTGTGCTCTAGGATTGGGATGGAAGGACAGTTTCGAATGAAAGTTTAGGAAGCGGGATTTTGCCAGTTCTTGAACGAAAGGGATGTTGAGGTCACTATGAAGAGTTTTATTGGAAACATAGAAAGGAGCATTGTTCAAGTCCGTAAGTCCAAATAGGTCGGATTATGGTTTTGTAAACAATGAGTTTGTTGTGTATTGTCAGTTTTGATGAAGGTCCCAGTAGTCGTCGTAAGAGTCCGTATCTCCTGTTCAGTTCCTGTTTTTTCAGTCGGGTGTGTGGGTTCCAGGTTAGTCTACTGTCCATTAATAATCCCGGGTAGCGCACCTCGTTGGATATGGGGAGTTCGTGGCTGAATATGACGACTGGAGGGCAGGTTCTCTTATTGAGGGTGAATGTGATTTGGCAGCATTTCTCAGGATTCACCTTTATTTTCCACTTGTTGCACCAGTGCTCGACAGATTCCAGATGTTCTTGTAGATAACAGGAAGCAGTTACGGGATCAGGAGAGGAGGAAAATATGGCTGTATCATCAGCATAGGTAGTTAAGTGGGTGCTGGGGTGGGTAGGGATGTCTGCGGTGTATAAAAGGTAAAGGACCAAGAATACTTCCCTGTGGTACTCCGGAGGAAATGGGATGGGAACTAGACAATGCGGACCCAGATCTTACTTGGAAGGAGTGGTTAGATAGATAGGATTGCAGGATTAGAAAATATGCGTGAGGAAGTATGCGCTTTACTTTGTATAACAACCCCGGGTGCCAAAGACGATCGAACGCTTGGGCGACGTCGAGAAAGGCACTCGTGCAGTAGTTTCTACTTTCAAGCGCATGGGATATGGTGTCAACAACGCTAAAGCATTGTTGGATGGTTGAATGCTGAGGACGAAAACCAAACTGGTGATCTGGTAAGGAATTTGGAGGGATCGTGGACAGAATTCTTTTAAGGAGAAGTTTTTCAAATATCTTGGACATAATTGGGAGGAAACTGATAGGGCGATAGGAAGATGTATTCTTGGGAGATTTCTGAGGTTTAGGTATAAGGATTATTATCGAATGTTTCCATGGATTTGGGAAGTGGGTAGTTCGTAGGATTGAATTGAATATGTAGTTGAGGAAAATAATTGCTTTGTGAGGTAGATTTTTTAGGATTAGGGCTGTTATAAGGTCGTATCCGGGAGATTTTCTTGGGAGGTGTCTGATAATGTATTTAACTTCTGCAGGATGGATTGCTTTAGGAGGAAGGGAGAGTGGAAGAGGGCTATTCAGGTAATCTTGTATTTCTAGGTCTTGGGAGGAGCTGGTTTCTGGATGAGGGGAAAAAGGAGATTCCAGATGGGAAGCGAATAGTTCGGCTTTATCTTCATCACTTCTAGCCCAAGTTCCGTCGCTGCGTTGAAGAGGTTGAGGAACCGAATGAAATTTTAGGATTTTACGGGTTGCTTGCCAGAGAGAGTTGTCTTCGGTGGTGAGTGATTGGAGGTATTCATTGAAGGATTCAGATCGAATTCGGATATTGCTTTTTTTAGGAGGCGAGTAAGTCGATTGAAGGAAGAGTGATCGGATGGGTAACGAGACCTCTGCCAGCGAGCCCTAAGTTCTATTCAATGAAGTTCTTCGAGATATCATTAGTTTCCAAAATATCCGCTCTTGAAAGTCTGTCATTTTGGGAAAAAACACACCTTTTTTCTATTCTCGACCGGATATCTCTTCAACGATGCAACCAAAAAATAAATGTCGGTTATGGGGTTGTAGAGCATCCCATTCGCTCCAATAATATAAATAACTTAACTATTTCATGTATTTTCCTTCAACTGTGAAAACAGTTTTAATGTTCATCGTGATATCTTGCAACAACTGTCGACCAATGAACCGTTCAATTTCTCACCATTTCCAGTCATTGTATTGGCCAAAATATACTCCATTATGTAAATATAGGTAGTACTGGAAGTATAAATAGTACGAAATATATAATTTTGGGCCTCTGACCAGTTATTCACACTCAATTATATAACATCTTGACCATTATATTGGCAATGGTTTTGTTAAGACCATGTGAGGGCGTATATAACGTTTGAAAGAAAATACATAAAATAGTATTGTAATGTATATTATTGAAGCGAATGGAATGTTCTACAACCCCATAACCGACATTTATTTTTTGGGTGCAAGAGAACAGATATCCGGTCGAGAATAGAAAAAAGTGTGTTTTTCCCAAAATGACAGAATTTCAAAAGCGGGTATTATGAAAACTAAAGATATCTCGAAAAACTTCATTGAATAGAACGTTTAGCAAATTTAATAAGCTTTCATTTGTTATAGAATGGTCATTTCGCTAGGACGCAGGGTTTCCGAGATATAAGTGAAACCCCGAAAAATGGGACCTTCTAAACCCCCCCTCCCCCCGGCTCAAAGGCAACGGGTGAGGACTTTTGATATGTTGACCACCTAGCTAGCCGAAACAAATTTATGAAGTTAAAAATTCTGTTCCAAACATTTCCACCTATAACTCTTAGTTTCCTGGGCTGTTAGTCGCTACATTTCAGATTTCACGATGAACACTGAAATTATTTTTACGTTTGAAGGAAAATACATAAAATAGCAAAGTAATATATATTATTGAAGGGAATGCAATACTCTACAACCCTATAACCGTTATTTATTATTTTGTTACATCGTTGAAAAGTTATCCGGTCAAAACGGGGAAAAAATATGCGGCCAAAGTGTTTTTCGCCAAAATGACAGACTTCAAGAGCGGATATTTAGAAAACTAAAGATATCTCGAAAAACTTTATTGAATAGAACTTGTAGGAAATTTAATCAGCTTTCATTTGTTATAGAATAGTCATGTCGCTAGGACGCAGGGTTTCCAAGATATAAGTGAAAACCCGAAAAATGGGACCTTCTAAACCCCCCTCCCCCCCGGCTTAAAGGCTAGGGGCGAGGACTTTTGATATGTTCACCTCCTATCCAGCCCAAACAAAGTTACGAAGTCAAAAATTGTGTTCCAAAAATTTCCACCTATAGCTGTTCGTTGACTGGACTGCTTGTACCCTTTACCTGTCACGAAATCTATTATGATTATATTATTCCAAGGAGCCACTAGTTCTCACCAGTGAGCGTTAGAACAATAAAAGAGTTCAACTGAGAAAGAGGGCAGTGTGAATGAATAGATGGCGTTTAAAACTTGAAGGATCGGATAGAAGGACTAGTGCACGCAAAAGAGTAATAATCTCGAAGGAACACGGACCCTACTTACATTTATCTTAGCTCAACAAAATCCTATTCAAAGAAATGCTTATCTTGCTTTTCATGTTCCCTACTATCCTGATAAGCCCACTTATAATGTTCGTCGTTTGACAAATGGACGCAATAAAGTAATTTTAGAAGAAATAAATATGAATATAATTGAAATTTCGGAATAATATGAGACAACTCGAGGGGAATTAAATGCAAAGAAATATTCCCTACATAGTCTAACAGTTAAACAATAATAATTTTTATCATATGATTTGAAATAATGTCTAGTAGCACTCAATCAGGGGGAAATAGCAACAAGATACTTACTTTTTTTTTTTTTATTTTTTTTTTTTTTTTTTAGAATTAGAACAACTTTGTCTAGCAAGATTTTTGTTTTAACAAAAATACGCTTTAGCGATAACTAAACCAGGAAAAAACGTTACAAAAATAGTGTAATAGCGTTTAAGTTGGCTTAAACATGCTCGAAGAACAGCTTGTTTTTTTCTCTTTTTAATTTCTTGAGTAAAGGCCCTAAAATTTGCCCTCTTCGAAATGTAATGTAAAGTGTTCAGGAAATCATGCTTAATGTTTTTACTAAACTAAATGCTATAGCTTGAATATAAACCGGGACAGATATTACTAACTTCTGACATTTAAAAGTCAGACGGCTGACTGTTTGGTATTGATTTAACCTCAATGTGCTGAAAGCCTAAAAACATATTTAGTAGCGACAAATGACCACTTTTATGCATACATAATGAAAAAAATATAAAAAGTATGAATTGAAAAAGAATGGTCTACTACTACATCGACCCCTTGCCTTCGAAATATATATATGGGAAAGCGTTGTACCTCTGACCATATTGTACCTTTGACCATCGAGGCTGTGGCGCTATTTAGCTAGTTTTTATGAAGTTTGGTGTAATTAGTGTTTAGCTCCTTTACAAGAGGGTTTGTGTAACCTTGTTTGGATTATTGAGTATTGGATTGTTATCTTAATGTATTTTGCGTAATAATATTTTTTGTGTTATTTCTTTGTTGATAGAAATTATATGAAATACAATTAGGAAATATGGTATAGCTTGTAAAAATGATTAATTTTAACCCTAAAACTGTAGCATGCTTTTTAATTTGCACTACCGTGGTGTTGTACCTCTGACCACGATTAGTTGTTGTTCACTTGACCAGGTCAGGAACAGAACAAACGAAGCCGGTCTATCTGTTCGCTCTCTCGCATTCTCAAAAATAGGAAATTTAGTACAAAAAATCTTTCGTATGTTTTGGAAAGTAATGTTCGATAACCAGCAGAATCCATCCCTCGGAACAAAGTTTTGAAGCGACATTCGTGCGAAAAAAATCGTAACGCTTACGTTTTAGCGCGGTTCCTCCCTCCCCCATAGGGAGGAACCCCGCTTATAAGGTTGATACAATGAAACAATCCGGAAGTGCCGACAAGAAAATTTCGCGTTTCAGAACCCCTAGAGACCGAAAATAACGGTGGTTCAAATTTGTATATATATATATATATATATATATATATATATATATATATATATATATATATATTTGTCTGTTCGCTCATTTCTGGCTTCCCTGATGGTCCGATTTTGATGAAATTTGGTACAAAAATCTGTCGTCCAATTTGAAAGGTCAAGTTCGTTAACCAGCAAAATCCGCCCACTGAAAGATGGCGTTTGGGGCGAAATTCGCGCAAAAAAAATCGTAACGCTTACGTTTTTGAGTTCATAAGCTTGTAAGTACTCGTTTTATAGGCTTCTTGGGCTAGGAAAACGAATGAAACCATTTTCAAGGCGATAGCTTTAACCGTTTTCGAGAAAACTGAAAAAATAATTTTTGAATGCCGTTTTTGGTTTGGGTACTTAGAATCATGGGATTCAGTTGAAACATTTACTGCATCTTCTACTTTCATTAAAACTAATATGTTGAAATTTTGGTTGCGTTTGGAGTTAAGGAAGGGTTAGAATAAAATATTTTATTAACAGACATAAAAAAGTTTTGGTAACTTTGTATACTTTCCCTAATATCTCGAAAAAGGTTAAGAATCTTGGGAAACGGAAGAATACCATTGGAAAGCTTACTAAATGCTCTACAAAAAAGGTCCTAATGAAAGTTTTGATTAGGCGATGTCAATCGGAGAAATAAGTGCTTAAAACTTTAAAGTAATTGATTTCGCTTATTCGAACTGTTCTTTTTGTCTTTGATTTTGATACTTAAAATTATGGGATTCAGTTGAAACATTTTCTGCATGTTTGAATTTCATCAACACTAATATGTTAAAATTTCGGTTACGTTTGGAGCTAAGGAAGGATTAGAATAAAATATTTTATTAACAGACATGAAATGTTTTGGGAACTTCGTATACATTCCCTGATATCTCGAAGACGGTTAGGAATATTGGTAAACGGAGGGTTACCATGCGAAAGCTTACTAAATGTACTACAAAAAAGATTCTGAAACAATTTTTGATTAGGCTATGTCAATCGGCGAAATAAGTGCTTAAACTTTGAAGTAATTGATTTCGTTTATTCGAACGGTTCTTCTTGTTTGTTTTTATTCCTTGTTGTTTTTTCATTGGTTATAGTAGGATAATGTATTTGACAATAAAACAGATTAATTAAAATAAGAAAAGCAATTCATTGTTAAAAATATATCAGGCTGTACCGTATGAAATGTCAGTTTTGGATTTGTCGATTTCCTTCAAATGTCTTGAAACTGTCGAGGCTCCTATTCCGAGTTCTTTGGCATATTCCCTAGTGTTTTTAATTGCTTATAGTAGTCAAATGTATTTGTCAATGAAACAGGATACGTATAATTAGAATCAATATTTTGTTTGTTAGAATTCGAAGATGCCGTATGAATATCTAGATTAAAGTACTGGTGTTGATTTCGTTCTTTAGAATTATTCTTGGTATTCCCTATTTTCATCTGTTACCCATAGTTTTTTATTGTTAGTAGGTTTTTCTTATTGATTATAGAATATAAATCTATCTGGCTATAAAACAGGATACGTAAAATTAGTGACAATATTTCGGAGATTTCTGAGCGAAATACTTTTAAGATTTTCTACCACCACGAACGGCTTTTTTCCTCTATTTTTATCCACTAGATAGGCTTTATTTTGCGTATTATTCTATATAAGTTTTATTCAGCAGGGGATTCTGATGAAATGTCGTGTTTTTGCTGTGGATTTTAAATACGATGTATCTAAGATTGGATAACATTAGCGAGTCTACATAGTTAAGAACCGACGACGGAGGATTACTTCTTGCTATGATTTAGTCTACATATGTATATTAAGTCCTAAATCCAAAAAATAAACTTCACAACGGTTAGATACTATGAGCGAATATGGCGGTTCAATGCCCGTAGAAGCAGAAGGTCCGCAGGAAATTTGCCTGCTAAGAGTTAATCCTCAAGAGCTGTAAATATACCCCAGGTATCTGCCGACACAAATACAAAGCCTAGGCGGAGAGCACCCCAAAAACACAGATCCAAACATAGGTTATATACTAAATATTCATAAAGACTACTTAGTTGTAAACCGATTCATCAATTAGCAATCAATAGTTTTCAACAAATGTTATATACTAAATATTGATAAAAAGTATTTAATTAGAAAAAAAAACAATATTCCACAAGACTTGTTTTTGGTCCATTTGTATCTACTCCATAGACTTAATTAGGTATATTATTCTATTGTAGTTGGGCAACTAAACTTTGTTTTATTTTGTTAAATAAAGTTTTTTTTCTTGACTTGTTATTCGTCAAGACTTTTATTTGTCCTTGTGTATTAACTAGATAGGTTTTATTCGGCATATTATTCTATATAGGCTATATTAGGCAGGGTATTCTTCTCAATCTTGTGTACTTCTTCTTGATCCTTCTGTACATGGGCGTATATAAAAACAATTTCGGGGGGGGGGCTGAGACCATTTCCAGGGTATGGAATACTAAATATTTAGAGCTTGGAATAGTTTTAGGCAACTAAAACGCTATTACACGTCAAATAAAATATGTTTTATGAACTAAGTGATCTTATTTAATTTATTTTTAAGGGTTTTACGAGAAGTTTTTATCATCAATTCAAAATTTCGGGAGGGGCTGCAGCCCCCTCAGCCGCCCCCCTCAGCCCCCCCCCTCATATACGCCCATGCTTCTGTATCCACTAGAAAGGCTTTATTAGGCATATTTTGTATTGATTTATAGACCTTTGCTTTAGAATGAGAGCCAGATTCTGTAATTTCCGCTTCTGTGTAAAAGTTAGCTACTGTCGGTGTCCCTGACGCCTTAATATCACTTTTATTCGAGATGTTCGAGAGGATTTTGACAATTTTCACGAGATATATAAAAAAAAATAAGTTTATTTCTTTTCTAAGCTTATCAAATGGCACTAGGGACATGAACGGAACCGCGCTAAGATGCTGCAGTTCCTGCGAGTCGGACTTTTTTGGTTTGGGTACTTAGAATCATGGGATTCAGTTGAAACATTTTCTGCATGTTCTACTTTCATTAATACTAATATGTTGAAATTTGTGTTACGTTTGGAGTTAAGGAAGGGTTAGAATAAAATATTTTATTAACAGACATAAAAAGTTTTGGTAACTTTGTATACTTTCCTTAATATCTCGAAAAAGGTTGAGAATCTTGGTAAACGGAAGGATACCATTAGAAAGCTTCGTTTTACAGGTTACATACCGTAGGAAATTGAATGAAACCAATTTTAAGGCGATACCTTAGCGGAGTAGTCTTTTCCCTATTGTACGTTTAATAACGCATAAGAATTATTATGCATAGGTAATAATAATGTTATGTAATTAATAATAATAAGTTAATTCGCCATAATTGTTCCGCCATAAGTTACAGATATGCCTCTGAAGACATGCCAAAAACTCATGACACAATTGTCGCAAATACCAAATCAAAATGCCATCTCATACAAGCTCATGAAGGATTGCATCCACTAGCGGAATTTGCCTATAGTCGTTCTAATGTAGGTTGCATTTATGATGTAAATATTAACTAGTAGTGCTAATGGTCTTTAGTTCGAAAGCTAAATTAAATGATTGATGAAATTGTTCACTCAGTTTAGCTCTTCTTGTGATTATTGGAGCGAATGAGGTGCTAGAGTTGAGGTTAGCCCGAATCTCATATCAAAGGGGAAGTACGGCTTTGATTCAGCATATGAAGCTTATCGTTTTTCGATGCTCGATGCTCAATCAAGCAATATTGTTTCCATTGCTGCAATTTCTTTTTCAATGTTATATAAATTGGCGCATTATTTTTGTCTACATCCTAGGATGTACTGCTGAAGAAGGCTGCCAATGAGGAGAGTCCAAGAGATCAATGTAATGTAGTTTTAGCTGGATATTTTCTCCAAATTGTATAAGGGACGACGTTATATGCTTTTGGTTGGATATTTTCCACATCTTACAGAGAGCCTAATAATGTCCTTTTAGCTGGATATTTTCCACCACTCCATACAGAGCAGCTAAGTAATGTCCTTTTAGCTGGTTATTTTCCACTAATCCATACAGAGAGCTAATTAATGTTCTTTTAGCTGGATATTTTCCACTAATCCATAAAGAGAGCTAAATAACGTCCTTTTAGCTGGATATTTTCCACCACTCCAAACAGAGATCTCAGTAATGTCCTTTTAGCTGGATATTTTTCACCAAATTTTAAAGACAACAATATAATATGCTTTTGTTTGGATATTTTCCACCACTCTATACGGATAGAAAGGCAATGTTCTTTTAGCTGGATATTTTCCAACACTCCATACAGAGAGCTAAATAATGTCGTTTTAGCTGGATATTTTTTACTAAATTTTATAGAGAACAATATAATATGCTTTTCTTTGGATATTTCCCACCACTCTATACGGATAGCAAGGTAATGTCCCTTTAGCTGGATATTTTGCACCACATCTTATAGGGAACACTGTAATTTGCTTATAGCTAGATATACTCTACCTCATCTTCCAGAGAGTAATATAATGTGATTTTAGGTGGATATTTTCCACCACACCTTAAGTGGAGACAAGTAATGCGTTTTTAGCAGCATGTGCAATACCACATACACAGGAAGTAGAGTAATATGATTTTAGCTGGATACTTCTTACTACATCTTACAAGCATAGTAACGTACATTTAACGGAGTATTTTCTACCACACCTTACAGAGAGCAAATTATTGCAGAACGTACACTTTCAAATCGTATACAGAGTATAGTAATATACGTGTAGCTGGATATGTTCCACCACATTTTACAGAAAGCAATGTAATGCGATTTTAGGAGGATATTTTACATGAATCCTTCAGAGAACGAAGAACATAATATGCTTTTAGCTAGATATTTTCTGTCACTAGTGCTTTTAGCTGGACCAAATCAAGGAGCACATATCGCAGCATATTTTTCACATTTTAGAGCGATCTAAGTAACTTTTTGTTCCGAAATTTACCCCTGCTAAATTCTCTCTCTCCCTCATTCTCTATGTATGAGTGTAAGCATATGTTCCACAATTTTTCTTATATCGTCAAGACACTCGGTTTACAATCTTCCAATATCAAACAAAAGGACCAGCTCAATTGGCTCCCTGCAAGTGTGAACTTACTTAAGGTTTGAATTTTGTGTGCACCTGACGGTCATTATTTTGGTTTTACTGCAAGGAAATGCCTAAATATGAATATATTATGATACAATCTAAATCGGTCCATTCTGAGTGAAAGTTCACTCCTGAACAAACCATTAATGTTCCCTTAACCCCTGTAAATTTTGAAACAAAACTTGCTAGATATCGTAAGCATCTTATGAGAGAATTCCATTGTGAAAATGAGGAAAATCGGTCTAGTAGGTGTGAGGATATTCGAAAAGAATATTAATTTTTTTTTTTTTTTTAAATCGTGGCAGAGGATTTTTCACCGATAGTAGGTGTTTAAATTTGTTTAAAGGTCAAATTAGTTTATCAATGGGAATATAGATTATATGGAAACGCGCTAGCCTGAAGCAGTTTCTGCAAATCGAGCAGTCGTTTTATTTCAAGTTAAATAAGAGCTATTCCAGTTTATAGTAGAAGTTCGTATCTTGAATGGAAGGGCGCTGTTGTACTACTTCTGGCGCGAAATGATCCGTAGCTCGAGTTGTTTATTGTTCTTCCCGCGTGTTTTACCCCCTCCCCCATTCTCTACTTGGTATTTACGCTCTATTGGGGGCACTTCACCGAGGGCTTCTGGTTTTCCACTGGGAATTTCTCACAAAGCCCACATTTTATACACAATCGCGTTCATACTTACATTCAACAACATTGGGCTCCGTAAACAACGGGAAATTGGTTTACTTCAGAATAAATATAACGAAAACCAAAAGTCACACCCCATGAAATGCAAAAGCTAAAGGTTGGTAATAAAATTTGTTTTTTTATTAGGTTGTACTGCCAGCTTTATGGTTTTAATTTCAAGCGTTCATCAGAGCTATAAACAATACTGGACGCATTAATTGATTGAGTACATATTAATATATATGTGTGTGTACACAAACACACACACATAAACACACATATATATATATATATATATATATATATATATATATATATAAACTCTCTCTTATATATTAATATATTTTTGTTAATAACTCTTATGAAGGCTTGAGATTAAAACCAAAAATCTGGCTCTAAAAACTCATTTTAGCACTTTCCTCCGGAGGAAAGTAGCTATTGAGGTTGTACTCATGATGGAATGTTTGAAAAATTTCGTCAAATCTTTATCGATCCTACATAGCAGACACCGAAAATGACGATCCGATCCGATTTAGTCGTAGCTCGTCAGTAATGACCTCGTAATGAAGTGAAAATGAGTGATTAATTTAAGAAATACCACCTAATAAACCTTCGATTAGGTTGAATGTTGGAGGTATGAAGGAGGAGTTGAGAGGCCAATTAATCTTCTGAAAGTATATCAGTCCCGAAAAAATAAATCTTAGTGTGACAGTTAATTTTTAACTCTTTCACTATGATAAGAGATCCATTAGTATTCATATTTTAAAATTATTTATAAGAACGGTAGCTAGGAGGTTATAAGCATTGGAAGGTTATAAACATGGAAAGGTTATAGACACTGGATGGTTATAAACAACTTACCACGTAATTCATAAGAAAAAAAAGAATTGACAAAGTTGTTCATGTGAATTGACAAAGTTGTTCTAAATTTTATTAGCTGTCATTAAAAAAAAAAAAAAGATGAACGGCTAAGAATCGGTGGCCATCCGATCGGATCGGGTTGGGTCGGGACTAATGTAGGGGCCTCCATTTAGATGCATGTGTTGGTTTTTCTTCAGACAGTCGGATGCTATCGGATCGGATCGGGTCCAATGTAGGTGCCCCCTTTGGCGTTTGATGTATTTGTTTTTTGTTTTTTTTTATAGAAAAGTAAGATAACTGCGTTATCTATCATACTAATATAGGCCAACTTCCGAGATGACAATTAAAAAAGTCCGACTCGCAGGCGGTTTCAATGAATAGGAAAATATCAAACTTTTTCACATATTCCTGTGTTCTTTTACTATAGTAATAATTCTACAAATAAAAGCAATTAAAAAATAAAATAAAAAAACCAACAGCATGGAGGCAATTGAAAATATTCAATAGACGTCATCGAATCTCTTTCACTTGGCAAGGTATATTTCTAACAATTCATTGTTTTTCTTATTTTGCCTAATCTGTTTTATTGTCAAATACATTATCCAACTATAAGCAATTACAAAATAACAAGGAATAAAAACAGACAAAAAGAACCGTTCGAATAAACGAAATCAATTACTTCAAAATTTAAGGACTTATTTCTCCGGTTGACATCACCTAATCACAAATTGTTTCAGAATCTTTTTTATAGAGAATTTATAAAGCTTTCAAATAATTCCTATCCACTTATCACGATTTCCCAACCGTGTTCGAGATATTAATGAAATTATACGAAGTTCCCAAAACTTTTCATGTCTGTTCATAAAATATTTTATTCTAACCCTTCCTTAACTCCAAACGTAACCAAAAGTTTAACATGTTAGTTTTGATGAAATTCAAACATGCAAAAAATGTTTCAACTGAATCCCATGATTCTAAGTAACCAAACCAAAAACTTGATTTAACAACTTTTTTCCGATTTTCTCAGAAACGGTTAAAGCTATCGCCTTAAAAATGGTTTCATTCGTTTTACTAGCCCAAGAAGCCTATAAAACGAGTACTTACAAGCATATGAACTCAAAAACGTAAGCGTTACGATTTTGTTTGCGCGAATTTCGCCCCAAACGCCATCTTCCAGTGGGCGGATTTTGCTGGTTAACGAACTTGACCTTTCAAATTGGACGACGGATTTTTGTACCAAATTTCATCAAAATCGGACCATTAGGGACGCCAGAAATCCGCGAACAGAAAAATATATATATAAATAAATAAATAAATGTATACACACACATATATATATATATATATATATACATATACATATACATACAAATTTGACCACCGTTGTTTTCGGTCTCTAGGGGTTCTGAAACGCGAAATTTTCTAGTCGGCACTTCCGGATTGTTTCATGAGATCAACCTTATAAGCGGGGTTCCTCCCTATGAAGGGTGGGAGGAACCGCGCTAAAAACGTAAGGTTTACGATTTTTTTGCGCGAATTTCGCCCCAAACGCCATCTCCCAGTGAGCGGATTCTGCTGGTTAACGAACTTGACCTTTCAAATTAGACGAAAGATTTTTGTACCAAATTTCATCAAAATCGGACCATTACTCTCTGAGCTATGCTGCGAACAGACATATATATATATATATATATATATATATATATATATATATATATATAAATAAATATATACATATATATATATATAAATAAATATATACATATATATATATATATATATATATATATATATATATATATATATATATATACAAATTTTAACCACCGTCATTTTCGGTCTCTAGGGGTTCTGAAACGCAAAGTTTTCTAGTCGGCACTTCCGGATTGTTTCATGAGATCAACCTTATAAGCGGGGTTCCTCCCTATGAAGGGAGGGAGGAACCGCGCTAAAATACACTTCGATTATTTTCACGTGAAAATATACAAAGTTTCATTAAAATCGGCTCCGGACATTTGGGGATGTTCCATTGTTTGTATAGAAGAAACAATTTAATTCTGTATACAAATAACATTTTTATATGATAACAATCCTTAGTTATTGTCCTTAAATGTACCGTTATTGCTGTTAATAAATAAAATTGCATTGGAAATCATTTTGAGGTTAATCATCAAAATAAAAGCTTCCCCCGTCCGCCCGAGTTACCTAAGTGTATTATTCAATTTACCTCGTTTCGTACAAATATTCTGTCTAAACAATTTATTTCTCCTCAGGGGCTGTCGACTACAGGCTTGGCAATTTATCAAGAAAAACGACATGACTATTCGAGCTTTAGATTTTTAATTTTTTTTCTCTACTTTTTTTATTTTATTTTGAAACTCTGATGATCCAGTGGAAACGCCTTGTGTTTATGCTGGTGTAGAATATGCAGGCCCAACCACAACAAAAAGGATTTTGAATGGTTTGACCCTTTGTGTCAAACTGTCAGACCATCTCCCCTCGTCAGTTCCTCCCACCTCTTGTGTCAGCTCTCCCGAGTTTTATAACAATTCACCTTCTGGACAACTATTTTATTTTGTTCATATAGCTGACATTAATTCCTACAAAATTGCTATCGCTTTTTTTATAATTTCAAAGGTTTAAAATAACATTAGAGACAAAGATTATAATTTTGAAATCTTTTTTGTTTACAAAAATTAACTTGCGAGACTAGAGGACCCGAGTAAAATGATTTTTTTTTGTAAAATAAGGTAAGAAAATGAGAAACAGTGTTACAGTGTTTCCAGGACCGAACGTTGAGACAGAGGATGGAGCCATTTCCTCTTAGGATAATGTCAGTTTCCTGTTATGGCGCCTTAAGTTCCTTCGCTTGTATTTTATATAGCTGTTACCCGGCGTGCCATCCTACCTACTTTCTGCATCTAGAAAAGCAAAAATAAATTAGAAACCAAATAAGTAATATTAAACTCTAATAATGCAAATCTGTAACTGTTCGGATTCACAGTTTTGAACTCGTGACCTTGAACTGTGAATCCTAGCCTACGACGCACTGTGGGGCAATTGACCGATTTAGAGGAGCAAAAGTACAAAAATAAATGTCAAATTTACAGATGAATAGTATAAGCAATGTAAACACAAGTATCTTGGGGTTCAAAAACAGCACGCTTATTGTTGACAAGCAATGTCCACATTTTTCGCAACAAATTAGTCTAGTTTATTAATAAGCTTCTAAACAGTTGGTTCTGCGATAGTGAAGGGCTACAAGGTAATCTCCAAGCATGAGCATCGATTTAAATAGTAAGTTTTAATATTATTTTTACTATTTAAGTAATAATTAAGAATTTATGATAAGAAAATAGTACATGCCTTGCACGCGTCAAATTTAAAAGTATACAACTGTACATAATTTTCAATATTAGGCCACATTAAGTAAGAATTCAAACAAAACATGTTCCCTGGAACAATGGGAGTTAATGCATAATTATTTTGTAACCAACCTTATCCAACTTTTTAAACAACATCAATTTTTAGGTACATGAGTGATTCCACGAAAATAGCTGTTTGACGTTTGGCGGACAAAACTTAATTTGTCAAACAAAAACGCCGGCGTTTCGCAATATGTTTTTAACAAATTGACTGTGGATGGAGAAGAGTAAGGTGATTTTGATCAAATTGCAAACATTAAAGCTAAAGTTAAAGCTTTGCTCGTCCAAATTCAATCTTTAATGGCTCCAAATATTCACTAATTATCTCTTTTTAGTGGTTCATTCGGTTAGAAAAGTGACCATGAGTGATTGCAATGTTGGTCTCCTAAATCGGCCATTTACCCCACTGTGTGACGCTCCCCGGATCAAGACCTACCTGTAGGAATTTGTATAAAGAACAAACCGACAGACGGTCAGCTGATAGACGATTTGGGCCTAACCTAGTGCAATCCCCGGATGAAGACCTACCTCTATGCCAAGTTTGGTCAAAATCGGTCAAACGGTGTGGATTTTTATAAGGAACAAACAGACCTGACTTACACAACAACATCTGATATATATATATATATATATATATATATAAATATATATATATATACACACATATTTAACGAAAGATCAAACCCTACCAATAACTGCTTCTATTCCTTTACTAATCCACTCCCATAGTGGCTATGCAACTACAGGCGGGCATAGAACCACTCGAATCCAGAAGAGATAAAAGTACCCTGAAGTTTTGGGAAAGGGCCAGAAGAATAGATTCCAGACACTGGAGTAAGTACAGAGCAGGATCTCAGAGACTAAAAACTCAAACCACCCCCCTAGCACACGCTGAAGCTCTGCGAACTAATGAGATTCCCCTTGCGAGCCGAGCACCCCTCCAGAGTTTCACTGAGGTTGTAGCCGCTCTACCTAATGTACTCCTAGAGCTCCAGAATCTGGTCAGCAGCAAGAAAGAGGCAAGCCCAATAGAACTTAAAAATAACGCTCTGGAAACCATTCATAATCGCTACCCGAGTAACGAGTGGCTACACATTTATACCGACGGATCATACATACCTGAAACTAAGGCTGCAGGGGCTGGATCTTATTGCAAACTCTTCCAACAATGCTCTGCAGTGGGAAAAAATGCACGTAATTTCGAAGGGGAAATATGCGCAATCATCGAGGCTGTCAACAAAAGAAGTTAAACATTGAAACGAGCAAGGTCGTGTTCCTTATTGACTCTAAGGCTGCAATTTACGTCCTTAGCAACAACAAGCCCCACTGATTGTATCAACGCCTCAAAATGCCGCAGAAAAATATCCAACATCATTAATAGGGGATGGAATGTCTGTCTTCAATGGGTCCCCAGCCACGTTGGTCTTCCAGGTAACGAGAAAGCCGACGAAATGGCCAAAAAGGGAGCAGACGAAGAGCAACCTGAGACTCTCCAATCCTTACAAGCAGCAAGAAGCCAAATTGAGACCGAAATATCCAGGCATACTAAAGAAATTCTAAAAAGCTCCAGCACAGGAAAAATGTGGGAAAACCTAGCAACCCCAGGTCACATCCCTGACGATCTGAAGAGAAGCGAAGCTGTTGCAAGATTCCACCTGGAAACTGGACACGACTACATGCAGGCCCATCTCTATCGCCTTGGCTTAGCAGACTCGGACATTTGCCTTCTATGTTCAAGCGGAAGGATGGTGGGAAGTCACCTCCTCGTCTGTCCCATCTTCCTCTCCTCACTGATCCATCTTACTGACCTCACTAAGCGATACTGGGAGGCTCGGCGTCAAATGGCTCAACCGCCACCGACGGGCATTGGATAAAATAAATAAATTCCTTTACTAATCAGCCCAGTCAATGAACTTATAGATGGAAATTTTTGGAACAAAATTTTTGACTTCGTAACTTTGTTTAGGCTGGATAGGAGGCTGGATAGGAGGACATATCAAAAGTCCTCGCCCGTAGCCTTTGTGCCGGGGGGAGGGGGGGTTTAGAAGGTCCCATTTTTCGGGTTTTCACTTATACCTCGGAAACCCTGCGTCCTAGCGACTTGACTATTCTATAACAAATGAAAGCTGATTAAATTTCCTACAAGTTCTATTCTATGAAGGTTTTCGAGATATCTTTAGTTTTCGAAATATTCGCTCTTTAAAGTCTGTCATTTTGGGAAATGAATTATTGAAGGGAATGCAATACTCTACAACCCTATAACTGTTATTTATTTTTTTGGTTCATCGTTGAAGAGTTATCCCGTCAAAACGGGGAAAAAATATGCGGCAAAAGTGTTTTTCCCCAAAATCACCGACTTTCAAGAGCGGATATTTCGAAACCTAAAGATATCTCGAAAAACTTTATAGAATAGAACTTGTAGGAAATTTAATCAGCATTCATTTGTTATAGAATAGTCATGTCGCTAGGACGCAGGGTTTCCGAGATGTAAGTGAAAATCCGAAAAAAGGGACCTTCTAACCCCCCCCCCCTGGCACAATGGCTACGGGCGAGGACTTTTGATATGTTCACCTCCTGTCCAGCCCAAACAAAGTTACGAAGTCAAAAATTGTGTTCCAAAAATTTCCACCTATAGGTGTTTTTAAGCATTCGTTGACTGTACTGATGGCACTAGGGATATGAATGGAACCAAGCTAAGATGACGCAGTTCCTGTGAGTTGGACTTTTTTTTTTTTACTGCATCTCTTATAACTCTCTCCACCCAAATATATATATATAAAATATTTATTTATTAGTACTGCATTAGTATTATGTTTCCTGCTATAATGGGCAAACCTTTGTTCTGGGAAATAAAAGATAAACTACAAACAATTCTTTAGACTACAATGTGGAAGAGGAAAACATTTTCGTTATTAATCGTATAGCTATTGTGCGGCTGTCGATAGCTATTTTCTTATAGCTCTCCCCTTCCTTTGCCGCCTTCGTATAAACGCACTAGGAGCAGATTTATGGACGAGAAAATTTCTGGGGGGGGGGCAAGGGAGAGAGAAAAATTACAGCAGACCCACCACCGTCGGCAATATCCAAGAGAGCGTAGTGCATGGAAATGGTATACTGGTCTTGATGTATCCCGGGGGCCCCTTTAACTTATAAAGAGCTATAATCATGCGCCGAGGAAGGAAATTTGGCTTGTTACACTTTACATGGAGAGGTTTTGAGCAATGTGCTGGGGTTTCCGAGCCGCATAAAAGCTCCTGGTTCTTCTATTTTATACTATTCACTTTAGTGTTGGGCAAAAATCGAGTAATTTACTCATTTATCATTATATTTTCACACACATACATACATAAACAGGGTTAATTAAAATAATTAATACCTTGATATTTCTATACCTAATTAAGTTTATTATTTTTTATAATAGAGATCTGTAGCTCTCAGGAAACTCAACGCTCGCTGGCTTAACTCTTTCTGGTCTATAAGTAAATCGCAGAGAGGACCATAAACGCTCATTGAGTTTCAAGCTGCTTCGTTGGCTTGGCATACTGTGAATATATGTTTAGTAAAAATATCTTCACCACAAACAGTCTATTCAGACCTACATTAGTGTGCCCAATTCTGATCCTCGACAGAACCACCTCATTTCGCCTAGTGTCCTTCTATTTTCAAGGATTCACTTCTGCACTGAGCATAAATTGAATTGCCATTCACTCTCAATGCCAGCGGAATTGAGAGTGTTTATGTGGCGGAAAGGTTTTTAAATGCCTTAACACTCACTGCCCTCTTTATTAGAAGAAATTATGACAAAAAATTAAAAAAGAAAAAAGTGGACATTTAATTACATTAAACTTTAAAGTCGCTTTTCTCATAACTATGCTTTTCAAATCGGGCGATAACCTAAAGCGTTCAATTTTCACCCAATCAATTTGAAATTTTAACTGCTGCTACCTTAATATAATTTATTTCATCCTCATAAGGTCATGTATTTTAGTATGGGAGAGAGCGTATATAATTGTATTAGTCCTAATGTGTGTACTTGATAGCAAATTCAATGTAGAAATAAATGAATTACAAATAAACAAATTGTCCTTTTTCATAATGAATAGCGGCTTCATGATATTTATTACATTACACTTACAGTTATAAATGATATGTCAAATGAAACAAAAACTCAAATTGTTTTGTTATTGGGCACCACTCGATCGAAATCGGACCATTTGTTCACCAGTCGCCATCTTTGATACTTGCGCTTTCTAACAGATAGCGACGGAAAAATTGCGTGCACATGTGCACTGGTGCCATCAAAGTAAACTTGATGATTGAGTTTATCTTTTATTAGACGTATAATTTACAATATGTTATATTTTATAGACGATGTGTGAATTAAAAGACCAACATTTTTGTTTTAAGTCATCGGTTAAAAAAAAATTTTAAAAACGTTTAAAATTACGAAGACAAAGCTATTCACCGTTGTGCCATTCCTTCTTCATGTCAAAAGGACCCTCCACCAATTTGTAACTCATGCAATGTGCTGCTCACTGTGAAGCACATCTTGACAAATTCCAGGGCTTATGTGCATCTGAAAGAGCCACACCAACTATCAGATTCCCTAAATAAAATTCTAGGCGATCCTACCGACCAAGCGGAGGGGCTTTTTGAATTTTTGAAGGGCCGCCAAATTGACAGATAAAAATCTAGATAGAAAATACAGAACTAAATGCTCATTTGATTTATAAATTTTATATATTATTATTTTGTTATTTCTTATTATTATATTGTTTTAAACAATTTTATTACTTGTCATTTTTCTTCATATATTTTTATTATTTTTTTTAGCCAGCAATTGAGCATTTCTCTTTTGTAGTTCGAACTAAATGTAGGTATATAAAAGAATTATTAATAGCAATTTAATCAGAATGTACACAAATTAATACTTATTAGAGAATTATAATGAAATTGACCACTCAAATGAATAGTTTGACACGCCAAACAAGAAATGCTGGACATTTAATTGTTTAAATGTAGCTTTTGATATTTAGTATTATCAAAGGTATAAAATAAGAGAGACATTTATATATTTGGTGACATTGGATAAGGTAAATTAGTGTGCCGCATTGGGAGATGCGGGTGCTTGTACCGTATCCAAAATGAATGTTTAGAAAGAGTGGTAAACTGTAGGTAGCCCGAGGATAACGGTCTCATTGGAGATGAGCAACAAAAAAAAAAAAAGAAAAAAAAACATCATTTGTTCTATTTAGTCGTATACGTACACCAACACACCTAAATAAATGAAAGTGCCTGATTTAACTTTATAAAAACCCTCACACTTTTTTTGATCTCATATTTAGACAATTTAACGCTAACAATTTGTCTTGGTTGTTCCATTACAAGTAAAATCCCCGAAGATTTTACGATTACTCATAAATTTATATTGTTATTTTTGTTTCTTAATTTGTATGTAGTTCTTGCCAACTAAGTTAACGTAGGAAGCATACTTTTCGTTGAATGTGGCTTAGGTAATAAAAAACTCCACTTCACGTTTATGTTTTGTACCAATTTAATAAGAAACTCGTCCTTTATGTTTGTAGCCTCCACATCATCATTAAAACCCCGCAAGCGTAATCCCAAATATAGCCATTCATATTAAGACCACGTTGACGAGCGGGCCACGCATGCTATGTTATAATGACCCACGAAGAAGTGGCATAGATGCCATGAAACAAGTACGGCAAGTTGTTTTATAAAATGGTGCCAAAAAGGATAACGCTAAGTCTTAGCAGCATTCAGCGAAAGGAAAAACAAACATAGTTGATTGGGTCTAATAATACTAAAAGTAGAATATAAAAATTGACCGGCTTAAATTTTCCTCTGTAATCCATAAATTTGGAGAAAAAAATGCACTTTATACAACCATATAACACTAATTGCAGAGGAAGTCATAAATGCTTGCCCTCAACAATAATTCATAAATTAATAAGCGAAAAACAATAGCCATGCGATGGGAGAGTTTAAAATTCCCGCCACAACGGCCTCTCCTGATCAGCCGCCAACGAGCAACATGGCGCTCGAACAGAATCAATAGCACTTCTGACGTCATAGGGATGACGTGACCCACAAGCCCAGAACCGAAATTTACCCCGCCTCTCCCACCTCCTCTTTCCCTCCCTCCTTTGCCCTCGAATCATCTCCAACTGGGTCATCGTATCCCTCAGTTTTTTTTTTCCCCTAGTAGGGGTAGGTATAATTTATTACTTGTATATATATATATATATATATATATATATATATATATATATTTATATATATATATATATAAATGTATATTTGTGTATATATTTTTTAAATGTCCATTTTTCCGTAGTATTATAAATTAAACCTGATGAAAAAAGATTACCAATAATCCATGGCATTGAAATAGCTAATGAATCGATAAAATACAGCCATATTCATTACCACAGATGACTTGTCAGTATTACGTTTGTCTCAAGCTAGACAACATGACGAGAGGGCTTTCATATAAGGTTGGATTATGATTTAAATTAAAATATTATTTGTTCAAATGTAAACTTGTTTAGGGATAAAAGAAGTGTTTATGTTTGTTAAAACATATTTTTATTATATGTACAAATATAAATTTATTTAGGGAAAGGATAAGTGCATATTAGCATAAATATGCTTTAGCGATGACCAAACTGGAAACAACCGTTACAAAAAAAGTGTCCGCTGGAGTTCGCGCATGCGCGAAGAATGTTGTATGTTGTGCAGTACATTATGTAGGTTTGTCGGGTGGACGTAAAGCATATTTATGTTCCCGAATTTAAGCAGAAGGCTCTAAACGAATTATGTTTGTGTAAAAAATGTAAATTTGAGATTTACAAAAAAATACTTTTGCATAGGAAAGCCTCTGAAAAGGTGCGACCAAAGCACGAAACGTGTTGAAACATATAAAATAAAGTGGTAAATGAGAACTGCTTTATCGACCATCTTCTATATGCTCCCCTATATATATATATATATATATATATATATATATATACATATATACACACACACATATATATACAAAAAAAATCAGTCCCGTATCAGGAACGAGGGCTCAGAGATACTATAGACTTATCTGATTCTTGACAATACGGCACACCAGGGAGATAGTTTAGTGAGTACTATACTCTGGCCACCTGATTTTCCCCTTTGCAGGCCTCTTAAAAAAATGAATTAAAGACTGAGTGGACCTAGGGACGGTCTGGGACTCCGTAGCCAACCCTCGGACGAAAATAGTCCGATTTTAGAACTCAGGTCCTCAAGTACATTAGTCTAGTGATCGGGCACTCAGCTAACCTCACCCTCATGTATAAATATATGTATTTCTATATACACCAAATGCATAGAAAAATATGTCTGTCTAAATGTCAAACGAAAATTTGTCTGCTATAGGCTTATCTGGGACTAATGGTAAGCTTTTGACATTTTTTCATACCTTAATAACCATAGTTACTAATGCTCTAGTTATTTAAAGTTTAACTGACTGCACCGTGTTGCTTTCTTGCGGGTGTAGACCGTAGTGGACGTAGGAAAGGGATAGAAAATATCATGAAATATCTCCTTACTTGCAAATACGAATTCCGTCATTATGTCGACCATAAAGACGGGATTCTTTCCATTTGGCTGTGAGTAAGCGACCTAAAGTTAGTGATTCATTAACCAATAATAGTGCAAAAAAATGAGTATGCTTCGTTAATGGCCCATATACAACAGTACGAATTCAAAAGCAACTTTGTAAATAAAGATTGTTATAAAGCCGGCGCTTATCCAATAAATTTAATGAGTGTAAGAAACGGGTCGGTAATTGGGTATGAGGAGTTTTTATATCTTCTGCCGCCCGCACTTTATGAGGGACTGCGACCCTTTATAGGATGGCTATTACTACAACTCTCACGGGCATAAGATATTTTATGACGACTTCCACGTTTATCCGACTTATTTGCAACTTTAAATATTAGCAATGAGATAACGTCTGATTGCTGTTAATTAAAATCTTGTCAAGTTGACGGTAACAAATTCGTTGGGGATTGGTCAATATTCTGAATGATGTCATTAATTACTAAAATAAGGGGTCACCTCACCTTGGTATTTTCAAAAAATTGACATTGTTTGCTATATAAATGATTTATTTTCAATATAATATTTTTAATGCAACAGAACAATACAGCCTCTATTATTTTATTACAGTGTTGGGCAAAAATCATTCAGAATTCTGAATAATGAATAATTTTTCATTCATTATTCACTCAATTCAATGAAAAGCGTAACCTTTTATTTTTATTCATTATTGAATAACAATGATTTATTGAATGAAAATTTTGATTGAATAAAAATGATTTATTGAATGAACATTTTTCTTGAATGAAAGATATTTATTCGTATGAAAGGATTTTTTTAATGAAATTGATTTATTTGATTAAATAAATAAAAAAATCAGTCAATGAATAACTGAATAAATTCTTATGTAATAAAAAATTATTGAATAACGAGTCAACCCTGTTATTCATAGAATAAAAAATCAATCAGTGGATAAATAATTTAGTCAATGAATGAATTCTTATTCAATAAAAATTTATTTGAATGATTATTGAATAATGCCCTACTCTGTTTTATTACATTCTACATGTTTCACGCCCTTATGGAGCCTCATAAGGAGCTTATAACTCGCAGGAACTATATTAGCGCTTTTTCGTTTATATCCCTAGTGCCATTAATAAATAAATAGAAGCATTTATTGACACGTTTTGAATCTTTCGTGAAAAATATACAATGAAATCTCAAAGAGAAGTAATATAAAATTTTAAGCGCCGCAACAGGAGTCTGATTGTATACTAAGCGGAAATTACTCCTTCCTCTTTCTCGACTTTCGCTCTTGGAAACACTATATGAATGTTTCTCATTTTCTTATCTTGTTTTTTTAAAATACTCATTTTACTTACATTGAAATGAAAAAGAAAACAACAACAACCATTTAAAAAAGTTAGGTAAACAGGCAGAACTAACACTTATTTCTCAATTTGACATCGCCCCATCGAAAATTACGACAAAACCTTTTTTGTAGAACATTTAGTAAGCTTTCGAATGGTTACTTTCCACTTACCACAATTTCCTAACCGTTTTCAAGATATTCTAGAAAATACAACAAGATCCTAAAACGTGTCATGTCTATTAATACATTGTTTTTTCTAATACTTCCTTATCTCCAAACGCAACCAAAATTTAAACATCTTAGATTAGGCGAATATTAAACATCTGGAACGAGTTTCAACTTGTCAGAAATACATTGGCTAATAATAATATGCCTATAAAAGTGTTTTTTTTTAAATAATTTTTTTCTCTGCAAAAAATAAAAAGATAAAGAAAACAGTCTTGCAAAGAATGAATTGTCTTCCCAAGGAAAAAGGGCTTCAGGCAAACACCCCCCCCCCCGGGGAGGTATGCAGTCCTCAAAAGGCAAGTTCTCAAGGAATAGGATGAGGGTCCGAACATCTTGGGAATGTTGGGGTAAGTATTAGAATTTTTGTGCTACGCGGAAGGGCAAATAATAAAAACTTCACTACACCGTTACAAAAACTTTATTTTATCCCTACTTGTTTCTCACATTTTTGTGAAAATAGGAAAGGCAAGTTGTTATAAGTAATTTATACTCATGATTGTTGCTACTTATAGTCGAACTATAAATACGAGTCAAATACGTGACTAGGAACCTCTATAAACGAAATTATGGAATGAGAATTATTTAACATTTTTTAAACTATGAAATAAATTATGATGGAACAAAATGACAAATTGTTGATTTATATATATATATATATATATATATATATATATATATATATATATATATAAATTTATTTTAATAAGGTAAGGGAGTGACATCGTTTGCCATCTTTAAGAAAGATACAATTGATTCCGAAATTTGTGTTCTACTTGTGGAAAATATTGTTTCTGTTCCTCATCATTGGTGAGCAATTCTGTAATTAATTTTACTCCTCTTTCTGCAACATCATTAACGACCTTTAGTGACTTCTCAATACCCAGTACAACAAACAAAAAAATGTATTGTCTTTTTTTAAAAATTATCCTTTTTTTCTCCACAAAAAGGAAAAATTCTGAGGTCAGTCTTATTTCAAGGTTAAATTGGTATGATCAATTCCTCAGACCTTAAATCCATTTATTTATTTGTACATTAAAACGTTTCGGCCTTCAGGCCATTTTCAATTTCTAGAAATAAAATAAAGCAAGTGTTACAAATATCTTAATTTAACCCTCTTACTAACTAATTTATAATAATTTAACCCTATGTCCAAAATTTATTCTATTTTTACCTAAATTCCAGCAGCCTCTTTTTGAAAAACTTTTTCAGTACCGGCCTTGTCATCCTGGCAATTACACTAATTAAAACCATTCTTCAATTCTTTAGGCACCTTCCAAATCCCAAAACACCAAAACCACCATTTTCTTTTTTTATTCCCCACATTGTCAAAGCTCATTCATGATCTAATAGGACTTATCTATGCCTATCCTCATTTCTATAACAATCCATTTATTTTTTAAATTTAATTAACCTATAAAAACACCATACCATTTTCTAATGTTTTTGTCTTATTACTATTACATCATTTTTTAAATTTAACACAAAATATAAAATCATTTATAAAACTTTCTTTCTTTTTATCACAAAATATTATCACAAATTATTTCTTAATTCTATTTAAAATTTCTGAATAATTTTTGTTAATTTTTTGGGTGTCTGCTTTAAAGTTTATTGCATACTCACTACTGGTATGGTGTTTTTATAGGTTAATTTTATTGTTTTAATATTAAATTTAAAAAATAAATGGATTGTTATAGAAATGAGGATAGGCATAGATAAGTCCTACTAGATCATGACTGAGCTTTGACAATGTGGGGAATAAAAAAAGAAAATGGTGGTTTTGGTGTTTTGGGATTTGGAAGGTGCCTAAAGAATTGAAGAATGGTTTCAATTAGTGTAATTGCCAGGCTGACAAGGCCGGTACTGAAAAAGGTTTTCAAAAAGAGGCTGTTGGAATTTAGGTAAAAATAGAATAAATTTTGAACATAGGGTTAAATTATTATAAATTAGTTAGTAAGAGGGTTAAATTAAGATATTTGTAACACTTGCTTTATTTTATTTCTAGAAATTGAAAATGACCTGAAGGCCGAAACGTTTTAATGTACAAATAAATAAATGGATTTAAGGTCTGAGGAATTGATCATACCAATTTAACCTTGAAAAAAAAAAATATATATTTTTAGGCCAGGTAATCCAGAAAATCTGCGTTAATGTGGAAACGCCCAAAGAAATTCATGGTCACCTCGGCAATTAAACCATCTAGTTATTCCAATTGGCGTCTTCGAAATTTAGGATTCATAGTTCTTGAATTTTCTGTCTAGGTCTAGGTCTGAGCAAGGACTTTATTCGCTATTTTCGATTTTTCTTCGTCTGAAATTGAGCAATCAATGAACACGAAGGCTACCAATTCTGCATTGAAATGCCATCAACAGTTAGATAAATGTCATAGATCTCTCTCAGAGATATCATTGCCAATTTCCTGATAGTCCAGCAAACATCAGAAGAGAAGGAAGTCTTTCTTGAGAGCCGAGAGAGCTTTGTGATCATTGAACCAAGTTTTGCAATAAACTCTAATGAGGTAAATACAGAGAGCTTATATGGAACTAAGTTCTACATCACTCAGTTTGAATTTGTCCACGGAATAGGATTATCTTGAGGCAATAGATAGCTTTGGCCATCCACCTGGCATGACAGATGGCACCTGGAGATTTAAATTCCAATTCCGTTCATTTAGTGCCCTTACAAAAATGAATACCAATTGTAACAGCTCCTTGTAATACTCTGGGTTGTGATTTAATCAATTTAGTGTTGACATCCGCAGTTATGTTGGCAATTACGTTAGGACATAGATGTTTTCTCACATTATCGTTGCAAATACCCGAGTCATATTGGTTCCTGTTGGGCCTGCCCATGCATTTTGGAAATCTTTGAGGTTTCATTTTACAGTTTTATGTGTCTTTATATTTTTTACGAACGATTAGGATAAAAAAAAAACGAAACGGAAACGCGCTGAGATGGCAGAGTCCTGCGAGTCGGACTTTCTTATAATTCAATCTGGAACGATGGACGGTGCTTCGACCATCAGGACCCTTAATTTAGTTTTAATTTATACAAATTCTAGAATGTTCACTGATTATCATGTCAAAGTAGAAAAGTGCCAAGTTGTGTTTGTGGTTGGTTTCCAATCCTCATGGCTGAGGGTTTTCAGAGAAGGCTAGCCAACTGCTGGTGACAGCAGGGACCCCCTTCACAACCAGGTCGGGAATAGAACACATAGCCGACATATAGTCACTTTTCTCTTGGTGTAATTATAAATTTGCCGCGCATTAAAGTTATTGTTTTCTGTAAGATTGAGTAATTTTCTTTATAAATTTGAACAAATTTTCCTTTATAGTGCAATAGAGCATTACACAAAAGTTTTCCAAGAGGAACAATTTGTCAAACTTGTATAAGATGATAACGATTGTACAGTGGGCCAAAAAGGTATTAGCAAAAATTTACATTTGTTAATGATTTCAAATAAACATGGTTTACATAGTTCTCATTATTTACTAAGTAAAAAATATTATCTGGAATGAGTCCAGATGAAGTTAAAGCATTGATAATAAAAAGTCCGACTCGTAAGCGTCATCTTAGCGCGGGTCCGTTCTTATCCTTAATGTCAGTTGGAAAATGTAAACACATGTCAAAATATAAAATACATTCTCAAAGCGAAGCAAGATCTCAAGTGCCACTTGAGAAAACAAACTGAATCCAAAGCGGAAATCACTCCATTTAATTACCGACTTCTCCGAATGAGCTCGCTCTACCAAAAGTCGCAAAAAAACATACTCGGTCTCCCCGTGGTCTACTGGCTAACGCCCTAGATTCTCCTGCGGGAGACGGAGGCTCCAATCCGTTTGGAGGCAGAAATGTTTCTCATCTCAGGGCCCGTTGAGAAGGTTCCGAAAGGTCGGCGCTAATCATAATAATAATAATAAAACATACTTCTAGGAGATTTATTGAACTTTCGAATAGATGCTTTAAATTTACTATGATTTCTCAACCGCTTTTGAGATATATACGAACATATCAGAAAATCCTAAGAACAATCTAGTTTTTTTTTCCATTTTTCTCGATAAAAGTTAAATATATATATATATATATATATATATATATATATATATATATATATATATATATATGTTGCTAAAAAGTGGCATGCGAAGGTCAACATATACTCTGACAGCCAGGCAGCAATATAAGCTATAGAGGGCACCTGCATTAAGTCCAAGATTGTGGATGAATGCAGGAATATGCTCGCTCGTTTAGCTCTCGGGTTAAGTACCCGGGGTGCCGGGGCACTCAGGTATACTCGGGAATGACGAAGCTTAAAAACTGGCAAGACAAGGGGGCCAAAGAATCCCTCTGTGGACCAGAACCAGCTTGTGGAGTATCCCTAACCCTAGCCAAAGGAATCATTGGTGACTGGTTCTGGCGAGGACAGAACATCTAGGCATTTGGCAAAGAGTCCAAACGCAAAGACACTCAAAGCGTTTCCTAAATCAGATTGACAGGAAACGAGCAAAGACAATTTTGTCCCTATATAGAAAGACTACGAGGGAGACTGCTGGTCTTTGTACAGGTCATGCAAAGGTGAACAAACATCTACACAACATGGGCCTGGCTACAACCTCCCTATGCAGGAAGTTTGGGATAGAGGAGGAAACACCTGTACACATAATTTGTGACTGTACAGAACTCGCACGCAGGCGCTTTATGCACTTTGGATCTGCGAGAATAAATGACCCAGGAAGAGATTCTGAGCTCACACCTCAGAAGATCAGAGGGTTCGTCAAGGATGCAGGGCTGCTATAAGTGACCCAGCAGGTTATCAGGAGCACAATAGATCTTTTAGGTCGAGTTGCTTTCCCCCTTAATAAGGGGCCCTGATTATATCTAATCTAATCTAATATGTATATATAGCTTTGAAAATCGCTTCATTAGACTTCCCATGTTCAAATACTTAAGTAATAAAACGTGTACCTGGAAGCCTAGTTACGTAAAAACGTAAGCTTTGCGATTTTTTTCACGCGAATTTCGCCGAAAAACCTTGTTCCGGTGGACGGACGAAAACGAGACTTTTCAAATCACACAAAATATTTTTCAACTATGTCATATTAAAATCGGTCCATTTTGTGTCATCTGGAGAAAATCAGTACAACATACTTTCACATTAACTACTTTATTTTATTATTATAAGTAAATATTTTGCCCGACATGTTTCGTGCTTGTGTCGCACCTCTTCAGACGCTTTCCTATACAAAACTATACTTCTCATAAATCTCCAAATACATATTTTAAAAAATATATCCTTATCCCTTCCCTAAATATGTAAACGTTTAAACAATTTTTTAAAAATTCTAGTCTTACTTAGTTAGGAAGTGCTCTCGTCATATTCACTTTTTTGAGTCAGGCGTACTACTGAAATGTCATCTGTGTCAATAATTATGGCCGTATTTTATCGATTCCTTTTTAATGTTATCGATTGTTGGTAAGTTTTTACAAAGAGTAACTTATAATACTCTGGAAAATTTGATGGACATTTTTTAAATCCGTTTTTTTATTTATATCTTTTTTTGAATATTTATTTATATAAATGTTGCCTTTATATATATAATATTTTTATTATTGTTATTATGGAAGGAGAGAAGAAATTCGCAAAAACGTGGGACATCTGCTTAACCAAATTGTTATTCATTTAATGAGATCTCATAAAATTCATTCTGAATTGAAAATAAATCTGCAACCTATTTCCTAAGTGCTGCAATTCCAACCTCACTGCTATAAAATTCTCCTAGGCTTGTCTCATAAACGGCATTTTAATATCGGTTTTTTAAATTAAATCTAAAAGCCCTACTTCAAAGCATCTTCTCCTAAAGCTTTCCTGTTTACGAGCTTTAACGTTGGAGAATTTTATATTTCCATCGTGTAAATGGAGATAATAATCCAAGGGATAATGTTCTTTGAATCAGATTAATTTTACAATTTGCTTTTGATTCAAGACTTTTTTTTTTAGGAATACGAATATTGACTATATGTCCAGCTGACGGGTCAGTTGAAATGTTTAGGATAGAAGCATTTAATGTTTTTTCTTAATTTTCCATGAAACATTTTAACACATGTAAAAATGTAAAATGAAATCTCAAAGAAAAGCATGATCCTTAAGAACAGGACGAAACTGACAGTATCCGGAAGCGGAAATCACTCCGTTTGTAGAATAGCTTTTGAACAGATTCTTTATATGAAGAACGATATTCAAAACGGTTTGGAGATATGTAGGAATTTATCGGAAAATACCAAGAAAAACTTAGTATTTTTCCATTTACCAGGAAAACGGTTACAGATATGACATTGTAAATGGATTCATTAGATTTCTCGCGTTCAATTACTTATAATACGTGTAATTTCATTATTTGTTAATTTAGCAGAGTATAAACACAACTCATAATTTTCTGAATATAACCATTCCAAAATATTAACCTAAAGTAAGAAACACTGTTTGTTAACTTAAATCGTTAATTTTATTAATGGAGGTCTGTGGCCGTGCCAAGGGTTGAGGGCTCGATTCCCACTATGGGGTGGTCCTTTAGAAAAAAAAAAAAAGGTATCAGCCCTATCCTGGCTAGAAAAGGGGGGCAATTTAAATAAATAAATTTCATTAGTATCGGTTTATTTTTGAGACACCTGGAGATTGAGCAAATATATACATATATATATTTGGTCATTTTCTAAGACGTCACATGGTTTTAGCGCGGTTCCTCCCTCCCCCATAGGGAGGAACCCCGCTTATAGGGTTGATACAATGAAACAATCCGGAAGTGCCGACTAGAAAATTTCGCGTTTCAGAACCCCTAGAGACCGAAAATAACGGTGGTTCAAATTTGTATATATATATATATATATATATATATATATTTGTCTGTTCGCTCATTTCTGGCTTCCCTGATGGTCCGATTTTGATGAAATTTGGTACAAAAATCTCTCGTCCAATTTGAAAGGTCAAGTTCGTTAACCAGCAAAATCCGCCCCCTGGAAGATGGCGTTTGGGGCGAAATTCGCGCAAAAAAAATCGTAACGCTTACGTTTTTGAGTTCATAAGCTTGTAAGTACTCTTTTTATAGGCTTCTTGGGCAAGGAAAACGAATGGAACCATTTTCAAGGCGATAGCTTTAACCGTTTTCGAGAAAACTGAAAAAATAATTTTTGAATGCCGTTTTTGGTTTGGGTACTTAGAATCATGGGATTCAGTTGAAACATTTACTGCATCTTCTACTTTCATTAAAACTAATATGTTGAAATTTTGGTTGCGTTTGGAGTTAAGGAAGGGTTAGAATAAAATATTTTATTAACAGACATAAAAAAGTTTTGGTAACTTTGTATACTTTCCCTAATATCTCGAAAAAGGTTAAGAATCTTGGGAAACGGAAGAATACCATTGGAAAGCTTACTAAATGCTCTACAAAAAAGGTCCTAATGAAAGTTTTGATTAGGCGATGTCAATCGGAGAAATAAGTGCTTAAAACTTTAAAGTAATTGATTTCGCTTATTCGAACTGTTCTTTTTGTCTTTGATTTTGATACTTAAAATTATGGGATTCAGTTGAAACATTTTCTGCATGTTTGAATTTCTTCAACACTAATATGTTAAAATTTTGGTTACGTTTGGAGCTAAGGAAGGATTAGAATAAAATATTTTATTAACAGACATGAAATGTTTTGGGAACTTCGTATACATTCCCTAATATCTCGAAGACGGTTAGGATTATTGGTAAACGGAGGGTTACCATGCGAAAGCTTACTAAATGTTCTACAAAAAAGATTCTGAAAATATGTTTGATTAGGCTATGTCAATCGGAGAAATAAGTGCTTAAACTTTGAAGTAATTGATTTCGTTTATTCGAACGGTTCTTTTTGTTTGTTTTTATTCCTTGTTATTTTTTAATTGCTTAAAGTTGGATAATGTATTTGAAGATAAAACAGATTAATTAAAATAAGAAAAACAATTCATTGTTAAAAATATATCAGGCTGTACCGTATGAAATGTCAGTTTTGGATTTGTCGATTTCCTTCAAATGTCTTGAAACTGTCGAGGCTCCTACTCCGAGTTCTTTGGCATATTCCCTAGTGTTTTTAATTGCTTATAGTAGTCAAATGTATTTGTCAATAAAACAGGATACGTACAATTAGAATCAATATTTTGTTTGTTAGAATTCGAAGATGCCGTATGAATATCTAGATGTGACAGTACTGGTGTTGATTTCGTTCTTTAGAATTATTCTTGGTATTCCCTATTTTCATCTGTTACCCATAGTTTTTTATTGTTAGTAGATTTTTCTTATTGATTATAGAATATTAATCTATTTGGCTATAAAACAGGATACGTAAAATTAGTGACAATATTTTGGAGATTTCTGAGCGAAATACGTTTAAGATTTTCTACCACCACGAACGGCTTTTTTCCTCTATTTTTATCCACTATATAGGCTTTATTTTGCATATTATTCTATATAAGTTTTATTCAGCAGGGGATTCTGATGAAATGTCGTGTTTTTGCTGTGGATTTTAAATACGACGTATCTAAGATTGGATAACATTAGCGAGTCTACATAGTTAAGAACCGACGACGGAGGATTACTTCTTGCTATGATTTAGTCTACATACGTATATTAAGTCCTAAATCCAATCCTCCTAAAGTTCAATGCCCGTAGAAACCAGGGGGCCGCAGGAAATTTACCTGCTAAGAGTTAATCCTCAAGAGCTGTAAATATACCCCAGGTATCTGCCGACACAAATACAAAGCCTAGGCGGAGAGCACCCCAAAAACTCAGATCCAAACATAAGGTTATATACTAAATATTGATAAAGACTACTTAGTTGTAAACCGATTCATCAATTAGCAATCAATAGTTTTCAACAAAGGTTATATACTAAATATTGATAAAAAGTATTTAATTAGAAAAAAAAAAAACAATATTCCACAAGACTTGTTTTTGGTCCATTTGTGTCTACTCCATAGACTTAATTAGGTATATTATTCTATTGTAGTTGGGCAACTAAACTTTGTTTTATTTTGTTAAATAAAGTTTTTTTTCTTGATTTGTTATTCGTCAAGACTTTTATTTGTCCTTGTGTATTTACTAGATAGGTTTTATTCGGCATATTATTCTATATAGGCTATATTAGGCAGGGTATTCTTCTCAATCTTGTGTACTTCTTCTTGATCCTTCTATACATTAATTTGTCTGAAAAAAAGTCCAACCCGCAGGAACTGCATCATCTTAGCGCAGTTCCGTTCTTATCTCGAGTGCAATTAGTGAAGGAATATAGCAGCTATCGGTAGGTATTAGCACCATTTCCCCCCCTTAATATCTTCAAAACAGTGGGAAGTACGATATAACCATTCAAAACCTTACTGAATTCTCTACAAAAAAAGATTCTGAAGAAAATTTCGATGGGGCAATATCAGTCGGAGAAGTAAGTGCTTAAAAATACGAAAGTTTAAGTTTTGTTATTTTAAACGGGTTTTTGTCACTGTTTACCTCACTTTTGTTTTTTAAGTTTATTTAACGGTGGAATGAGTATTTCATTAAAGCTGAGAAAATAAGAATCATATTGGTAATAGAGTTTTCCTAGAGTGAGCGTTGAGATGACGGGAGAGTCCCATCCGCTTAGAAAACTGTCAGTTTCCATATGTGGCGCTTTAAGCTTCCTTCTTTTTGAGATTTTATTTTATATTTTTAACGAAAGATCAAAACCTACCGATAGCTGCTACTATTCCTTTACTAATCGCACTTCGGATAAGAACGGAACCGCGCTAAGATGATGCAGTTCCTGCGAGTCGGGCTTTTTTCTTTCTGTTCTTCCAATATTTTTTCAATTTCTCGTTCGATTTTCGTTTCCGTTCTTCATCTGAATATACCTCTTGAGTCCTTCCTTCTTTTGGTAAGAATATAATCTTTCTATTCTTTAATTTTGTCGTTTGGTGTGATTTGTTTCTCCAATGTCATTATTCATGATGCATATATATATATATATATATATATATATATATATATATATATATATATATATATGTATACTAATTTAAACCACCGTTATTTTTGTGATCGATGGGTTCTGAAACGTGAAATTTTCTAATCGGCACTTCCGGATTGCGTCATGAGGTCAATCTGACAAGCGGGTTTCCTCCCTATGGAAACGCGATAAAAGCGGTCCAGAAAATAAACGTCTTTTTCGTATTTATTAATTATTATATTCATATTGGCAAACTCATTGGACTATTACAGGAATTTAAAAACCAAAAAAGTGAAATACAAATAATTAAGTTTCAGCAAAATAATAAATCAAATATAAATTTATTATAAAAAAGTTAAAAAATTGCTGGCGACGATAGTTATATTTTGCAATAATATAATTTATAAGACAAAAAATTTTCACCTACCTTGCCTTAAGTATAGGAGCTGAAGCAAAAATAGTTTTTGGGGACAGGTATCTCATCGCTCTGAAGTATTGAGAGAAAAGGCTGGAGTAATTATGCACCCTGTATCGTTTATCAATGTTACCCTTCAGAGGAGGATGATTAAAAGCTGTCTCGGGAAGGGTTGAACACGACTGGGATATTAATCGGGTATCGGCAGGTGGCGATAACGATTAGATATAGTAGGATCGGGGAATTAGATAAAGCCTTGAATTGATTAGTTCTGCGGGCGAGAGATAGTGGGAGAGCCTGGATTTGGAAGGGACGGGGAGAAATGTTAGGAAAGGGAGGAGAAGGCTTGCTTGGGAAAGGAAGGCGGAAAATGGTAGGGAAGGAATGGGAAGGTATGGTAGATGGGGGATGGTTAGAAGGGATGTTAGAGCATAAAGAGAAGGGATAGGAAGATATGATAGTACATGGCCGGGGAAACAAGGGTATGGAAAGGAATGGGAGATATAGGAGGGACGTGATGGGAATTCATGGTCGGAGAATAGATGAGAAGATATGGTAGGGAAGAAATAAGAAGATACTGGATAAGGGATGGTAGGGAGGGATGTTATGAGATAAAGAAAAGGGATAGGAAGACATGATAGTACTTTGATGGGGAGCAAAGGGTATGGAATGGAAAGGGAGATGTAAGAGGGAGTGATGGGAATACTTGGTCAAAGAATAGATAAGAAGACATGGGTGGAGTAAGGTGTTGGAAAGAATGGGTGGGGGGGGGGGGTAGCAGAGAAGTTGGAGGGCATGGTAGAGGGAAGTGGCGAAACATGGTAGGGTAGTGGGTAGTTGGGAGACGTGGTAGAGAAGTGACGAAGAATGGAAGAGAAGTGGGGAGGCATGGTAGACAAGTGACGAAACATGGTATGGTACTGGAGAGACCTAGAAGTGATGTGAGGAGGCACGATAGATTAGTGCAAACTTGGTTTTAGTGGAGAGACGTGGTACAGAAGTGGAAAGGCATAGTAAATAAGTGGCGAGACATGGTAAGATAGTGGAGGGACCTGGTAGTGAAGAGGGCATGCATGGAAAAGAAGTGGGGAGGCATGGTAGACAAGTGACGAAACATGGTATGGTACTGGAGAGACCTAGAAGTGATGTGAGGAGGCACGATAGATTAGTGCAAACTTGGTTTTAGTGGAGAGACGTGGTACAGACGTGGAAAGGCATAGTAAATAAGTGGCGAGACATGGTAAGATAGTGGAGGGACCTGGTAGTGAAGAGGGCATGCATGGAAAAGAAGTGGGGAGGCATAGTAGACAAGTTCCGAGACATGGTAGGGTACTGGGGAGACATAAAAGTGAAATGTGGTGGCACAATAGAGTAGTGTGAACTTGGTTTTAGTGGGGAGACGTGGTACAGATGTGGAAAGGCATAGTAAAGAAGTGGCGTGGCATGGTAAGGTAGTGGAGGGACCTGGTTGTGAAGTGGGGAAGCATTGAAAAGAAGTTGGGAGGCATGGTAGACAAGTTGCGAGACATGGTAGTGTACTGGGGAGGCCTACAAGTGAAGTGAGGAGGCACGATAGGGTTACGCGAACTTGTTTTTGTAGTGGGGAGACGTGGTACAGAAGTGGGAAGTCATGGTAGTGAAGTTGGATGGCACGGTAGAGTGAAGTGGCGAAACATGGTATGGTAGTGGTGATACGTGGTAGAGAAGTAAGGAAGCGTAGAAGAGAAGTGGGGAGGCATGGTAAAGAAATGGGTAGGCATGGTAGACAAGTTGCGAGACATGGTAGTGTACTGGGGAGACCTACAAGTGAAGTGAGGAGGCACGATAGGGTTACGCGAACTTGGTTTTGTAGTGGGGAGACGTGGTACAGAAGTGGGAAGTCATGGTAGAGAAGTTGGATGGCACGGTAGAGTGAAGTGGCGAAACATGGTATGGTAGTGGTGATACGTGGTAGAGAAGTAAGGAAGCGTAGAAGAGAAGTGGGGAGGCATCGTAAAGAAATGGGTAGGCATGGTAAAGAAATGGGTAGGCATGGTATAGAATTGGGAAGGCATGGTAGAAAATTGGCAAGACATGGTAGTTAGGTAGGGTAGTGGGGACACCGGGTAGTGATGGGAGTTAGGAAGCATGGAAGAGAAGTAGGGAGGCATGGTAAACAAGTGGGAAGGCATGGTAGAGAAGTGAGAAGGCATGGTAGACAAGAGGCGAGACATGGTAGGGTACAGGGGAGACCTAAAAGTGAAATGAGGTGGCACGATAGCGTAGTACGAACTTGGTTTTGTTGTGGGGAGACTTGGTACAGACGTGGAAAGGGATGGTAGAGAAGTGGCAAAGCATGGCGGGATAGTGGAGGGACCTAGTTGTGAAGTGGAAAGGGATGGTAGAGAAATGGCGAGACATGGCGGGATAGTGGAGGGACCTAGTTGTGATGATGGGGAAGCATGGTAGAGTAGTGGTAAGGCATGGTAGAGAAGTGGCGAGACACGGCGGTATAGTGGAGGGACATAGTTGAGAAGTGGGAAGCAGGGTAGAGTAGTGGCAAGGCATGGTAGAGAAGTGGCGAGACATGGCGGGATAGTGGAGGGACCTAGTTGAGAAGTGGGAAGCAAGGTAGAGTAGTGGCGAAGCATGGTAGAGAAGTGGCAAGACATGGTGGGATAGTGGAAGGACCTAGTTGTGATGATGGGGAAGCATGGTAGAGTAGTGACAAGGCATGGTAGAGAAGTGGCGAGACATGGCGGGATAGTGGAGGGACCTAGTTGTGATGATGGGGAAGCATGGTAGAGTAGTGGCGAGACATGGCGGGATAGTGGAGGGACCTAGTTGTGAAGTGAGAAGCGTGGTAGAGTAGTGGCAAGGCATGGTAGAGAAGTGGCGAGACATGGTGGGATAGTGGAGGGACCTTGTTATGATGATGGGGAAGCATGGTAGAGTAGTGGAAGAGTTGAGTAGACACGATTGGAATGGAACAGAATGACATTAACAAGCTTGGGAACATATGCCCATTTATAACCCCCTCCCCTCACAACCCACTGGTATGACATTAAACCAGCCTAATGTAAATATATCATTCACCAGAAAATTTAGAAATGGTGGCCGTTCTCCATCAGCAGGAATATTATCCGCATTTCCCCTTCCACCAAATGGAGGGGGTATATATACTGCATATATTCAATTCAATTTTATTTGCTTTCGAGTTAAAACTCTTAGCATTTCATTCGATAGCATCCATAGCGTTATAATATCATTAGTAACTATCTATATTTGTAAATTAACTGTTACCATAGCAGGGTGTCAAAGCGTACACAAAAAAATAAATAAATAAAACTAAGATACATTTGGATAAAAAAAGATGCACATATATAGTGAGATACAATGTTTGATTTTATTTAAATTTAGTAGTAAACTTATTATGCATTTCACATGAGAAATTATAACTAATAAATTTTACATTCAAATATATTATTATTTGTAAACATCTGCACGCTTCATTACATCCATTTCACATTCATAATGTATTTATGATTAGGGGTTAATTCTGCACCTCATTTGTAGTTTAGGGACACCGAAATTAGTGTCCTATCTCAACATGTAGCAGAGCTATCCAAACTTTTGTCTATTTTCAAAACTACTGTTTTTTTTTTAAATGAAAAACTCTGTTTTCCGGATTTCTGGTTAAGGTGTCGTAAATAACGACCACATTTTTAAAATCTATATTGAAAAGCCAAATAGATGTGAGATATTGATATTATCGTTTTCTTAAATTATTCAATATTTTCTTAATCAGCTATTTGTAGAATTATTAATAAGCTTTAAAATGGTGCCTCGATGTTTTAGAAAAGAAAATGTTGAGTCTACTTTTTCTGATTTCTAAGTCAAAACGAAATTTATTGGTATACATAAATAATAATAATAAATGTGCTCATAGCTAATGCAAACAAAAAACTAAAATAAATTAGTATCCAAATAAGTAATATTAAAATCTAATAATGCAAATAAAGTTTAAGGATAGAGAAAAAATCGTTGAACGACTGGAGGGGATAGCATATTTAGCTTTGGACTTCCATGGGCGTATATAGGAAATAATTTCCGGAGGGGCTGGGAAAATTTCGGGGGGCGGGGGGCTGAGACCATTTCCGGGGCATGGAATATGAAAAATTTAGAACTTGGAGTAGTTTTAGGCAACTAAAACGCTATTACGCCTAAAATAAACTATTTTTTATTAACTAAGTGATCTTATTTTGTATTTATTTTTAAGGTTTTTATGACACATTTTTACTACCACTTGTAAATTTCGGGGGGGGCTGCAGCCCCCCCTTATATACGTCCATGTGGACTTCACTTATCAAACAACTGACAATATGCCACAGATGATAGAATGATGTTCCGTCTTGGTGGATATCTCATTTACTGAGGATTTCTGACAATTCACTCTTCTGTAACTGTTCGGGTTCGCAGTTTCGAACTCGTGACCTACGAACTGTGAGTCCTAGACGATTTTGACCTATCCTATGACAATCCCCGGATAAAATCGGGTGGGGATTTGTATAAGGAACAAACAGACAGACATATGGACAGACAAACAGCTGAATTATATATATATATATATATATATATATATATATATATATATATATATATATATATATATATAAAAGATGTTTCATATTTATTACACTTTTAACAGGACCATGGGTTCCGTGTTAGGATTCGTGATAGCGACTAATTCCTATCTATTTATACCGAAAGGAAGGACCCTAATCAATGTCTCAAAAGAGGCGATGAATAATGGAAATCATTAATATTAGTGGGTCTGAGTCATTCAATGTGGCTATATTTAGAAGATTATTGCTTTATGAATTTACGAAAGTGAAATGTGACTTGGGGAGTTATTTATGTTATATCTTACATATTTATGAGCACAGCAATGGTCGATACTAAATGGCAGACCTGTCTGCTTATTTTTAATTCCATATTATCTTACCTACAGAAAGGAGGTTTCCACGATAATCTGTAGAGAATCGAAAGGCATATTTCCACTACTGTAATTTTATTAAATACATCTTTTTAAAATAAGTTTTAAGCAGATAGGTGAATAAAAATACATTCATTATAGACTAGATATTCGAATACTGAAATATGGCGGGTACAGGTTGGTGAAATTCTTTAACCCTTTATAGAGAAAATTTCGCTAGTTATGTTAAAAGGCATTTAGTGTAACAATTGATGCCTCTTTTTCACTCATAAGAACGCCCTTTATAGACATTATGGGGATTTTAGCCTTAGCGACGCACAGTGGGGCCAAACTACATTTCGTGTTTCAAGAAAGGCTGCAGCCTCAAAATCTTAACCGATTTCAATGCATTTTATTTTAAATAAAAGCTAATAAAATTTAAAACAACTTTGTCTGGCCAGATTTTAGTTTTTTGTTTTCCCTGTTTACTTTTACTGGCATAATTAAATAATTGAGGACATATGCAATTCCACTTTCGTTAAGGTGTAATAACGAATTGAAAACAATATCCAAGAGCGTTTATGTTGAGAAATAGTTTTGAAATGACATTCACGGCCACCAGTCCTCCTTCAATATATTTCAAAATTAAAAACATTTTTTTTAAATTTTTATTAAAAGAAATTAGTGGAGAAAATTAAAATGGAAAAAGTCCGACTCGCAGGAACTACATCATCTTAGCGCGGTTCCGTTCATATCCCTTTTGTCATTTGAAAAACTTAGAATAGAAACAGGTTCGGCCTTTGTTTAAACGGGTTTATGACTTTACCTGGTCGGGTCCGCCAGACCCCAGAATCCTCTTCAAGAGATACCTATTTCATACGTTTCAATGCATTAAAAAAAATCCGACTGTCTTATCTTAGCGCGGTTCCGTTCTTATCCCTAGTCTAATTTGGAAAGATTAAAATAGAATCTGTTATTATTTTGGTTCCACCAGTCTTGAAAGGTCTTGATGTATGATCTTACCTGTATGGGTCGGCCAACCCATATGTCGGCCAGAAAAGCCTCCGCTCAGAGGCATTTGGAAAGCCTTGGGATCTCTCTCTTTGAACGCTACATTTTTAACAATAAATTGATCTGTTATTTTACTTAATCTGTTTTATTGTCACATACATTATCCGACTATAAGCAATTAAAAAATAACAAGAAATAAAACAGACAAAAAGAACCGTTCGAATAAACGAAATCAATTACTTTAAAGTTTAAAGCAATTATTTCTCCGATTGACATCGCCTGATTAAAACTTTCTTCAGAACCTTTTTTGTAGAGCATTTAGTAAGCTTTCGAATGGTAACCTTCCGCTTCCCAAGATTGTCAACGGTTTTCGAGATACTAACGAAAGTATACAAAGTTACTAAAACTAAAAATATTTTATTCTAACCCTTCCTTTACTCTAAACGTAACCAAAATTTCAACATATTAGTGTTGATGAAATTTGAACATGCAGAAAATGTTTCAACTGAATCCCATAATTCTAAGTACCAAAATCAAAGAGAAAAAGAACAGTTCGAAAAAGCGAAATCAATTACTTTAAAGGTTTAAGCACTTATTTCTCCGATTGACATCGCCTAATCAAAACTTTCATAAGAACCTTTTTTGTAGAGCATTTAGTAAGCTTTCTAATGGCCATCTTCCGTTTACCAAGATTCTCAACCTTTTTCGAGATATTAAGGAAAGTATACAAAGTTACCAAAACTTTTTATGTCTGTTAATAAAATATTTTATTCTAACCCTTCCTTAACTCCAAACAGAACAAAGAGGGTTCCGTCCGTCAGGCACAGCAACGCCAAGAATTGAAACTTATTTTTTTTATGATACATTAAAATCCCATATTGTACGTATGACATAAAGAATTGAAAAATATTGATTTATTTGTTAGTTATGAATTGGAGAAAATGACTTTTATTTTGATTTAGGTAGTATGACCCCTTAAGTACTACCATCTGTGGGGCACCTTGCCAGTCAGTTCGACTATTGCAGTATCTGTTATGTCAATGAACTGGGATCCTGCTTCCGGTCTTTGATGTTGGAAATATATCGTTTCCGACCTTATTTAATTATACAAACGGGCCTTACTAAATAATTGTTATGCAATCAAAGCAATGACCTTGTATAATAATGTTTATTTAATTAGCTATAAAAATATGAGAAAGAGGCATATAGAACTCTAAAATACCAATAAAACCAAGCAGGTGGGATTTGTTGACGGCAATTATAAAGCAATTAATGTGAACGATACGCGTATGTTTTCATTAAATAAATTGCATTCCGACGGGTAAACACTGAATATCGAGGATCGAATAATTAATTATGCAGTCCATTCTCCTGGAACTAAGTCACGTTTCTTCAGCCCTCCCTTAGCTTGAGAACTTCGTTAGCCAATAGTTCTCCAATGTCAACAGAATATTGACTGAAACTCTGGAAGTTAGTACTAAGTTAGTCCCCTGAGGGAAAATAGAAATTTGGTTTGTATGTATTCTGGACAAGCGTGTGTATCAGGGTCTCCCCGTGGTCTAGTGGCTAACGCCTTAAATTTTCTTGCGGGAGACGGGGGCTAGAGACTATTAGTAAAAAGGTCCGACTGGCAGGAACTGTCTCATCTTAGCGCCGTTCCGTTCTTATCCCTAGTGTTATTTGGAAAGATTGAAAGAGAAACAGTTATTATTTTGATTTGACCTTTTGTGATATGCTTTTATGCCCCTTGACAAAGGGCTAGCGTACCCTATTACCTGGAAATATACCCTAAAGCTGGATCGGCCAGCCCCCACCGGTAGACACTAGAAATATTTATTTCACAGGTCAATGCATTGAAAAACATCAAAATGTTTCTAATTTTCTTGACTTCTTCTACTGTAATACTAAGTCTACAAATAAATGCAATTTAAAACAAAAAACATCAAATTGGAATGTGTGGTAAATAATTACGAAATCCCGTTCAAAAGAACAAAACAGACACATTTGAAGTTTTAAGCACTTATTTCTCCAATGGAAATAGCCTAATCAAAAATTGATTTTTGTAGAACATTTAGTAAGCTTTCGAATGATTACCTTCCACTTACCACGATTTCACAACCGTTTTCGAGATATTCAGGAAATTATACCGAGGAAAATAAGTTCCCAAAGCTTTTCATGTATATTAATAAAATATTTTATTCTAATCCTTTCTTAACTCCAAACGTAACCAAAATGTAAAGATCTTTGTTTATATAAATTTCAAACATGCAGAAAATATTTTAACTGAATCCCATGCTTCTAAGTACCCAAACCAAAAACTTTATTCAACAACTATTTTTCCACTTTTCTCGACAATTAAAGCTATCGCCTTAAAAATGGTTTCATTCGTTTTCCTAGGCCAAGAAGCTTATAAAACGAGTACTTGCAAGCATATGTATGTAATATATGTAAGCGTAACGATTTTTGTTTAGCGCGAATTTCACTCCAAAAACCATGTTCGTGTGAAAGGGTTTTGCTGGTTATATATATATTCACAAATTTGAGCCACAATTATATTCGTGATCTAGTCGGCACTTCTGGATTGCGTCATGAGATCAACCTCATAGGCGGGTTTCCTTGCTATGGGGATTCGAGAAACCACGCTAAAATGAGTTATCATGCTGCCAACGTTTCTGCTGGACATGGAAGCCTTCTTCAGGGCTATGGAGGAGAGGGAGGACTATTGCATTTCTTGGCGGCTACATGTCTGAATAGATTTATTGAACATAAGACCGATTATCTGCACCTTCTAAGACGTTTTCCATTATAAATAACAATATGAGAGTTTTTTATTGAATTTTCTTCACCCCACTGATAAGCATGTTACGGAAGCAAGATGGTGTATTTTCTGTGATGGGGTATTTGTTCAATACATATCTTCTACGCGTACAATTCTTAGCCCATTGAAACGTACAGTAGAAGTAGAATGAAATTATATCGATTTAAAAAAGTCTACTATTATCCTTAGTTAATGTAGCAAAGATAAATAACTGTTTACGGAAGGGAATGGCGCATGACTAAGGAGAAAACGTGAACGAAATGCGGTGCTTGACCCCAGGATGACCTTCATCGTCAGGATCTAATGTTTCCTTTCCGTGACCCAGCTCCATTATCCCGTCCTTTCCTTACAAACTATATTGATCCAGGCCGAAATCCTTATCTCATTACCCTTTTCCCTTAACTTTTATTATTATAAATTTTAATTGTTCAAATTTGCATATTGTTAATGAGCCGGGAGGGTCAGGTGCCCCTCCGCTCCGCTTTTATTTCTCTGTGAGATGATTTAATCCTGAATATGCATCGTATTACCAAGCTTATTTAACTTTAGGTCAAAGGATACTTTTTAGATTATCGCTTTAAGGGCGTTTTATTCAGACGCTCTTCTTATTTATCTAAGATAAGTAAGATATTTTTCTAACTCATGAATAATTAAAGCAATTTGACTAGAAGGGACTGCGCCATCTTAACGCGCTAGAATAGAGTATCTCAATATTTTTTTCCTAATTTTTGTGAAATATTATGTTCAACTGTGGATTTTTTTAGGATAAAATAAGCACCCAATTATGTTTTTTGCAACAGGAATAAGTGATCTTCGTTTAGAACTCCATTATAGGTTTCCTTAGACGGTAAAAATGTTTTAATAGGTTCAACCTATTAGTTATTTATTTCAATTTTAACGTCCATTTATTATTAACAAAGAATTTTAGGACGGGTTTTCTATAGGTTACTACCCTTTTGTATACCAGGATAGGAATGATGGCTTTCCATTTTTTTTTCGAAAGAAAAGCCACCACCTTTAGTTAGCACTCACGGCTACCGGGCCTCCTTCAACCTATTATAATAAATCGTTAGTAATTTAAAATTATTTATCATTGGTAAATTAATTTGAATATCTTTATCATTGTGACATTGGACCATTAGTTAGAAAGCGAACAGATATATATATATATATATATATATATATATATATATATATATATATATATATATATATATATATATATATGCACACACATATATATTTTTTTATATTTATATGTACATATTTATATATAATAATATGAATAAGCATTGATTGTAAAAAGAAAAGATTGGCCAAACAATTTGTGTATTGATATCAGTAAGCAGGAGCCAGTCTTATCTTCTCCGCACAGTCGACAATCTCCAAGCTCAATACACTTCATTTAACTCTTTATTTTCTATTCAATTGGCTGTGCTCCAAATAAATAAAACAAACGAGCAATAGTTCGTTTTTATTTTTTTAAACGGAAATTTTCAGAATAATACCATTTAAATCGCTTGTTTTAATAAAAAAAATATATATATATATATATAAAAAAAGAGAAAATCAGTCCCGTTACAGGCCATGAGGGCCCTGAGGGGCAGATACTATAGAGGTATCTGATTCATGACCATACGGCACACTAGGGAGATAGTGTGGTCAATACTATGCTCCGGCCGTCTGATTTTTCCCTTGGCTGCTTCGACTGCTAGAGTCATTAGCACCCAAGGTACCCATTATTAAATTAATTAAAGGCTGGGTTGGCCTAGGGACGATCAGGGAGGCCGAATTCAACCCATGAACGAAGACACTAGGAGAAAAAATCTTTAGTGCTTGCTCGGGATTTGAACTCAGGCCTCCAGCTTATTAGCCCAGTACTCTACCACTGAGCTAACCTCGCCCCCCTTGTTTTAATAGTGGGTCACAAAATCAGCTCATAATTCACATCAGTATCTTTTACATTGGTTTAGGCAGTTTGCTTTTGGGATTTCAAGTGGCACGTAAATTTACTGACATTTTCCTAGTTTTTTCGCATCATCAGATGTCTCTTCAGGAACTTAAAAACAAATACAGCCTATTTAGTTTCTATGCCACGTCATAACCCCCCCCCCACCCCCGGTTCACTTTAGTACCTGCGTCATCTATGCGTGTTTTCATATAATCGCTATTCATAATTATAATAATAATAAAATTGAGGAGCTTATGTGTTTATCCGTCCGTTTCTCTTGTTTTTAAAATTTCATTTAGTCTCATCAAAAAAAAGAGGAAATGATTGTTACGTAGACCTCGTAATTATTAATTTTTCAAAGAAATTCTACTAGCTTAGACGTTTTTGTCTCCCCTGAAAAGTTGGATGATTTGGATATATTCTGGTTTGAAAGTCGACCCCTCATATATCAAAAATCGTGGTAAGGAGAAAATAAACGAACCATTGAGCAATATTCGATAGGACGAACTCATTCAGAGAAATAAGTGCTTATAACCTCGAAAGTTTTTGAAATTGTGGACTCATATTCCATTCATTTTTTCCATGGTTTTCTGTCGGAAGGCAACCGACAAGACCGGTCCGTTTTCTGAGGAACAATCTGTGCTAATCAGGAAGTATGCAACCCATAAGACACCCCGGATACTCATGAGCAGCACTAGTCAAAGCAGTAGGTGGGCAACCCGCAACACCCCCCCCCCCCCCCCCGGTTCATTGAGCAGCACTATTCAAAGCACTAGGTGGGCAACTCTTCCCGGCTCCCTTGAGCTGTGCTTTTTAAAGCAATAGACAGGCAACCCGCAACACCCCCCGGTTCCCTTGAGCTGCACTTTTCAAAGCAGTTGGCAGGCAACCCGCAACACTTCCCGGTTCCCTTGAGCTGCACTTTTTAAAGCAGTTGGCAGGCCACCAGGAGCCGGGAAGAGTTGCTCACCTACTGCTTTGAATAGTGCTGCTCAATGAACCGGGGAGTGTTGCGGGTTGCCTGCCTACTGTATTGATAACCCGCAACACTTCCCGGTTCCCTTGAGCTGCACTTTTCAAAGCAGTTAGCAGGCAACCCGCAACACTCCCCGGTTCCCTTGAGCAGCACTATTCAAAGCAGTAGGCAGGCAACCTGCAAAACTCCCCGTATAACATAGACCGCACTATATGCTGCAATTGAGTTGTTAGAACCTTTTTCTTAGAAAAACTGCTCTCAAAAATATCAATCGACACAAAGCAATAAAGAGAAATAGAATAAACTATTAACTAAAGTAAAATACCGTGTGAACTACATCCATTGCAAGATGATTGTTTCGGCCAAAACAAACGACTTTAAGCCCTTATTGCCAAAAGTTACTCGTTTTCAAGATATTTAATACTTTAGGCATTTTTAAATAAAAGTCACTGTTGCTTGGGTTTTAGGTATTGTTTTTTTTTTCTAGAATTGAGCTGAACGTTTTTATGTTTGTATTTAAGGCACTCAGAATAAGCTATTAATTAATTAAGCGATCAAATTTAGCTTAAATAGAATAACATTATCCTCTGTTATGTCAAACCGCAAATAATGCACCGGCAATAACATAAAGGAAATTTTATCGAGTTCAGTGCAACTTAAATTACCTTCTGCTTATCTGTTTGTCACAATTTTTTTTCTAAGAATTTCAATAAGTTTACCTGGCTATGTTTTTAGCATAATTTGCAGGAATAGCTACTAATATTTTTGTAAGAGAGATAGAGTTGAAATTACAGGTTTTAGGAAAAAATAATGTAAATTTCAGTTATTCGTTCCATCCATTGTCTCGTAGAAATTTGATAGTTTCATTTAATTAATTGTTTTTACTCTGAATGTCTAAAATACAAAAACAATAAAAAATGTTAGCTAAAATGCTAGAAATAAAACCATAGTTAAAACTTAAACAGCAGTGATTAAAAAACAAAAAATATAAAATATAGAATATCTTGAAAACGGGTAACTCTTGATCTAAAATTGTTTGTTTTGATCAAAACTACCACCTCACGATGTGGTTCGACTTACCAGTAACCTTATATACCTCTTTGTATTCAAGAGTTTGTTATATCTGATAACTTAATAACTCGTGTGAGAGTGTCTCTTCGTGAGTAAATGAAAACATAAGTAAGATATATTCACTAAGATGCCCGTGAAAAGCAGGACTTGTCAGGAGATTGAAAATTCTCTGTTGGTGGCTAGTTTTCTTTCTAGTATCTTTAAAGGAGTTACTTCAAGCTGACAGAAGCAAGTGAAGACAATTTAATTTTCCTCAGCGATGAGATCTGACTCTTTCATTTCGAGGTTCTGTTCTTCCACCCTCTCTTTTCATCGAGAACTTGACGTGTTTCTAACTTCGTCAACTTATTATCTAGTGGTGCCTTTGAAAAGCATTATTTACTTCGCCCGTTTTAGTTACGTGGTTTTGCTTTTCATTCTAATTTCAATAGTCTTTGAGACTATCAATTTTTATGTTAATTGTGCTAGGTTGCTACTTATAAGTGGGGAACGGATGTTATTGTATTTACATAATTTTTTCTGATTCGTAAATCGTAAGCGTTGATATAATTCTGCACGTTTTAAGTGTTTTTAAAACATTTAAACAGTTTTTTATTTTACATATTTTGTCAAAACTCCATATTTTTACATATTCTGCCATAAATACATATTTTGAAATTATTTTTATTTTGTCATTGAAGAAATAAAGGAGAACCGAGTAAGAAAATAATACATTACCCATTGAGTCTTTTCTAATTGCAATAAGTAATGTTGGCTTTATATATACTTTATCAATACTAAGTACATAAGGCATGTTGTTAATGTTAAGATAGCAATAATACGGGGAGTAATAAAGAAAATCGAGTTTTTAGAAGAAGGTACTGGGAATAAATTAAAAAGAAAGTTAAAAGACTGCCTAGAAAAAACCCTGGATGAAAAGACATCCAGACTATTGAGGACATCAACAGTGGCAAAACAGCAAGTAGATGTTTAACAATTGAGTTGAATCCCATGGAGATTGCAGCTCTCAAATATCTACAAGTAGATGTTGAAAGACCATCATTTCAGATCCGGAGTCCTTTCACGTTTGACAATTTAAAAATGCATGTCGTTGCGAAACAATTTTGCAAAATAATGTTCATCTGTAGAAATTTTCAACTTCTTCCCCCCCCCCCTTTTCAGGACTTCCTAATGTTTTATAAAGCTTTATTTTTCAGTATGTTGTAGAGTTTTAGTAACTTTTTTCTATACATTTTCAAATTTTGTTCTTTCAATTTATAATAGTCGTGGACCTACTTATTATTTATGCTTTTATTTTCAATATTTCATAGTTTTTAGGTATTTGTTTACTAAATATTTTCAATTTTTTTATTACATATTTCATTAAAAATAGTACATATTTTGAATTTTATTTTACATGAACATCCGTTCCCTACTTATAAGTCTTTGTGTATGAAATTACTTTCATTAAAATTTCTATATAAAAGCTATATATGAAATTTATTCCTTTAAATATAGGTCATCCGTTGTCATTTGGTTCCCCAGTTGTTGCGAAATCAAGTAGCTTGATTTCACACAACAAACAGGGGAAGACGAGAATACTTATTACCAGCGGCGAAAACCTTATAGTCGGCTAGTGGATGTGAAGGTTATTGAACTAAACTACTTTTTCCCATTCATTGGGCCGAGTAGGAAGGAGATTGTAGGCCGTAGGAATTTAGAGGAGAGGGCAGTGGGCTGGCCCCACACTTTTCGCTCGTCTCACCAACATCGATTTTCCTTGACCCCAATCCAACGACTCACCACAAGCTGAGCCTCATAACTCCCACAAATTCGAGGAATTCTTGGGCCAATGTTGGTGCAAGCATTACTTCAGCGTCGTAGCTCCCAGAAATTACAGGAAACTCCAGGAAACACCAATTCGAGAAAATCTTGAGGCAACGTAGCATTCGCCAAGAGCATTTATTTGACTCATAGCACTCATCTATTTGAGATATTTTTGAGAGAGTGAAGTGTAGGCTTCATTAAAGCCACATAGCTCTCACCAATTTGAGTAGTTTTAGTGCAAGAAGTACTACAGCAACATAGCTCTCGCTAGTTTAATCAATCTTAGTGAAAGCATTATTTCCATCTCGTAGCAGTGATGGGCAAATATTATTCAGAATAATGAATCAATCAGAATAATCATATTTTATTGAATAATGAAACATATATTATGATTTCGATAGCCGGAAATATCTCTCTCTCTCTCTCTCTCTCTCTCTCTCTCTCTCTCTATATATATATATATATATATATATATATATATATATATATATGTTTGAGGTGGATTTATTTAGTAAACCAACTGGACATAAAGAATAACGAATGATGAATAATTCATGACGTACCGTGTGAATAAGATAATTTAGTGAATTATTCATCATTCACTAAAACTTTATTTGAATGATCATTCGAATAATTATTTATTGGAATAATGCCCAACACTGTCTCATAGCTCTCAACATTTGAACAATTTTAGTGAATGAATTACTTTTAGCGCGTTTCCTCCGTCCCTGCTTAAGGAGGAAACGCGCTTATGAGGTTGACGTCATGACGCGATCCGGTCGTCTAAAAAGTTTTAGTTTTCAGAACACATGGATCACGAAAATAACGGTGGTTCAAATTCGTGTATATATATATATGTTTGATGTTATTTTTCGTCGCTGGGATAGTATTTTTAGATGGAACGGCATTTTTCTCCAGCGGTGGTACTCCTCCTCACTTCTTCCCGGAATATTATATATTCCGGGAAGAAGTGAGGAGGAGTACCACCGCTGGAGAAAAATGCCGTTCCATCTAAATATATATATATATATATATATATATATATATATAATATATATATATAATATATATATAATATATATATATAATATATATATAATATATATATATAATATATATATAATATATATAATACACACACATATATATATATATATATATATATATATATATATATATATCATATTGACCGATTTTGCTTATTAGCTCGCTTGCTACAAGAATGCCATGTAACATGTTTTATGACGAAGAAAAAAAGCTTTTGCCCGCATATATATATATATATATATACACACACATATATATCAACTCAACTTTCGATAAACGCAACAAACAAAAGTTACAATGAAAAGGTATGAACGATTAAGAAGGTGTAAAAGAATTATGGAATTTGCGGAACGCGATCGAATCTATTTATTTAACTGTATTAACCTATGTACACCAAATTATCTGCGTTTCTAAAAATAAACTTGTTCAGGATAACCACAAGATATTGTTTTGATGGTTTGCCAATAGATCTCAGATTTCTCTTGCTGAGGTGGCACAACCGTGACCCCGATATACATGTGAGATGTCGGACCAGCATTACCTAAGAGTTTTTCCAAACTGCATATTGTTAGCCCCTGCTTCTTCGTAAGTACCTGTGATCTCTTTAAAGAATGATGATCCTCCCACCTTTTTGATACGTGAATTTGCGTGGCAGGTTAGTGTTTATAGAAATACCCCGGAACATAGAGTAAAGAGTGGTGCGAAGGACTGAACATGTAGAGGGATTTTACTTTGAAATCTGGAGCGTCAAAAAGTTAGGCGGTATTCGGTGAAGTATCAATGGGATGAATATAGCTTGTTCAAGATCGTATCAATGAAAAAAAGAAAGCGTGTTTCGGGCGAAATCAATGAGAAGAAGGAAGCCTGTTTGTGGTATAATCAATGAGAAGAAGAAAGCCTGTTCGAGGTATAATCAATGAGAAGAAGAAAGCCTGTTCGAGGAAGAATCAAAGAGATGAAGAAACCGTGTTTCGGGCAAAATCAACGAGAAGAAGAAAGCCTGTTTGAGGTAGAATCAACGAGAAGAAGAAAGCCTGTTCGAGGTAGAATCAAAGAGAAGAAGGAAGCCTGTTACGGGTATAATTAATGAGAAGAGGAAAGCCTTTTCGAGGTAGAATCAAAGAGAAGAAGAAACCCTGTTCGAGGTAGCACCAATGAGTGGAAGAAAGCCTGTTCGAGGTAGAATGAAAGAAATCGTGTTACGGGTAGAATTAATGTGAAGAAGATAGCCTGTCCGAGGTACAATCAAAGAGAAGAAAGCATGTTGAAGGTAGAGAGGGGTTCCCTCTTTACCCATATGTTGCATTACATTTTGTAAAAGTACTAAAAATGCAAGGAAAACCGTGTAAACGGGGTTTCGATGCGTCAAGTAGTTCTCTGTAAAAATAGTTTTTTATTTGCATGTCTTCCTCATCTGAAATATAAAAAAAAAAAAAAAAAAAAACGCTTTAATTTATTCAAGTAGTATTTTTGTGGGGGATGGGTAATTTCGCTGAGGATGAATTAACTGTTTGTGTTCCAAGCTTTCCAAATGACGCTAGGGATATGAAAGAAATCGCGCTAAGATGGCTGAATATATTTATCGTCGTGGTTGTGCTAATAAATGTTATTTATTTCCACAACTCCGGGATGGAACTTTTTATTCATTTGTATAGGAATTGGGAATAAATTAAAAAAAAAAGAGTTCAGAGGCTTAGGGGAGTTAAGGGCCAACTAACTAAAAGGAATTTTGGGGACCCTTAGGAAAATGTAATAAAATGTTTCCAACTTCGCCGAACAAAGAAGAATTTAAAGCAACATCACTCAAAGTAATAACACTGTGTGATCTGATATGGTGGTCCATTAGTAATATTTATGGCCTTAAAACGTCGAAGAACTCTTCTGGTTGAAAATATCATTATTTTTGAATCCCTTAGAGAAATGTAATTACATTTCCAACTTTAGGGAAGAAACAACACCGAATTTAAGACAACACCAGGCAAAGTGTTGTTGGATGTGATTAAGTGGGCCATTAGTAATATTTATGTTCTTAAAGCCTTGATGTATTATCCTTACAGAAAATACTATTATCCGTAAATAATATATGCTTTCGGCCCTCAAGTAAATATCTGAGGATCGAACCCGTATATTTTACTGTAGTCCGACCGCAAACAAGAGAACCAGAAGGGGCGCAGCCAGAGCGGAGCTAGGCTTTCCCCCAGATGGGCAAAAGGCCGCTCGTGCGCACTACCTTGTTCTTTTATTTGCTGGCGGACTATAAGGTATTCCTAATGTCTGCTCCTGTCTTCTGCTCGACCTTAAGAAAGACCATGACCTGCGAATAGACAAACACTTTATCTACCAAACCTCTTGCACATAGTGGGGACAAAGAAATGCCCCGGACGACCCTTGTCGACGAAAGCGTTCCACAGACTAGACTTGCTAGTGCCTTGAGAAAGACGTGCTTATGTGGGATGTGCTCGACCACAGTTCTTGAACTAATTCCAGTATCACGTTATGACAATACCATTATCCGCATCGATGGATAGATCCTCGAAACGACAGACTCCTATTTTCAGACAAGTGAATGTTCGAACCCTTGAATTGAATTATTATTAGAGACATCTCTACCTTTTCTCCGAGCCGTGCTCATGAAACCTCTTGGAGATTTATCCAATTCGAGCAGATGATATTATTCCCCACTAGAATCCATCCCTATGACTTATTCATCGCATACTCAATTTCTCTTTTCAATGCATGGAACAGCCTTGTAATACTCTCCGCTCCCTATGCTTCACGTCTAATACTCTCTCCCTGTCATTCTAGCTCCATTTCTCCTTCTCAGACTTTGTGTGCACACAGGAATATTTGCACACCATTATTGTTGCTGTTATGAAGGATTCATATTTCATTAAGCAAATATATTGGACTAGATGAGTCTTCTACATCCATATCGACCCAACATCTAAGCCAGTTTACATATACCGTAAAACCTCGTTTACCCGGATCTACTGCGACCAGGGCCGATCCGAGCTAACGAAGATCCGGGTTAGTCAGAGAATGACGGAAAAACGAAAAAAGGAAACTTATATGAATCACTCGAATATCATTACTGGAGTTTAGAAATTATTATCGACACACTTTCGCCTAAAAACACATACACTGTACTGTAATAGCCCAAGTATTTGCACTGTACTCAATATAGTGACAAAGTAGTCTGTAGTAAAAAAGTCAGTGAGCTTCTGCGGTCTCCGTTTAGTATATCGCTTACGAGCAGCGCTTCAATTTCTCAATACTTGATACTGCTTCTGCGTGGCCCATAAACACCATAAACTGTACTTAGAAATCATCTTGAAAAAGTCTTCAATACGTTCTCTGTACTTTTTCCAATCAGATACGGAGAACGAGCAAACGAAACTGCAAACCGATACTGTACCTCGACCGCGACGCTAGGAAAACTCGAGTAATTTATCTACTATGAATGGCAATTGATCGTCTGTAAAACGAAACAAATGAGACAGAAGTCTTTACTTAATACTCTGAACAACATAATTTCGTTTTCAAAACTGATCCGGGCTATCCGGAAGTCCGATTTAAAGAAGCCCGGGCTAACGAGGTTTTACTGTAATGATAATCACAAGGTTTGCTGAATACCTTCTATCAATTAGAGATCGTAATTACAATCTTAGTGACGTAATTATCTCAGCCTCATAGCACTTAGAAATTTGAGTAACTTTTGAGGCAATGTTTGCGCAGGCATAACTTCAGCCTCATAGCGCTTATCTATTTGAGTACCTGTTGAGGCAAGGATAATTTTTTTTTTTCCTCTTTTGGTGCATCTACTGCTGAGGTCATTAGCACCAGGCAAGGATAATGCATGCATTACTTCAGTCTCTGAAGTTCAGGAACTAATGGGGTTAAGTTAGTGCAGGCCTAACTTCGGTCTCATAGATCGCACCAATTTGAACAATTTTAGTGGAGGAATTACTCCAGCCTCATAGCTCTCACCAATGCTAGCAATTCTTCAGCCTCATAGCGCTTATCTATTTGAGAATCTGTGCAAGAATAGTGCAGACTTACTTTAGTCTGATAGATCTCGCCAATTTCAGGAACTCTTGATGTTATGTTAGTGTTGGCCTTAATTCAGTCTCTTAGATCTCACCAATTTGAGGAACTCTTGAGGTAAAGTTAGTGTAGGCCTTACTTCAGTCTCATAAATCTCACCAATTTTAGGAACTGTTGAGGTTAAGTTAGTGTAGGCCTTACTTCGGTCTCATAAATCTCACCAGTTTTAGGAAGTATTGAGGTTAAGTTAGTGTAGGCCTTACTTCTGTCTCATAAGCATCGCCAATTTTAGGAACTATTGGGGTTAAGTTAGTGTAGGCCTTACTTCAGTCTCATAAATCTCACCAATTTTAGGAACTGTTGAGGTTAAGTTAGTGTAGGCCTTACTTCGGTCTCATAAATCTCACCAATTTTAGGAACTATTGAGGTTAAGTTAGGGTAGGCCTTACTTCGGTCTCATGAATCTCACCAATTTTAGGAACTATTGAGGTTAAGTTAGTGTAGGCCTTACTTCGGTCACGTAGATCACACAAATTTGAGGAACTCTTGAGGTTAAGTTAGTGTAGCCCTTACTTTAGTCTTATGGCTTTCTTAACAGTTTGTTCAAAGCCTTAGTTGTAGTGATGGGCGATTCTCGAATATGAATCGATCTTTTGAATCGATTCGACTTGAAATGAAAAGATCGATGCACAAAAAAGATCGGCGAGTTCAGATCGATTCAAAAGATCGATCTTCTAGACTGAGGGGATCTATCTGCAATATGAATCGATCTTCAATATGGATCTATTTTACGATTACTTACGAATCGAGCTAAAAAGTAGAAACATTTAGGACTATTTTTCATCAAGAATAATATATGATACTACTGTTACATCTATTGAAATATATGGGCATTATTACATATATATGTTTATTAAATGAGAAAAAAAAATACAATAAAATAATAATAATAGAGAAAATGGTTATAAAAATTAAGAGCACAGTCTGAGACCTTATTTTTATTATATTACCCTTTTCCCTCTGGTTGGAGAAACAGAAGGTATTGCGTCTTTGTATAATATTATTGTTATATTAAAATTCTGTTACTGGACATAGTATACTGTTCTGTTAATTTCATCTTCATTTAAATAGGTAATAGAAATGAGATTGAGTGACAAGAGGTAAGATTAATCATTTGGATATTTGAAATTAAAAAAAAAAAAATCTAGATAGATCGATTCTTTAAAAGATCGGCCCTTGAAAATCGATTCTTTAAAAAGATAGGCCCTTGGAGTTCGATTAAAAAAATCTATATATCGTGTTAAAAGATCGATTCAGATCGCTCATCTCTGCGTAGTTGTATGAAGATTCTGACAAAATGCATGTCTCTTAGACTGTTTGACAACATCTACTTTGAAGTGTTGGCATAGGTTTATGTTTGCACTTGGACAGCCATTTCGTCAGTGGGTTCAATATTTGTGTCCTATTATAGGTGGGGTTTGTCCTTCAAACTAATATTGTTTGTTTAGGCTAGTGTGGAGTTTAGATGGGATATCCAGCTCAGTTAGTTCCCGCTGTATATGTTCCTAATATATTCAGGTTCAAGGTAGGCGTGAGGAGAATCTTCCGTTATAATTTCGCTCAGAAGATAATAAATTTACGGTTAAGGATATTGTTTATGATATCTATCTACCATTTTTTATATGGTGTAGAGTCGATCACTGGCGGTAAAAGGACTGCAGAGATTGTATAGATGTTAACTTGAAATCAGAATTTTACTTTACTTAATGCATAGCTCTATGGTGTAGGCCAAAACTCAGGAACATATTTATGGTTATTTAGTTAAATTTTGATTGATTGAGGAAATATGAAAATGATGGGCTGCTGATGAAGGTTGAGATGAGATGGTTGAACTGTTGAAATTATTTTGCTGTATCTTCATGCTTAATGGAATTAAAGAGAGGTACCTAGTGTATTGGGATATTATATGCTTAAGCACTCCCTGATATATGCTGCATTTTCTTCCTTCAAGCTTCTCCGAATTGTTGGTTGGTTGTGGGTTCTGGCCAACTCCATTCCCGCTCCCTGTGCTCGGTCTGGGTGGCTTCAATATTACTCCTCCATAATTTTGAGGGTAAAACTTGGGGAGAAAAACTTAGTGAAGCTCCACACTGCCAGCTTGGTGACTATAGTTCTGGACTTGTTTTTGCGTGCAGATTCATACTGCCGCGGGTAGATAGTTCCCGGGCACGCGGCTAGAGTGCAGCACTTGACGGGGGAAACTTCTCAATGAGCGGCGTTCCGCGAACAGATATACTGGACAGAGATAACAGATTAGACGCAGCTCATGCGAGTAGGGCTTTTTCTCAACTTGTTTGCGGCGCTCTAGTTTCAAAACTATATGTCTGTTACCGACTTGTGATGAGAGCTGTTATATGGAACATATTTTGGATGTATTATATGGAATTGCGTTTTAGAATAAAATTTAGGCAATTTTAATAAGAAGCGTTAAACCTTTTAGGATTGGAGCGACGAAACCATTACGAGGCGTTGGATTGATTTGGTGCAGGGAGTTGTTTGAGAATATGGTAATGTAAGCTCTTAGCTGGTCAGGAATCCCGAGGCCTGTAGGTAGTTCGGAACTCACCATTACAAGCACGTTCCTGTTATTAAAGTTTAGTAGAGACAGAGCTAGATTTGCTTTAATAACACCACTCCACCTCCTCTGTATGGATTATACAAAGGCCCTCGTGTCAGCTCCACGTGTCATAACCACCATAATTCTCATTTCTCTTAGGCTCATCATGTTGTGATATTTGCAGATTTTATTATTACTTTGTATTGATTGAGTTATTATTAGCGTTGTTGACTTATGACTGTACATTAACTTAATACGCATTTACTTACTGGCCAAGACTACCTGCAATGTCACTTAAACTGCACTGGACTTGCAGATTATGACACCTGTCCACTATGCAAGCTTGGAAGAATGGCTGAACACCATCTGAGGGACTGCATTGCTCTCAGCTACCTAAATAATAAGTTTCTCGCGAATGTAGAATTCTAGTTGTTTGCCCTATCCACCACCATATGAGGGCACACAGAAAACGTGGAAGGTTTTATATAATTTCTTTAAGAAATTAATATTTATAAGTTCATTTCTTTGTTTTTATGAGATTTAATGAATCCCCCCCCCCAAATGTTCGCTGTGTAAAAAAAAAAATAATTTTTAGAAAAAAAAGTTATTTTGATGAAAATGTGAATGCTACCCATTTTTCAAGTCGTCGCCTCATATATTGTATGGAACGGATTTGATTAGAGGGGAGGGGGATAGCTGCAAATCAGTGGACTTTATAACCATGAACTAAGAACATCATTAGACAAACATGCAAAAGCGCAACTAATAAACCGATCGTAGACATTGAAAACATAACATTACAGGGTAATAGCTTGGAGTACCGAAAAATACACTTTGACAAGAAGAGACCAAGTAGTACTGACCAGACTTCGCATGGGAAACTCATTGCTCACACATAATTACCTCATGGAGAAAAAAGACAAACCGATATGCAGACTTTATAACATAACTTTGACAATTAAACATATACTCACTGAATGTAAAATACTTGACAAACTGAACGACATACAAGAACTTCTTACACAGGGTAGTCCATACATAGACTCTATACTCCAATATTTAAAACACATGAACATGTATCGCAGAATCTGAATAATATAATTTAAAGTTATTCTATTTCTATAAATTAGTATATTAGGCTATCATTTTAACTGCTTAAATTCTAGCACTCATTGTTCACCATAAAACGTCTTCATTCCATTTTTGTATTATTTCCAAAGACAGATCAGTAGTTTGTCAACACCTATGTTTTATTGTACACTTTATTTGTAACTCTTAATGGCAGGTCTTCAGAAATGTAAGGGCATATCGCTTTTGTTGCGGTGTTCCAATAAATAAAAAAAAAATGTTGTTTGTTGTATTTCTCATGATACTGCTGTTGCTGGCCGTCTCCGTTCCTGCTCAACTTATCTCGCGCTGGTTTTTAGTCCTCCGTAATTATAATTTTTCTTCACGGAGGAAAACTTTGCCTCCATCTGATGCGAAAGCTGGGATACGACTGTATCTGTCGTTTTCAGGCTGTAACGCAGCAGCTGCTGTAGGCAGCGAGTTCATGAAGACCTGCTAGAGTACTCAAACTTTTGTCTATATTCAAAAATTTTTTTTGTTTTTTATTAAAAACTATGTTTTCCTTGTTTTCGATTAGTGTATCGCAATTAACGACAACATTTTTAGAATTTAAAATAAATCTTAATTTTTTGAGGCGTATGCTCTAAGTCTACAAATAGCCGATCAAGAAAAGATTGAATAATTTAAGAAAACACTAATATCATAAGTTCATATCCATATGACTTTTACTACATCTCTTAATTTAAATGGTAATATTTCAATAACGGGTGTTTCTTATTGGACATTTAATGTAGATTCTAAAATTATGGCCGTTATTTACGATACATTAATCGAAAATCCCGAAAACTCAGTTTTTAATATAAAAAAAAAACCAATAGTTTTGAAAATAAACAAAAATTTGAGTAGCTCTACTACATGTTTAGATAGAATGCTGATTTTACGTCCCTGAATTACAAATGACTTGCAGAATAAACCCCTAACGTTATGACACCTCAATGCTCTGTACATAAAAATTACGTTGTGGTCAGAATTGATAAATAGTTTAACAAATGTTTCTGTAATTCTCTCATGAGTGGAATCAGAGCTAGAATTCCTTCAAATACACCTGCCTGCTTCTTCTAAACGGATTGTATAAAGGCTTTCGTGTCAAATCCACGTGTCAAAACCACGCCCTATCAGCTCGAACGAACAGCGTGATGTCTAAAGAACCGGATAACATCTAAAGAAAAAGATTACTGGTATGGTCTTATAGAAAACTTCTCGAGTACCGCCTATGTAGGAAATAGTGTAAGCTTTCAAATACTCGAGAAAATATAAAAAAATCCTAAAACTTCTCACCTCTGTTAATAACATTTTTTTTTAATATTTCCTTAACTCCTAATTTAGATATCTTAGTTTGGACCAATTTTAAACATCCAGATTTCAACTGAATCCTTCTGTTCAAAGTACTCAAATGGAAAAATAGTTTTATCCACTTTTTTCGAAAACTTTTTCGGTTACGACTATATTTATCCGTGTCCCTAGGTCAGAAAACCTAAAAACAGTGTACCTGGAAGCCTACATGTTTTTCTAGCAAATTGTTTTCAAATAGCGTTTTCTGCTGATTCACGAAATTGACCAAATATAATCAAAATCGCATCATTTTTTGGGACAGGAAGAGAGCGAACAGGCAAACCTTTGAAGTAGATTTATCTTGTAATTGTCGGATATATTCTTAGGGTGCGTTTACATCTGACACTTCTCGCAGAAAATATATGTCAGATGTCGGATAGATATTCTCTTGAAGGTTTACATACTGACAGAAATAGCTAGACATTTATGTCATGGATATGTATAGGACAGTTCTGGATTTGTTCTAATTTGTGATAAATTCACCAAAAGCACAAATAATCAGTGTTTACATCTATTGGTATAGAAGTGTCGACAATACAGCTAGTAGCCAAGATATTTATCTCTGAAATTAAATTCTTCTCGTAAAAATCTGTGTTTACACCTGGTGGTATAGAAGTGTCGACACTTATAGTTATAGTGATAGAAATATATATCTCAGACATAAATTGCTCATGGTTTACACTAGTCGCAATTTCTGTCTGATATACATTTCCTGCAATAACTAGCAAGTGTAAACCCACCCTTATATACCTCGAAACCGACTGGGAAATCTTAGTAACTGTAAAGCATATTTTCGAAAGATTATGAAATTTCCTACAAATACTGTTCCTATGCGATTTTTGATGAACTAAATCGGCGCACAGCCAAACGACATTTCGTGTTTCAAAAAAGGCTAGAGCCTCAAAATCTTAACCGATTATTTTTTAAATGAAAACTAATAAAATGTAGAACAACTTTGTCTAGCCAGATTTGTGTTTTTGGTTTCCCTTGTTTATTAAATTACGTGTAAATAATTCACGCAATTTTACAATTGAAAATAAAATAATATTTTATTTTTCATCTAACTGAATATCAGCACTGGTATCTTTGATATTAAACATTCAAATCCTGATTAGACTTGGAAAAGAACTGACACATCTTCATCAAACGTAAATTTGTCTTAATTCAACAATGAGATTAATTTAAATAATATGATGTTTGAATGATTTGAACATAGATTTTGATTTTCAATTGTAAACGTTCGTGTTTTATTTACACGTATTTAAAAAAAAATAGTGAGAAAAAGATACAAAAATCTGGCTAGACAAAGTTGTTCTAAATTTTATAGCTTTCGTTTTTTAAAAAAGACATTGATATCGGTTAAGATTTAGAGGCTGTAGCCTTTTTTTTGAATCACGAAATGTCGTTTGGCCCCACTGTGCGGCGCCTAAATGGAGTAATGTCTGCTTAGGATAGTCAGGCTCCTGTTGTGGCGCGCAAAAATCTTTCTCCGCTTTCAGATTTCATTTTACATGTCTTTACATTTTCCTCAAAAGATGAGGACAAAAAATTAACTGTTTCTATTCTAAGATTTCAAAATGAAACTAGGGAGAAGAACGAATACGTGCTTAGATAACGCGATACCTGTGAGTGTGTATACATATATATATATATATATATATATATATATATATATATATATATACACACACATATAAGTTCTTATGAAGATAAATATTATTATCTAGTGGTTAGAATTGGTGATAAATGATTACAAAATGCTTTGCTCGGTGCAATACGAATAGTTAAAATTTTTGAAATTGCTTAAAATGCGGATAAAGGATTGATAGAAGCCGTTGGCGGAAGAGGGAGGGGGTAAGAACGTTCCTTTTATCGGAGAGGAGGAGAATTAATTTTTTTTTAGAATTTTTTACTCTTCACTCTAGTAGAAATTAATTAAATTGAAATGGCAGGAAAACTACGACGAATTTAATTCATTTTCTTTTTATGAAATCTTTAATAACAGTACAGGTATTAAAGATTTCATCCTCTTTTATTTTCAAGAAGCTCTGGTTAACAGCCATAACTGAAATATTTATTATCAATAAAAACATTGTTTGGTTAAATAGAAATTCCGGGGTCTTCCTATGGTAGCACACTGGATTCTTATGTGGGAGATCCGGGTTCTTGCACTGCTTGTGGCGGATTGGCATTTTAGAAAGGGGGGGGGTAATTAGAAAGAAGATGGGAGTGGATAATTGCAGATATCCCAACGCTAATGGCCTTGACGCAGGGGTGTCACGCAGGAGCTGCGTTACTAAGCCATTTCTCAGAAAGTTGAAAGTGTACGCTGTATTCCTGAATTATTTTCATATTATAAGATAGTGACCCTATTTTTCCAATATATTCGTCTGTGGCAGAAGGTCAATTTTATAAAAACACTTACTTTCTTCTGTACTCTTTTATTACGCTCTACATGTTTCGCGTCACTGTGACGCCTGCTTTTCTTAAGTGCTCCTGAAGAGGCGTCACAGCGACGCGAAACATGTAGAGCGTAATAAAATAGTACAGAAGAAAGTAAGTGTTTTTATAAAATTGACCTTCTGCCACAGATGAATATATTGAATTATTTTCTCAAAATAACCTAAACTATGTAAAAAATTAATGTTTTATATTTGTAATTAACAGTTGACTAAATTGCTATTTTTTAAAAATAATTTACCTGTTATATTTGTGTACGGGCTTTAGATAGGCGTGCGTAATTCTGTGTTATTTGTATTTGTAAAAATTGTTATTATATATAACATCGCTCAATCGAAAATCACATCAGAACCTTTTTTGTAGGGAACTTAGTAAGCTCACGATTGGTCACCCTCCACTTACCACGATTTCCCAACCGTTTTCGAGATATTTTAGAAAATATACGAAAATCCCAAAACATTTCATACCTGTAAAAGGAATATTTTATTTCTATTCCTTCCTTAACTCCAAACGGAACCAAAATTTACCTATCATAGATTAGACGAATATCAAACGTCTCGAATAAGTTCCAACTGAATTAATCGTTTCTGAATTTCAAAACTGAAAATTAATTTGGAAAAGTAGGTGTTTCAATGTTTCTCGAAAACGGTTACAGATATCGCTTTAGAAATAGTTTCATTCGTTTTTATGCCTTATGAAACCTATAAAACGATTACCTGCAAGCATAGGAACACGAAAACGTAAGGGTTACGATTTTTTTCGCGCAAATTTCGCTCTAAAAAGCATCTATATATATATATATATATATATATATATATATATATATATATATATATATATATACACACACACATATGTATACACTGTATATAAATACAAATTTGAACCACCGTTGAGCAGTGTGATCTGAAACATGAAATTTCGTGCCGGCACTTCCGGATTGCGTCATGTTAACCTCATAAGCGGGTTTCCTCCTTATGGAGGGAGGGAGGAACAGTGCTAAAAACATTGCATGGATACAAGTTAAGATGACGTTGCTCCTGTTAAGTTTCCCTAGTGCAGTTTTTATCGTAAAATGCCCCCGGCGACCTTAGGTTGTAAGACCATAAAACCCCATTTCCTTCATTTGCCATTCAAATGAGGTTTTGAAATGGGCTTTAAGTTTGAGGGTAGGTAATGAGTCGTCTCGAGTAGGAATTGATCGACAACTCATGAACGAACCTTCAGCTGGTCGTTAGGTCTTTGTTAGAACTCTCAAGTACAACTTCTCTCCGGGCCCGTTTCCATCCAATTTCCTTCTACTAACCCACTTATTCTTCGGTCTTTTTTCTTTTATTCAAACTCCGTTCAAGGAGAAGATAACAATAAGCTCTTTCTAGAAAAAGTCCTACTCGAAGGAACGGCGGCGTTTTAAAGTAATCCTTATAATTGGTGTGACTTGAAAAGATAAGACTAAAAACTGTTGTTATTTTTTTCCCCTAAGTATATGATCTAACTTATTCTATTACTGAAAGACTTAAAAACATTCAAGTAAAGTTCTAAGTGTCTTATGGTCCAATATGTCTCGGGCTACTGTTTCTGCATCATTTGGAAAGATCCAACTCATGATATATATATATATATATATATATATATATATATATATATATATATACATATTATTTATTTATTTTTTAACGACCTCTAGACAAAATAGGTGACTCGCTCGGATAAGCAAAAGATAAACAGTGGTTAAAGACAAGGGTGTTTACGTTCTTCCATGTGACTGTGGAAGAGTCTACGTCGGACAGACTGGAAAGAAAGTAGCAAGGATAAGGCATCACTGTGCTGACTACCGTCTAAAACGTACCAAAACGTCTGCTGTAGCAAGAGACGGTGAAGAATGTCCCGGACAAATACTTTTTGACCAAGCCGGAGTCCTAGTTAAAGAAGACAATCTTCAAAGAAGGCTAGTCAGTGAGGCTGTATATATATTTAAGCAACCGAAGTCTCTCAACCGGGTTGAAGGTATTATCCTACACCCTACGTGGAAGCCCGTGCTCAGAACTGTCAAAGAAGATTGGCCGGGAAAAGACAAGCAGACATTACGCAGCAAGACGAAGAACAGCGTCAAAACAGTTCCATAGGCTCTGCGCATTGTCGACAGGCGACGATACAAGAATGCACATCTGAAGTCATCTTAAAATAAGCTCAATCTATTGTAGGTTATTATAAAATAACAAACTTAGAAAAGTGAAAAATGGACAACCGTCTGAAGAACGACCGCTGGAGAATGCCGTATAAAGAACACAAATATATATATATATATATATATATATATATATATATATATATATATATATATATTTAAGGGAGCGAGGTTAGCTCAGTGGTAGAGCACTTGACTCATATGCTGGAGGACCTGAGTTCAAATCCCGAGCAAACACTAAAGATTTTTTCTTCTCGTGTCTTCGTTCATGCGTGGAATTCGGCCTCCCTGACAGTCCCTAGGCCAACCCAGCCTTTAATTAATTTAATAATGGGTACCTTGGTGCTAATGACTGTAGCCGTCGAGGCACCAAGGGGAAAATCAGGCGGCCGGAGCATAGTACTGACCACACTATCTCCCTAGTGTGCCGTATGGTCATGAATCAGATACCTCTACAGTATGTGCCCCTCAGGGCCCTCGTGGCCTGTTACGGGACTTATTAAAAATTTAAATATACATTTAAAAATACGGGTCATTAAAAACACACAAAAAAAACAAACTCTTCGGACTGGGGCTTTTTCAATTCTTAGTAAGTTCGGAGCAGACTTCTTTCTGCTATTTTGGATTTTCAAAAATTCTTTTCCTATACTTTACCTGAGTGCTATATCAATAATTACATTTCAACAAAATGTGCTGAGAGGAGAGTACTGAAGTGGAAAGAATTGATGGATGAGCCACCAATATACCACTAGAAAAGAATTGATATAGGACACAGGTTTAACAAGTAGGGGAAATGGATGGCTATAATGTATTGGGGATGGTGTGCTCTATGAATTAAGCAGCTACTCACAATTGTATTATTTATTTAATTAGCTGAAAACTGACAAGGAGAGGATTTGTTCTTTAACAAAGCTAGTAATCAGGAAACACTGTAAGGAACCTAGTAATCTGGCAACAAAAAGTAGCATCAGACAGTAATTTATAATTATTATTAACTTACATTAAACAGTTACTTACAATTTTATTATTCATGTAATTATCTAAGAGCTGACAAGGAGTATATATGCAAACAAATACGACCCTGGTAATCAAGTAACAAAAGATAGTAATCAGGCAGTTACTTTCTATTGCATTATTTATTTAATTAGCTAAGGAGAGGATTTGCTCTTGAATTATATATGCGAACAAAGCTTGTAAGCAGGAAACACAATAACGAACCTAGTAATCAGCTAACAAAACGGAGTAATAAGGCAGTTACTAACAATTGTAAGTAACTTATATTAAACAGTTACTTACAATTGTATTATATATTTAAGCTAAGAGCTGACACGAAGAGGTTTTGCTGAAAGGCATTTGTTCTTTCATTTTATGTGCCAACGAAGCTAGTAATCAGGAAACAAAATAACAAACCTAGTAATCAGGCGACAAAATGAAATAATCAGGCAGTTGCTTACAATTGTAAGTAACTTACAATAAAAAGTTATATACAATTATATTCTTTATTTAATTAGTTGAGAGCTGACAAGGAGTAGATTTGTTCTTTAATTATTTGTGCGAACGAAGCTAGTAATTAGGAAATCTAGGCGCACGGTAGTGCGCCAGGCCAAGTTCCGGCCTAAGCATACTGTGTGTATATTACAGGAGGTCTTAGAGCCGATTTTTACCCTCTCATAACTTTCAAGATGAAGTTTTAAATTGTACACAGGTATTATACTACTAGATGTGAGTAAAACTGGAAATTTTCATAATTCTACATTGAATAGTTTCTGAGATATAAGCGATCGAAAATCAGGATTTATAGGACTCACTCACTCACTCACTCATCAAAATTATTAGGCATTTCCCATGATGCTAGAGACTTTAAATTTTGCATGAATATAGATATGAAGACGTTATTAAAGGAAAAAATCGAAAAATCGCGAAAAGTTGTGTTTGACTCCGCTTCCGGGGCGGGGGCGTGCCAGTTTTGTACTTCCTTCGGAAACCCATTATTCCGTCCGAAACCCATGATGGTATCAAATGAATTGTCTCGGTATGAAGAACCTATATTTGATGTTTTAAGAAACAATTAGACGCATATCGGCTCGGTAAAAATCTTATACCAGCTGTCTGTCTGTATGTTTGTTCCTCATACAAATCCGTACCGTTTGACCGATTTTGACCAAACTTGGGACACAGATGGCTCCGGGGGGGATGTATACGGGGAGAATCATAGGCTAGGTTAAATTGTCTATCAGCTGTCTGTCTGTCTGTTTGTTCCTTATACAAATACACACCGTTTGGCCGATTTTGACCAAACTTGGCACACAGGTAGGCCTTGGTCCGGGGAATGCACTAGGCTAGGTAAACAAGGTCTTTCAGCTGTATGTTTGTTCCTTATACAAATTCACACCGTTTGGCCTATTTTGACCAAACTTCGCACGCAGGTAGGTCTTGGATACGGGAGTGTCATATTACCTATGACGTTTTCTACTTTTTGTTCCATCGAAATGCCATTATTCCTTCTGAAACCCATCATGTGGGGTATCAAATGAATCGTTTTAGTAAGGAGAACCTATATTTGATGTTTTAAAAAACATTTCGACGCATCTTAACATAAACAGTTGTGACTTCTTTCTTAAATGTAGTAAATAAAGTCGTAGGGGTTCACTGCATAATATACTTCAAAGCAGATACTAAGTTTTTCAAATATGAGCCATCTAAATTACAAAGTTTAGGATCACAAACCCAAAATGTATCGTCTTTGTTCTTATATTTTTCTTGAAGGCCTTCTGTACTTTCCCTATTGTGATCTTTATCCTCGGGATAAGGTTCCTGTGTTTTACAGTGTAATAGTTTAGTTAAGAGAGCAATCAATTTTTCCTCTAGAGTAATGTCATCTGGAAGAGCTTCTAACTTTTGTAGTCTAGTGATTAGATGTATGTAGGTTGATTATTGGTATCAAATATCAAGCAGTATGGAGAACCTTATGCAGAATCCAAAGACCCTGGTTTTATATGAAGTACAAAAGCCAGTAGGTATGCGGCAACTAAATTCTATTTAATACTAAGAAAAAAGTAATGAGATCCCCAAAAAAACATAAATGTGAAATAGAGGCCAAGTTCCTGCCCCCACAAAGAAACACTCCCTTCCTCAAAAATATCCCCTCCTAAAACCCCCCAAAAACGCCTTACCATTCTACACTCCAAAAAAGTAGTATGAGTTGGTGTATTAATTCAACCAAAAATATTTGCCAATACAAGAGATGATACAAGAAAGAAATGCCCAAGTTCATTACTTGGAAGACCTAATAGTTACTTATTAAGAACAGTAAAGACACTTCAACTGACCTTTAAAAACAACAATAAAAATACTTATATCCAGTTAATAAAATATCACTTTCCTCAACCAGGTATATTCTTAAACTTGGCAATGTTTAGTTTTTCTCTAAAGATAATTTCGGCACAAAAAAAAAACATTGCCAAGTTTAAGAATATACCTGGTTGAGGAAAGTGATATTTTATTAACTGGATATAAGTATTTTTATTGTTGTTTTTAAAGGTCAGTTGAAGTGTCTTTACTGTTCTTAATAAGTAACTATTAGGTCTTCCAAGTAATGAACTTGGGCATTTCTTTCTTGTATCATCTCTTGTATTGGCAAATATTTTTGGTTGAATTAATACACCAACTCATACTACTTTTTTGGAGTGTAGAATGGTAAGGCGTTTTTGGGGGGTTTTAGGAGGGGATATTTTTGAGGAAGGGAGTGTTTTTTTGTGGGGGCAGGAACTTGGCCTCTATTTCACATTTATGGTTTTTTGGGGATACAATAACAAACCTAGTAATAATGTAACACAATAACCAAGGAAGTAATCAGTTAACGAAATAATCAAGCTAGTAATCTGGTAGAAGAATATCGAAGCTAGTAATCAGGTAACACAATAACCAAGTTATTAATCAGGTAGATCAAAAACTAATATAATAATCAATTAATACTATAACAAAGGTAGTTATCAGGTAAAACAATAACCGAGCTAGTTATCGGGTAACACAATAACAAAGGAAATAATTAAATTACACGATAGAAATTCCTCAAGATGAGAATAGCACAATAACAAGATCCAGCATACTTATGAAAAGCAAAATTATTATTTAATATAGATTAAAAATGTAATAAATGAATGAGTTGAACTAAAAATAATTTAAAAAAAGTTCGAATCGCAGGAGCTTTGTAATCATAGCGTGTTTCTATAAGGAAGCTTTTAATATTACACTTTCAGATGATCAGTGAACTAGAACCAAGCATGAAATATTTAGCTCAACTGAAACAACTCCGAAGTCTTCTGTTATCCTTTATATTAATATATATATATATATATATATATATATATATATATATATATATATATATATATATAAATATATATATATATATATATATATATATATATATATATATAAACATATATAAATAATTTAATTATTATTTGGCTATATTAGATTTAGCGGTATAAAAAAATTATATATATTACGCCAATAATGTGATGACCGACCAGGATTATGGCTATCATCTTTTTTAATAAAAAAAGGTTGTTAGGTCGTAGATCTGCTATTTTATGGCTTTCCTATAAAAATGGCTTGTATCTCCTCACGTTTTCCGTGCAATATTTTTAAAACAATAATGCCATATGTTTGGGACTGTGATTTATTATAAGAAATTCCGAAATTTTCACAGTTGTTTTATGTTTTGGCAATACGTTTTCGGGTCTCTAATTAACCAAACCATACTCCTTTAATTCCTAAAACGTCTAGGAGCAAGGATCATTTCAATAGATGAATGGGGTTAAGTGTCTGGAAACCTTTGCCACAATATATAACAACCATGGAAGTTTTGGTTCCTTATAGTATCTTGTACAAAACTATTGTAATTTACCGTACTCGTCTATTTTCACGTTTAATCGTCCTTTTTTTTTTTTTTTTTTTTTTTTTTTAATAAATTAAAACTATTTCGGCTTTGCTCTCCCTAAACAAGTCACCCTCTTTGAGGTTTATCAGTCATAAGTAGTTCTGAACTGAAAATAATATAACCGTTCAAGTCTCATAAGTATATTTGCCGTGCCAATAGGCAGTAATTGTAGCATAGCATTGCAGTTATTGGAAGGTGAGGTCGTAGCTAGCGAGATGTGTTAATCTCCAAGTATAGAGAAGCATCATTAGCGGTTTCCTCATTGATGTCCGCAAATAGGCGAGTGGTCAGGGCAGCCCACGCTAAAGGGAATCAAATTACATTGACAGTTAATCAAGAGTAAAATCATTTGCAAACACCAGTAATGCCTGCTGGAGATATTCGACGCTTTCTTGTTTGTCTCTCTTGCTATAAACCGATACTATATTGGCGAGCTTCCTCATTGCTATGTACAAACTTGGATTTCGCTTGAAGAATTCTTCTCTAAAGCCAGTGTAATTACATTAGCAGTTAATCAAGAGTAAAATCATTTGCAAACAACAGTAATGCCTGCTGGAGATATTCGACGCTTTCTTGTTTGTCTCTCTTGTTATAAACCGGTACTACTTTGGCAAGCTTCCTCTTTGTTCTGTACAAACTAGGATTTTGCTTAAAGAATTCCACTCTAAAGCCAGTTGACAGTTTCTCGATAGCAAAACGATTCATAATCCAGTATTGTCTGATAGACATTTGTACCACTACTATTATTTTACCCTCTTTTTTAAATTGGGCTCCCTTTTTGCTCTGTACAGACTCTATTGCGGTTGTAGAATTCTATTTTAAAGCCGGTGTTATTACATTAACAGTTTCTCGAATGTAAAACGGGTTTAAAACTTCAGTATTGACTGATCAATATGTGTAAATTTTGTTATAAGCTGAAATTAACGTGGCTAGCTCCTTCTTTGATTTTTTCAAACTGGAATTATGGTCAGAGTATCCTACTGCAATGCCAGTGTCTTTACATTGACACTTCTTAACTTGTTGATTTTTTAATTTTATTTTATTTATATATTAGAAAATATTTACATATAAAATACTTATTTTAATTTTTAGTGCCCTACTGAACTCTTATCTGAGGATTCTATACAACACGATAAACTACCTCGTTTACACGGGTGATAATATAGCTCTGTTTGCCCGTTCACTGTAGATGTAGATTTTAAAAGTCCATTATTGTCTGGACATGTAATACTATCATGTTATGATGCTTTTTGTGATAAACTGAAACTATTTTGGCTTTGGTCTCCTCAAACACGTCAGTCAGAGCTCATTGTAGATTAAAGGCATCACTAGTTCTAGATCGAGAAATTTGCCGTTTTTCTTTTTTGCCGATTTTCTTATAATTTAGACTTATTACACAAAATAGACCGTCGGTAGTTCATCACGCCCTAAAGGTAGGTAAATTAAATAAAACATTTATTGAAACTAAAATTACTTTGATCATCAGCAAGGTCTGCTATTTATATTTGACGATTTCACTCACGCTCTTATTAGTAGATGGAGCTATTGAAGTTAGTTTCCTAGATACTCACCACAAAATAGACTGTTCGCTGTGAATCACATAGTTTGTTGATAGGTTTTACAATTAATCCCTACCGATTTTACTCTTTACCGATTGTAAGACTGCTCGCTATCTTTCCCAGAATTGGGCCTTATGACAGAGCCAAATATAATTCTTTGTAGTATATGACTTTGATCAGTGGAGTGAGCCAACTTTCACGTTTTCCAGTTCGTTGGATGGGCTGTTGGATTAAGGAATAGTTCTGTAGATCAAGAGATGAAGTTCTCTGGGCTTCTATTGTTATTGATTTTTAATTGTATGTTATATTAAAATAATAATTTAAATTTAAGAACGTTAAATGATAATATTTTTAAATAGAAAAATTATATCATCTTTTGAAAACATTCGTATCTTCTCGGTTCGCCCCACATTCTTTCGTGTTTCTTCTTTTTGTTTTTTGACGTTAACACTTAATTAACTGAGTATTTGCTCTAGTTAATGCAATAATAGAGTGGAATAATTACACTTATACTTCGTTTACGGTAACTCTTCTAACACTTCATACAATTTCAAACAATCAAATATTATTGTTGTTCAAGGCTGCATTGAATATTTTATTCAGTCAAAAAGTATTTGTGGTGTGGGATCTTTGACAGCATACGGGGAGCACTCTTTGGGTTCCCTATAAATTCCCGCAAGCTCCCATTGCTGAGAATAACATCTTCCAAACTTTTCTTATCTTTTACTAAAGCGGTGCGGTTTCAGAGGCTTGGAGACGCATAGTGGGGCCAAACGACATGTCGTGTTTTAAAAAAGTCTACAGCCTCTAAATCTTAACCGATTTCAATGCATTTTTTAAAAAAATGAAAACTATTAAAATGTATAACTATTTTTTTTAGTCAATGTTTCGGTTTGGGAGTTTTACAATTGAACATAAAATAAAATTTCATTCAACTCGCAAATTCCTAAGGCCAGGTCCTGAAGTAAAGAATAATTTATGAAATTATTTATATAAAACTACTGTGCGGTGTCTGGGAGCAGGTCTGCCAAATGCTCTCGCGGTATATGGGATCTAAAATGTGTAAAAAGGTGTCGCGGTATCTGAAAGTAGAACTGGGCGAAATGCTCTCGCGGTATACGGGATCAAAAATCAGTGAAAAGGTGTTGCAGTACCTGAGAGTAGAACTCTGCCAAATGCTCTCGCGGTATCTGAGAGTTAGTGAGCAGAACTCTTCCAAACGGCCCCCGTTGTCTGAGAGCAGAAAAATATCAAAATATATGTGATAATAAGCTGCTAATGATCAAGTTCTTCCGAATGCATTTGAAAGGTGGGTAATAATGGAACCACGTGTATATGAGTAAGCCCTTCCTCCATTGTGCCCATCTCGTGCGTCAGATATACACTGTAAGCGGATTTTACCCGCGGACTGGTATGGATAATCCCCTAATCAGCAGACCGTGGACTGTAAAGGATTAATTCTTCTCTTCCAGGGGAGGAAATATTTATAGGGATAAATCATCACTACTTGCAGGAGGTGCAAAGTTATTTTTGGAACGAGAAGAAATGTGCATTACGAAACGAATGAACATTTAGGATATTATTTCTTTTCCAAAATATATTAAACGTATCCCTTGATATTAGGAAGTAAATACTAGTTCACAACGTTTTTCTGCTTTAAAACAAAATACTAACTCTCTGGATTTTATCTACAATAAGGCTCGTTACTCTTTGTGTTAATTATAAGGACGCCAATTTTGGCACTCTAGTTCGGACTATTGCAAAAACCCGTAGTTCCCCGCATTATTATCTACAACTACAATTCTTGCGCTCGTATTTGGACTTGGATATATCCCGTAATTTAGCGCGTTATTACCAACGACTACAATTCTTGCGCTCATCCATGGACTTCGAGGCAACGCGTAATTTGGTGCGTTATGGCCTAGGATTCCGATCGATAGGCTCCATCCGGAATATGACAGAATCCGTAGTACTCCGCGTTATTACCTACGTCTACTATTCTTGCGCTCATCCATGGACATCGAGGCAACGCGTAATTTGGTGCGTTCTGGCCTAGGATTCCGTTCGATACGCTCCATCCGATATATGACAAAATCCGTAGTATCCCGCCCCGTAGGTTATTACCTACAACTACAATTCTTGCGCTTGTCTTTTGACTTCAAGACAACTCATATTTTGGTGCGTTATTACCTAGGATTCCTACCAATGCACCCTACTTGGGATCACGACAAACGCCGCAGATTCCCGCGTTACTACCAACGACTATAATTCTTGCATTGCCTTCAAGGAAACGAGATCTATGATTGAGTCCAAAACTGATTACGTCAGTTGATCATTTTTTTTATTATTTTGTAATACATCATAAGGAACCAAAATTATGATATGAATTCTTGAATAAATGTCAATCGTGGGAAATTTTTTTTAGCTCAATCTGCCGTTTGAATGTAACGGAAACCAATATTCAAATTGTTTTTATAAAATTCGATTAAAGATATCACATAGATAGAGGTTTTATTTAGATCCACGGCGCCATAGAAATGTACCTGTAATCCTAAGAAGACTAAAGTCTCCCCATGGTCTAGTGGCTAACGCCTTGAATTCTCTTGCGGGAGATGTGGGTTCCAGTCCCGTCTGCAGCAGTGATTTTAGACGTAGAAAGGAATCGAGGAGAATTTTGTGATATGAAACTTGAAAATATAATAAATTACAACATTATATAACAACAAAATAAGTACAAAAAAATAGAATTGTGACTATTTTACGAAGAATTTATTTTATTTTAAAATAGCCAAGAAACCTATTACTATTCAGTTATACGAAATATTCACTTATACGTAACCATTCCCGTTCCCCTCACATTCGTATAAGTGAGACTCCACTGTGTACACACACACGATAAAGCTAAGCCGCTTAAAAAAATGTTCCTCAAGTACTCGAAAACAAGAACCGTGCAAGTGAATGAGTAAATAGGTTTGTAGTTCCCACAGCTTGGCACAATGTGTTCCCTATTATATGTTGCGGAGTTGAGTCCGCTCACTCTGGCCTATCTTAATTGAATCAATAACGTGCTAGAACTAATTATAGATAATGTGTACGAGTTAATAGTTAAGTGAGCTGCTCGTACAAGCCCTATTCACGCCCCAGTGTATTAACTCAAACCTCAAACATTGTAAAGCTGAAATGGCTTCCTATGTAAACGGGGATATTTACTACGTAGATAAATTCATCACAATTGATATATCCATGAACGTGCCGGAAATTGTGCTTCTGGCTTCTTCGCGCCATTAGAGCGTTGTATGTATGCAAATTCAGGATGTTTCGTTTTGTCTTTTAAGGGCCAATACTACCGTGTGCAATCAAAGTAATTTTCTTGAATTTGTAAATAACAAATAAATCAATATTTTCAATTCTTTATATGAAACCTTTTATATGGGATGTTAAAATATCCAAAAAAATAAGATTAAATTCTTCGAAAAATAAATATATACATACATATATATATATATATATATATATATATATATATATATATATATACACATAAATTTGAACCACCGTTATTTTCGGTCTCTAGGGGCTCTGAAACGCGAAATTTTCTAGTCGGCACTTCCGGATTGTTTCATGGGATCAACCTTATAAGCGGGGTTCCTCCCTATGAAGGGAGGGAGGAACCGCGCTAAAAACACCTTTTCAGTCCTTGAGCGAACCTCTTTAAGGTGTTGGCTTTCGGTTTCGGTGGTGGTGGGAAGGAAGAAGGAACAGGAAACGCAAAGAGATAAGTGATCTATAACCATCTGGATACCGTAAATGCCAGCGATAAGATAAGGTTTGAAATCAACACTAATGAATGGGTCCAGTAAATTTCAGCCAGGGCCAGAGATTCCATAAATACATAGTTTGACGTAGAGCAGATACAAGTGCAGAAATATCTAGGAATTTGGAAGTAGGGGGTGAGTAACCCGAGGAAGAAGAAGCCATGTCGGTGCAGTAGCTACTAACTGGATTACATAGTTCGAACGCATTCACTACTCATTTACATAGGATAAGATACATAGTAAAACTCACATAGTTCATAACATAAAAGGTGCTCTCAATCGAAAATTTATGCGCACAAAAATAATAATTTCTCTGTAACAAATAATATTATGGTACATTACGTTTTGTTTTCTAGCAAAGTGGACTGTATTTTAGCTATATTCGTTGAATGGCAGTCGCGGTAATCTGGTATTAATGTTATCACAAGATATTTTCTACTCACCAATTTTGAGTCACTAATTCACTTCGTCACTTTGAGTCCACTGAAAGTATGTGATGGAGTTCCATTCAGTTAGAGACACTGTTCTCTTTAATTTATAAATTTATACTGCTCGCACGGCAGCCACAATGCTCGGCCGAGTCTTACGGAGCTAACACAAAAAACTGTTCGCTCGGAGCTTCCGGAATTTACACTACTCTTATTGGAGTCTCAGAATACACTGCTTACCGCATCACATCCGGTCGGGCCCAGCTCCGCCATAGAGGTAGCACCATGGAGGTACGATTCACGTAGTACCAAACAATTACATAACTGAATAAAGATATATTTAGTACACTAGGAACAATCCATACTTTTCTTTAATAAAATTGTTCTGTTTTCTTTGAACTTTTCAAACATATTCCTAAATGTATCCATCCAATAAATAAAATAAGCAAGCGGAAAAACATATGGACACACACAAGCGACAACAAACTACGAGAAATAAATGAGACCGTGAATGCCTGTCCATTGAGTAATCGACTGACAAGAAGGGAAAAAGTCGTCATTACGAGGCTCAGAATAAGTCATTCATTACGTACTCACTCCCATTTAATGACGAGACGAGAACAGGCCGTATGTAGAATTTGTAACATGCAACTAACAATCAAACACATCCTGACAGACTGCAAGGACAGGGACTACATGGACATTCCACGTGATATCCATCACTTACTGACCGAAGGTAGTATACATTTGGACAAAATATTAGAACATTTACGTAATTAAAATATATACAATATACTATAAAATAGAACTCTTGAATACACGTAAATATTGTTTTTGAGAAGAATAGCTACAATATTCTATAAATTTCTCAATTTTTCAAGTTAACAAAAAGAGCAATTAGAAACATTAGAACCTCTGATATTTTTATGTTTAATGGGCTCTGAAACTTGGAAATTTCTGGTCGATACATTAGGTCGTCTTCATAAGCGGATTGGCCTATAGAGGGAGAAAACGCGCTAAAAACGTGGCCTAATTCATGAAACGCTGTTTAAAAGCATGATGTAAGGAGAAAGCATGACGTCTGTTTTTCTCGTCATAGAGAAACACAAAGGCCGTCAAATTCAGTTGATGGGAATAATTTAAAGTTGAAGACTGAAGTTGGAACTTTTCTTGACAACAAGGAGGAAAAGTTCATTCCATTCCGTGTTGCCTATTTCCTTTTCTCAAAAAGAATTCTATTCTCAAAGCTTCTTATTCTTCAATCCAATTCCGAATATTAGATTGTGCAGCGTGTATGCGTCATCCAGAACGTCACACATATGCTATGTAATGGTAGACATATGCTAACATAACCCGTAATCCCATCTCATTACATTTTGATTGTCCTATTCTCACTTAAGGTAATTTGTTTTATACTATGTAATTCATCCATTCAGCATGAATACGAATTTATTCCTACTTCACTTATTTGTAAATACGTATATAAATAATTTCATATTATAAGACGGTGGCCCTATTTTTTAATCTCTCTCTCTCTCTCTCTCTCTCTCTCTCTATATATATATATATATATATATATATATAAATCACATGTCCGTCTGTTTGTCTGTTTGTTCCTTATACAAATCTACACCGTTTGATTGATTTTGACCAAACTTGGCACACAGGTAAGTCTTGATACGCGAAATCTCCTAGGCTAGGTTCAAATAGTCAAATTTCCAAATTAGGTCAAAAGATCTCTTTCTTTGAAATGAGCTATCTTACTCGCAGGCTGTAGTGCTGGCCTCTGTTGGCTGCTTCACGAATTACTTCGGCCATTTTGAATAATCTCTAACAATTTATTTTTTGATGTTGTTGATAATTAGAATAACTCAATCTCATTGATGACTCTACATCATTATATTATCATGTAATGCAGTTTATTTCAACAGTCACTGTCTAACTAAGGAGTGCTGGCCTTTCTTTGATAAGAGCTATCTTCAAATTCACACCGTTTGACCGAATTTTACGTAACTTGCACAGGTAGATACGGGGAGTGTCATAGGACGAAAGTAGGTGTAGAATGGCACGCCGGGGAACAGCTAGTATATTTATATATATGTGGCAGAAGGTCAAACTCATACAAAAACTCACTTTCTATACTCATTTATTTAGAGCATAATAAAGGAGTAGTGTAGAAGGTGAATCAATACAAATTTATCTGTATCCACATTTATAAGTACAAATACAATTGTATTTAAATATATTCCTGTAAATAAAAAGAATTTCATAAATTCAGTTTTACATGCATGCCACCAATCTAGGTGGCTCTTCAGGATACGTGAAACTCACTTTACTAGAAATACAGCCTATTATACAAAGGCGAACCATCCTCTGCAATGTCAACGTCAAAACTTTTTTTGGCGTTTTGAAGTTTTAACGTGACCTGAAATGGCACGGAGAAAAGTGTGAAATATCTAAAGCTATCTTTAAAAAAATGAATTGACGGTTTTATTGTCCTTCCGCCTTTGTAAATCTACCATGTTTCCTTATTGAGTTAATTATCTGTTTAGGGTCTCCCGTGGTCTAGTGGCTAGCGCGCTAGATTCATAAGCGTGAGATGGTGGGTTCGATCCCCACCGGCGACAGGAATTTTCTCATCTCAGGGCTCGCTGAGAAAATTCCTGGCTGCACCCTGGATGCCGGCGCTAATTGCCAAGAATTGACGATGCGCCGTTAAAAAAAAAAAAAAAAAAAAAAAAAAAAAAATATCTGTTTATTAATTCGGCATTTGTGTTTTGCCTTTTAGCTACCAACCAGTAGCCGAAACGTCCTTAATACAGATTTTTACAAAAATTGTATTGATGTTTCCATAGCCGAATCCCAAATATTCCCTGAAGGCTTATCGCTTCGTCGGCAAACTGTCTACACCCCGTTAGGAATAAATATATATATATATATATATATATATATATATATATATATATAAGTATATATATATATATATATATATATATAAGTATATATATATATATATATATATATATATATATATACTTATATATAGTTATATATTAATAACTTAGTCTGTATTGAACATAAAAAAACTAGAAAAAAGGTGTTAGAGATTATTAAATAGGTATCGATCGTCGGGGGGGGGGGGGTCGGTCTGAATCTCCCTCTGCTCGGCACCGTGTTAAAAATGGAACAAAAGAGCTTTGGTAGACTAAACAGTCTCGGTGGATATAAAGGCAAGGTAATGGTTTATACCTGGGCCGTCAGGCTCCTCTCTTATAGAAGTTGGAAAATAACTGGCACATTTGGGCTAAAAGAGGATCCACGGAAAATATTTTCAAAACTTATAGTAGGTAAATAGCTTAAAATATTTGTCCATTGTTTTTTGTCAGTTTGTCAGCGTATACGGAGAAGTAGTTTTCCTTTGTAATCGAAAGATAAATTTTAGAATTGGAAAATAACATTTTACAAGTTCCATTAAATGGAGAGTGTGAAATTTTACTGAAAAGAATTAAATACATATTTTGGCATTTTAGTTTCTTTGGAAATCCCTGCTGCATCATGTGCGGACGGAAATAGTATTGATAAACTTAAATATTAGGAATCAGTAAGGACTGGTGTTCCACAAATGTTGTATGTCTATTTATACTGTGGTTTTGGTGTGGTTCTATGGAATTTAGAAGCATCAAGATTTGGTGTGGTGTAATGCTTGTTCTACAAATGTTGTCTGTCCACTTATGGGGTGAATATTCTGTGAAACTGAGCAGCAGCAAGGACGGGGAGGTGTATTCCGTGTTTTACAAATATTGAGTGTCTACTAGTGGGAGTGAAACGGGTGTAATTCTATGGACCGGAGAAGCAGCAAGTATTGGTGTGGTGTAACTCTTGTTCGTCAAATATTGTGTCTATTTATGGGGCTGGAATGGTTATGATTCTATGTAACGGAGAAACAGCAAGGATTGGTGTGGTGTAACTCTTGTTAAATATTTCTTGTTTGTCTGCTAATTTATCCAATGGTCTTGAGTAACAGGTAGTCTTAAGGAGCAAAAAGAACACCAGCTGACAAGTCTCTGCCCGAATGTGTGTGTGCAAGAGAAGAAAAGGAATTGTGGCAGGTAGTCTTAGATCCACTGACTACACTTGATAAGCCCGAATTGTGATGTATTTGAAACGAGAAGGATTTGAGATCGAGTAGTAATTCCAACTCATTATAATCTTCCCGAATGATGATGTGCTAGAGGAGAGAATGCTTTGTGACAGATAGACTTGATATCAAGAAATTATTCCGGCTCATTAGACGTTGCACGACTGCGATGTGCAAGAGAAGAGAATAGATTGTGACAGGCAGCCTTTCGGAGCAAATGCAACTCCAGATGATAATCCCGAAAGTTGATGTGCTAGAGACGAGAAAGCTTGGTGACAAGTGGCCTTGAGATCGAGTAGTAATTCTAGCTTATTAGACGTTTCCTGATTGCGATGTGCTAGAGAACAGAAGCCTTTGTGACAGGTAGCCTTGAGATCCATTATTAACTCCGGTAGATTAAACTGTCCGATTTTGATGTTGTACAGAAAAGGCTTTGTGACGGATAGGCTTGAGATCCTTTAATAACTCCGGTAGATTAAACTGTCCGATTTTGATGTTGTACAGAAAAGGCTTTGTGACGGATAGGCTTGAGATCCTTTAATAACTCCGGTAGATTAAACTGTCCGATTTTGGTGTTGTACAGAAAAGGCTTTGTGACGAATAAGCTTGAGATCCTTTAATAACTCCGGTAGATTAAACTGTCCGATTTTGCTGTTGTACAGAAAAGGCTTTGTGACAGATATCCTTCAGATCCAATATTAAGTACAGCTGATTAGTATCAGCCCAAATAGTAATGTGGTAGAGAATAGAAGGCTTTGTGACACATAGCCTTGAGATCCAATAGTAACTCCAGCTGATTAGACTCTGCCCGAATAGTGATGTGCTAGAGAGACCGACAGTAATTAGTGAACTTGCATTCCAGGCCGCCGTAGCATTACCAGCCGAGGGAAGAATTTTTTAATAGCTGCTCTGGAATATGAGCATCTAGGAGCCTTACGTAGGCTCCAATAGGAATAACCCGCTTAATTTATGTCGGCACGTGTCCTTCATTTACATTAAAGGCTGTCTAGTATCGGCGCTCGTGTCCCTCCTTCAGTGGCAGAAATATCCATACTTTTAGCGTTTTCCCTCTCCCCGTCTGGTTACTACACTCGTCAATGCATTATCCATGCAAATATCAAAAAAGAAAAATCAATCATTCAAATATATAACAAGTGTCTCTATCAGATTTGTTTTTATGGCGCATCGACTACAAGGCCCTTCCTGATAAAAAATGGTGCGGCAGGACATTTTTCCAACTCAACCTCCTTTAGGCGGGTCTTGGACCCGCTTCTCCCGTATATGAATCCAAAGCACTAGCCACCGACCACGAGGAGGCCCTTTCCATCAGAAATCTACAGACTTCATATACATACAGGGAAGACGCATACATAATTAAACAACAATAATAATTTCTTCTTCTAATAATTCCTGACAATCAATTAAAAAACTGTTCAGAGGTTTGGTCCCTTGCAGCATTACAGGCAAAACATTGCACATTGACAGACAGGTTGGCATTTGTGCATTGTGTACCGAAATAAATTTAATTTGAAAGACCAACACCTGGGGTGGTACAATTTATCCGGATGGACAACGGATAGCCAGGTTCAATGAGGTATGAAACCCAGGTGATCCAAATACAAAAAAAAAAAAAAAAAAAAACACAACAAGATACTCAGAGCTGGTAACTATATTGAGATAAGTACAAAAGGTTCCCAGTAAAAAAAACAAATATATATATATATATATATATATATATATATATATATATATATATATATACCTTAAATATAATAAATATCTTGAAATACCACAAATAGTTCCCAATAAAAATGTAAACACACATATACCCAAACACAATCAATATCTATGAATACCAAAAAAAAAAAATAATTCCCAATAAAGGGTAAGCATGTATATATATATTTTATATACCATTAATACATAGAAATATCACAAGAAGGATTAATATTATTCAAATATTGAATAATATAGTAAAAGGTATCGATAGATAAACACATATGTATATACACCATATACTATCAGTAATCTGGGAAGAACAAAATTAGACTCTTAATAAAAGCATAAATATATATAAATTTAGAAATATCACAAGAAGAATTAATATTATTCAAATATTGAATAATATAGTAAAAGATATCGATAGATAAACATATATGCATATACACCAGATACTATCAGTAATCTGGGAAGAACAAAAATAGACTCTTAATAAAAGCATAAATATATATATATATATATATATATATATATATATATATATATACATTCACCAGGTATAATTATTAAACTGGGAAGAAGCAAAAATATAGACTTTGAATAAAATCATGAACATACACCAGATACAATCAGTAATCTGGGAAGAAGCCAAAAATAGACTCTCGATAAAAGCATAAATATATATATATATATATATATACATACAAACACCAGGTATAATTATTAAACTGGGAAGACGCAAAAATATAGACTTTGAATAAAATCATGAACATACACCAGATACAATCAGTAATCTGGGAAGAAGCCAAAAATAAACTTACGATAAAGGCATAAACACATATCTATCAAATATAATATTTAATTTGGAAAAAGACACAATTCTCAAAAACTCATAAAATTCCATAGTCTGGCCTGGCCCATAACTACTTGAGAATAATACAGGACGATAGAACTGAAGTCCATAACTATCCAACAAATTGGCATAGAAAACACATACTAAAGAATTATTGAATTGCAACTACATGTACAATTCCACAATCTGGCATAGCCACCAATATCAAATTACAACAAAAAAATTTGGTAATCTGGCATTGCCAATAACTTATTTAGCGATAGTAAACTTAACTTTTCCCAAATTTTTAAACTATGCACAATATAGTTACTTGCAATCATGGCAGTAATTGAACGACAAAATTTTAAATGAGGCCTGGAGATAAATAAAACGTGGAGCCTGGTGTCCAGCAGAAGATAAAATGTATGGGTTACTCACTCATTTGTCCCACAATATGCTCTAAAAGCCTATCACATGGAGTTCCAATCACATGTTCGGCCAAAACGATAAACGGAGAAGACAAATGCCGCCTCTTCGTGCTACTGGATCATCATTTTCATTATTAACAAACAGGACGCCTCAGTCCCTCCATAAACAGCTGGAAAACTCAAAGAAAACTTTTTTCTAGCACATGCTTCTACGCCATTATCTCCCAGACTCCCCCGAACCGACGCCTCTTCTCACCAAAGCCTACCGACCACGGGAAAAAAACGGAAGAATAAAAATCTTAAATTGTATACAAAAACTATTACATCCAAAATGGAGAAGAAAATTGACTATCTTTTGTGGATAGTAAACATTTACAACTGGTGCGAATTCCGAATAAAATATAAAACGTGAAATGTTATCAGTCCAAAGAGGTAGAGAAAGCAGGTTCTCACTCCCCGCAGGGCGCCACGTCACAATTGCTCTGCTGTAATCTGTTCCCTGGGCCATCTGATGCGACGGATGAGGTACTCCCTTGAGTCAATGATCTCTCTGTAGACCAAATCTTTAATGTGTTCTCTTGCTAAGAAATCCAAGGGCGTGAGGTCTGAAGATCGAGCCGGACAAACAAAATACCGGCCCACCACGTCCCATCTAACGCCATGGATGGTTACTCCCATCCAATTTCGTGCGGTCCTCCCGTAGTGGGCTGGACAACTGTCGATTTGGACAGGGGGCCCACTGGTTCAAGGAAGCACCTCATCCGTCACATCTGATGGACCTGGGAATAGATTACAACAGAAAAATGCACAAACGATAACCAGTCTGCCTAAGTGCGATGTGATACCTTTAATGCTGCAAGGGGCCAAACCTTTGAACAGTTTTGGAATTGATTGTCAGGAATTATTAGAAGAAGAAATTATTACTTTTTTTTAATTATGTATGCGTCCAGTCTTGAATGTTAAACTGTTTTAAGAATTGAAACTTTAATTTAATTAAGAATGGAAAGGTTTTTTTTTTTTGTTTTGTGTTATCACTTTCCTCCGAAGCAAAGTAGCTATGTTAAATTATGTTTAACTTGCAGCTTTACATGACGTCATTTAATTTTTTCGATCAAGAAGATTTTTTGTTGTTTTGTTTTGGGCGGAGGGGGGTGGTAGAAGAGGTGGAAGATAAATCATATACTTTTAATAATTCTTATATAGGTATTATGAAAGAATGCCTATTCACGATTGTGTTTTAGTTTTTTGCGGTTTTCTCGGAAACGAAGAAAAAACGAGAAAAATGCCAAAGGACTTTTTTTCTTTCTTTTTTCATCCTGCTTCGATTCCCGAAGTTTTGCCGTTTATTTTGGGGACATCCTGTATATAGGATGAGAGGAAATACGCTATGATTGTATAAATTACTCTTATTTACACAAGACATTAAGGTCAAGAACAATTTTAAAGGATTATTTGAATAATGCCGAACTGTTGGCTAGAAAGCCCCTCCCCAGGGCCTCCAATACATATGAGAGGAGCAGCTGGCTACAGAATATCGAGGAGGGCTGTTAAATATATCGGGGGAACAGTTGCTCAAGATATTTTTAGCAGGACAGTCTCTTCTCATTGTTGACTCGAGGCCAAATCCTCCGACGACGAGAAACCCCATTTACCGTCTTCCTTTCCTTCCTATATCCACCGGCGTAAGCGTCTAACTACACCTCAAAGCTGCAAAATAGTGAATCTTAACAACTCCATATGAGATTCACTCAAACACCAACTTTTTTCTGATCTCGCTGAACTTTTTCTGCGCAGGATCCTCTAGAGTCCTGTTAAACTGATCTGCTTCTAGCTGCATTGTGCGTGTGGTTTTCAAAAGTGTACGAGGTATACTTAGGTATAAATAGGTCGGTAACCGAAAGAAACCGTCTTCATGCCTGTTTTTTAGAAAGTGGATAAAAATAGAGTTTCCGTTTTGGCAAATTCTAAATGACGGCTTCTGTTGAAAAATTTTCAAGACGCTTGACATTCAAGCAAACAAATATTTATAAATTTTTGTTGCGTTTGTAGTTGAGAAAGTAAATATTAAAGAAAAAGGCATTCACAGACATGAGCCGATTTTAGTTTTTCCTGGAAAACCGGTTACGAAATGATAGTACAAGGAAACTAATCGAAAGCTAAAAAGAGGTCCTACAAAACCTTCGTTTCTTAGAAAGATTTTAGACTATGTTGTTCTCAGTTTTATTTTTTTAATTGAGTTTATCAAATAAATGAATATTTCAGTACAACAAGTTAAATATATATTAAACTTGTTTGTTATTTGTAATTATGAACAATAACAATGGGAGAAACACCAGTAATAGAAACACTTTCTAGTGAACGAGCCTAAGAGTATCTCTTGTTTTGCATAGACTGGATATCAAGATATTGATCCCTGAGGAAGATATGAGTGGAGTTAATCTTTAAGCGGGTGTCTCCAATGAAGCCCCTGATAGGAGGATAGGTTTGCGTTGTTGTCAACGAATAACAAGGTGTAAGCGTTGAATCGCTGCTCTGGCCTGATGGGATTGTGGGGGTTGCTATCTTGTTGGATGAGTGTGGCACTTGAATGATAAACTGGAGCTGATAAGAGAGCCGGTCGGCTGTATTGATGTGCTGGCCGAGCCTAAACTGGCTCTAGTGCCTTACCGAGATAATTGGACCAAAACGATTCTATAAATATAAGATGCGATTCAGTCGCCTCTCCCCGACTCCCCAGACACTCACTCGGACAGAATAGTCCAACAGAATAACCGTTTACGTATTTACAATACCACTTCACATACCTTTTCAAATATCAACGCTACACGGGACCCCGGTAAGATTCCTTCGGCCAAATCACAAAAGGAATTCTCAACAATAAGATGAGAATCACATGCATTCACTTCATCCTTTCTAATATATCTACAAAGGTTGAATATACCAGTAACAGTAGAATAAATTACTTTAAAGACAACTCTCCGGAGTGCCAGAACCTGTAGGAACTAATGTATGGAACAGTACGTATGCGCAGGGCAAGTGAAAGCTTGTTTACCTCTCTGGCGAAATATGGAACGGGCTAAAGTCAAGAACAAGTGAAGCGATTAAGTGTAATAGTTGGGCACGGTAGATTGCAATGCCAACCAAATTCAGGAACCAATATTTCCTACGGTTTCCTTTATCTGGGATGTATATGAAACGCGCTAAAATCTAGACCTAAATAAGCGAGTATTTATTAGAGTGCAGGGTAAGCGGCAACATGCAAAGATAAGATCAGTGAAAAATCAATTTCACGATTGAGTTCCTCTGGGATTTATATAAAACGCACTAAAATCTAGAACGAAACAAGCGAGTATGTGTAAGAGCTCACAAGTACAGGCCACTTGCCGAGCTGGGACCGTGCAGAAACCATTGTTACGGTAGACTTCCTCTGGGATTTTTATGAAACGCGCTCAAATATAGAACAAGAGAAGCGAATTTGTGTAAGAGTTACAAGGACAGGATAGGTGGAAACTTGCCAAGCTAGGACCGGGGAGAAAACACTGTTACTGTTGACTTCCTCTGGGGTTTATATGAAACGCACCAAAATCTAGAACAAGAGAAGCCAATATGTTTAAGTTTACAAATACAGGGTAGGTGGCAAGTTGCTATGCTAGGACCACGGAGAAACCTTTGTCACGGTTGCCTTCCTCCGGGATTTATATTAAACGCGCTAAAATCTAGAACAAGAGAAGCGTTTATGTGTAAGAGGTCACAAGGACAGGGTAGGTGGCAACTTGCCAAGCTAGAATCAGGGAGAAACCTTTGTCACGGTTGCCTTCCTCTCGGGTTTATATGAAACGCGCTAAAATCTAGAACAAGAGCAGCGAGTTTGTGTAAGAGTTCACAAGGACAGGGTAGGTGGCAACTTGCCAAGCTAGGATCAGGGCTAAACCTTTGTCACGGTTTCTTTAAAGATTTCTCTCTGATTACTGCCGTCTACTAAACGTCTCCCGAAAGCAATAATGTCCCAATCCGCTCCCACTATTTCATGTCTAGCTGTAAATTTGGACCGCCTTAGTATATTTACCGCGTATAATTGTGACTTGGATTAAATATACGACAGCCTGGCGCTCGAACTGAATCCAATTATGTTACTTTATTTTCCATTAATATATTTTGACATGTTTTCCAAGGCGGTACACCATGAATGACAAATAGGGCGAATTCAGACTTGAAATATGGAGCTTGAATATTTCGGCCGGATTTCTCCGTAAAATCTGTCCTTGTAATTCATATACATGTCTATAAAGGTAGTTAATTGAATATTTTACAGATTATTCTTGTCGTATTTTTTTTTTTTTTTTTTTTTTTTATTATTGTGATAAAGTTGATAATCTGCAGCGGTTCTCATTTTCGCCACCCTTCATACCGCTTATATGATGAATTCCATATAGCATTTATATTACAAATAGGCATAGGTAGAGTTCAATCCATAACTGCTGTACATTCTACGGCTTGACCCAAGATAAATGGTAGCAAACAAGGCAACAGAAGCAAGTAAAAGTTGTTTTAGAGGAATACTCGCCGGCGATGAGATAGGAGCGGGTAGTTCCTCCGTGATAACGTTCGCCTTTGTGTAGACAGGCGAATATCACATCGTAGGCGATTTCGCCTCACCGGTTCCATTCTGCTTCGCTTTCGTCGCTCCTTACAATGTTGGCCAATTGGTCTTCTAGTCCCGAAATAGGTGAAAATTCACTTTTACATATTTAACTCCGATTTTTCTTTTTGTCCTAAATGATTAAGCAATTTACGTATTAACCGCTTAATGCCTGAATTTGTATTTTAAAAAATGCTACATGTGTTTATACCATTTTTATTATTTGCAGATATAGATTGGTCAATAGTAATTTTTCGAGTAAAAACAATATATTTATTATGGTTCATAACATTACCCGAGTTTACTCGGGCTTCAATGAAGCAGCCTAAAAAACACAATTTAGGCAAAGGTAATCTGTAGTTTTTTACTATATTTTCGCAGTTCCCCAGAGTTCTTATGCGTACATCCGAATGGGTTGCACTAGTGATTTGTAAAGAATCAGTTTGTTTTCAGGACGTAAATGTGATTTGTGGATCAATCTATATATACACATATATATATATATATATATATATATATATATATATATATATATATATATATATATAGACCGATTTTGACCAAACTTGGCACACAGGTACGTCTTGATACGGGGAATCTCCTAGGTTAGGTCATTTGACCTAGCCTAGGAACTATTTTGAAATAGTAAAATTTCAAAATGTTGTCAAAAGATTTCTTTTTTTGATAAGAGCTATCTTACTCGCAGGCTGTGCTGCTGGCCTCTGTTGGCTGCGTCACGAATTACTTCGGCAATTTTGAATAATGACTAACAATTTATGTTTTGATGTTGTTGATAATTAGAATAAGTCAATTTCATTGATGACTTTACCTCATTATATAATCATGTAATGCACTTTATTTCAATTTTATTTCAACTGTCACTGTGTAACTAAGGAGTGCTTTTCATTGATAAGAGCTATCTACTCGCAGGCTGTGATGCTGGCCTGTGTCGGCTGCTTCACGAATTACTTAAAATTCACACCGTTTGACCAATTTTGGCGTAACTTGGTACACAGGTAGATCTTGATACGGGGAGTTTCATAGGAAGAATGAAGGTGTAGCATGGCACGCCGGGGAACAGCTGGTAGTCTATAAAGTGGTCCAAATCGTCTTTTAAGTTTTAAATAAAAAACCAAAAATAATTTTTTTATGTCTGCCAAATGGCCAGATTTTGGGCGTACAGTAGATAGCTAGTCTTTTTTAAAGGAAAACCAGACAGTTTGCTTCAGTTTTGTAGGTTTTAGTAGAAATTTATTATCCATTTCCTGTCGGAAAACCTTCCCTACAGAATTTGATTGAGTTCCTCATCTGAATTTCCATTATCCTGCCGGGAGATATTGATACAATGCCCAGAGACAAGGACTAATATGATTTGAATTGTCCTCAGTGTTGTGGAATTAAACAGTTTTCAATTATACTAGTTTGGGGGTGATCTGGAAGTTGGACTTAGACTTGTTTGTGGATAGTTCCACGGGCTCCTCTCCTCCCTAGGAGTTACAGCCTAAATTCCTACTGATATTTCCCAGCTGCTATGAAATTCAATTGAATAATTCACTTCGCTTGTGTCCATACTAATGTTATATGCTTTGAGAAATTTTATGAAATCTGGAACGAAAATAATTCTCATAAATATATGGATTTGGGCCTTTGTTGCCTATTGAATTGAATATTATATATATTCAATTCAATTTATATATATAAAGCCCAAATCCATATATGGGGCCTTTGTCTTGTTGAAACAAGACAAAATATGAAAACTGGAAATTACTCCAACAAAAAAAAAAAATAAAACAAATATTAATAAATATAGTATACCTTATAAATAAAAATAAAAGTTGTAAGTAAAATATAATTAATATTAGTAAAATCAAAGTGAATAAAAATTACTAATATAATTAATAATTATTTGAATATTATCTAGTTAAAATATTTCAATTTTTTCTTTTTTTTTCTTATGGTGCATCGACATCTAGGGCACCCTTCTTAGGGGCACCTATATTGGACCCGATCCGATCCGATCCGATAGCCACCGCTGTCGGAAGAAAAACAAACACATGCATCTCAATGGAAGTGCCTAAATTGGTCCCGATGGCCACCGATTCTCGGTCGTTACACTTGTTTGTTTCTTGACCGTTTTCGGACCGACGAACTCAAAATGGCGACAAACGACATATTGTGTTTTAGAAACGTCTACAGCCTCTAAATATTAACCGATTTGAATTTTTTTTTTTAAATGAAAGTTAATAAAATGTAGAACACTTTTGTCAATTCACATTTTTGTTTTTTGTTTCCCTTGTTTACTAAATTACATTAGAAAGATGTTTATAACCTTCCAATGTTTATAATCTTCCAATGTTTATAACCTTCTAGTTACCTTTCTGATAAATAATTTTAAAATACTACTAATACTAATACTAAGAATACTAATGCTTCCTTTATCGTAGTGTAACAATTAAAAATGAACTATTACACTAAGAGCTTTTTGGGACTGATATACTTCCAGAAGATTGATTGGCCTCCTCTTTCATGTCTCCAACATTCAACCTAATCGGAGGTTTCTATGCTTATTAGGTGGTATTTCTTCACTCATTTCCACTTCACTGCGAGGTCATTACTGACGAGCTGTGACGAAATCGGATCGGATTGGGTCGGGACCAATGTAGGCTCGGATTGGATCAGATTGGATCGGGAGAAATACGGGTCCAATGTAGGTACAGCCTTACATCCTCGGTGAAGAAGGACATTTCAACGGGCCCTGAAATGAAAAAAAAACTCAACTAGCTGAGGTCGGACACAACCCGTATCTCCCACAGGGAATCCAAGGTTTTAGCCACTGGAACATGGATAAACTCCTAAAATATTTCCAGTTTTAATATTTGTATTCATTCAATTAATGAATCTCTCTCTGGCTAAATTCATGGCAATCTTCAATTATATCACACAAAGGACTATAAACGTCCATTTTCTGTAAGCGGTTTAGTATAACGCGCTTCGTGAGTTTCCGGAAGCTGCTTATGCTGTCGACTGTGACTTGGTCTGGTGACCAGTTATGACTTAACCGCAAATGTCAATCCATATTTAGTTGGTGCCGGAATCGTCAAAATTAATTATTAAGGAAGCAAATGGTCAATAAATACAATAACAAAAAATTAAAAGTAACACATCTTAATTGCACTAATAGTGTCTGCTGTAGACAGGAACCATCTCCTATGAGGGCAACGTCCTGACTGATAGTAATTAGAACTAGCAGTGAGAAGTCAGCATTTAAAGGAGTGTCGGGTAAAAATAAAATAAACATGATAAAAAAACAAATGTCTCTATAAAAAAATAAATGACTTAAAGGGGAACATTGAAGCTGGAAGTTAATTGGGTGCCATCAACTCAAGAGAGCAATGAAGAGACCGAATCATCGACGCAGTGCACCAAATATCACCAGAACAATGTTTAGCTGCAATTTCTAAGTCAGTGCTAGATGTAATGCTTGCATTGTTGCAAGAGGGCATAATGTTTAACAACATCTACAGTAAATAGATGATAACATAAATAAAATTTAAATAACTGAGTACAAAAATGAAAACTTCTTGTTTTGCGATTTTCTCCAAAACGAAGCAAAAACGAGTAAATCTCTAAATATGGAATGACTTTTGTCTTTTTTTAAGCCCCCTATCCTCTCCTCATATGCTGTTACCTCTTCGGGTTGCCGAAATAAGCGTACTTTTCTCTGTAGGGAGAGACAAAAAACGCATTTTTTTTATATATCTTTATGTGCCATACAATACACTAAGTATTTTTTAGAATTCTAATGTTCATGATTAGATGACAAGAAGGACCGATAGAAAAAAAGCCCATTGGCCAAAATCTATTAGCTTGGAATTTTATCTTAAGGCGACGGTGAGGGTTACTGGGAATGGAGGATGAGGATAAGTTATTGATTAGGGCAAACCACGTGACCAGGCAAACGGGAGTGGAAGTTAAGGGATCGGGTTTTGGATAGGGTTTGGATAAAGGGGATTTCTAGGTCGTTATGGAAAGTTAAGTTTGAAACATAGAAAGGGGCTTTGACTATTTTACAGGGTATTTTGGATTGGAGGGATTGGATTCTGAGGATATTGGACGCTAAATGTAAATTACATTTTATTTTCTGAGTCAGAAAGATGTAGATAAGACGACGCTTCGCCTTGTTTCTCTGGATCACCTTTTGTTCTCTAACAGTTTCAAGTTAAAGTGAATAGCAGCATCATCATGAAGAATTCAATGTCATTTCAAGAGCGAATCCCGGGTCTGAAACGTCCCTCCTAGCATTTTGTTACCCACGAATCACTCGTAAAAATTATAATTAAAACAATGAATTTCAATTGCATACTTTTTCAATCAGATTTATGAATCAGCATTCCAAAGTGAAAACATTCGCCCTTGCTATCCTGAAGCGCTTCTAGAACTTTGACTTCGATTTCCCAACATCCGGAATTCATGTATTAATATACAGAATATAATAACCAATAAATAAATCAATATATATAAAACATATTTAATTATGATATTTTTGTTATAAAATATTAAAATTGATTCTTCTCATTGGAAGCCCTTCTAAGATCAAAGTTTGCGCGTATATTCAGGTGTAAATTGAAAGGAAATCGGTTTTGGTGGGAATTCCTGAATTATTTGTTGTTTTTAATATCTGAGGTAAGCCGGCTTTGACCGAGTTGGACCGGGACCACCCCCTCTCTCATAACCCCCCCCCACTAGACTTCTAATGGTCTTTAAATAAAACATTGTCTGGGAAAGGAGACTGATTGGAACCCATCCAAACATCCCGTTATACCACAATATCCTTTTAGTATTTCCCTACAGGTTATTTATGATTTCCTCAGAATATATTCCAATTAGATAAGTCGGTCTGGCAGGAGCAGCGCAAACTTTTCCAGCAAGGCTATTCCCGCGATAAATATAAAAAGTCCGACTCGCAGGAGTTGCGTCATCGTATCGCGTTTCCGTTCTTATATCTCGTATCATTTTGAAGGCTTGGTATAGAAACAGTGGACTTACTAGCAACTCACAGACCTCAACAGAGCATAGACCAGACCTGAACAAAATTACATTAACTGACTTATGTAAATTAGCCGAAAATAAGACATAAAATTACTGGCAGACTGAATGGACTAGTTTTGATAACAAATTGCGTCAAAAATACAACAAGAGCATGATCGAAAGTAAACCTACGAAGACGAGAACAAGTTATTCTGACGAGACTTCGCTTAGGACACAGTTTACTAACGCACTCCTCTCTAATGAATCGAAAAGAAAGACCTGAATGCGCATGTTATAACGAGACATTAACATTTAAACACATACTTACTGACTGCAGATTATGAGACGACCACGAAATTCCACATGACTTACTCGCAGAAAATACCCCATACATTCACTTCATACTAACTCACCTAAAGTCAATTAATTATATATTCAAAAATATAACTCCCTTTTTTCCCTTTCTCCTCTGTTTTTTTTCTTACGATTTATATTAATCTATTATATTACGATTGTAAAATTCATTGATATATTATTTCATGATTTATAAAATGTACTGATGTAATATCACAATTTCTATAATGTATTAGTATATTGCATGTATTTATATACACAGTCTGTAAAAAGTACTTTGTCATATTTATAACGAATATCGCACTAGTATTTCTAAAGTAATACAACTCAAAATAAAACTAAACTGAAAATATGTCACTCTTGCCTATTAAGTGAGGAAAAGTGACACATGTGCCCTCTGGTGTACAAGCTCTGAAGCTAGGTACATACAGTTTTGATGGTTGATAAAGAGATATTTACTATGTCTTTCATAATCATAACTGAAAACACCGATTTTTGAGTCGTGGGACGTTAGAAATACTAGAGCCATATGATATATTGTTATAGATAAATTGGCAGAAGTTACGAAAGTAACTTTTATTTATTTTTAAATAAATAGAAATAAGCAACAAAATGCACAGAAAACTGTATGCGGGGATTACTGACTCCATCTCCTTACCTCTATCTGTCCGCCATTCTACCAACCTAGAAACCTTTAAATCCCGACTCTTCCAACACTTTTTATTCCTGCAAGTTTTACCCAATCCCTAATTTATATACAAGCTATAGTATTTATAATTTTATAGAATAAATTGTTTTCACTAGTTTGTAAAGTAAAAATTATTCCTATGGGACATTTGCCCCTGAATAAGAATAAAAACATTTTTCATTTCATCTCATTGATTTCTGCTCATTCTTTAGGAAAACTATTAAAATGTTGGATGCCATGTGATAACCTTGTTTTACTGAAATATTCATTTGAATGCTATTTTTTCTAACGGCACATCGACATCTAGGCCATTAGCACATGGCTTTGTTGCCACCCTTCCTTAATATGCATGAAGGAGCAAAGATTACTTTCAGCCACATTTTAAATGCAAAAAAAAACAAAAACGATTTCGCAGAATGAGATCGTGCCATCGAAAATTTCATATGAATCGTTTTTGAACGAATCTTATTAGGCTTTCGAATGGGTACTTTTTATTTTCTCAGCCGTTTTTCAGGCATTTAGGAAAATATACGAACATCCTAAAAGTGCTTTTGTCTGTTTATTAAAAAATGTTTTCTATTACTTCATCATCACCCAACTTAACCACACTTTCGATCAAATGAGATCATTACCAGTCTGCAGATGGGGGAGAGTTAACCTAATCATGTTATATTTGCATGTTTAGCATTTGAAAGAAGGCGGTTCCTACACTTCGGTAGTCTTTAAGGGGATGAAAACAGGAGGGCAACGAAAGTCAGGTAATATCCAAAGTTCTTCAAGTCAGTTCACTCTGGTTACAGATATTTTAATTTTCATTCAGTAATTGTAAGTGTGTGATTTTTGCTTCTCCTGAGAAGTCTAACAGTGTACACATTTTTAATTTAATCGTACACGTGAAAGTAAATAGTTACCTAAAATTTTTTTTAAACAAATATATTCAGCTGGTTAAAAGACATATGAGAAGAAAACGCTTTATATTCATTACATTGGTCGCCTGTGATCAATAAAAGGGGATCCCGCGAGATGGTCACTTTCTTTTTGTACACATTATCCATGTCTTTGTGTGATCCTGTAGGAGTGGGGAAAATAATTGTGGCCATTGGTAAGATGAATATTTGGGCTTAATCTGTGGGGATTACACTTGGCTAAGACCCTTGGGAGCTTTTCGACTACAATGCACAACTTCAGGGGTCCCTCTTATCACAAATCCTCGTTCATTTATACTACAATCTCAGTGTTCTCGAATCATTATCCAACTCTTGATTAATTACGTAATTGGTTTAATCAGGCTCTTACAAGTTTTAATTGAAAATCCTAATTATTTTAGAGTTCTTCCTCCCTCCCAATACAGTGGAAATACTCCAATAATATGACGAAATGAGAAGTGTAAGTGAAACATGCCACCATTTCATAATCCATAGGTTAGGAAGCACTGATCATTCATCATATATATATATATATATATATATATATATATATATATATATATATATATATATATATAGTCGGAAACAAAAGTCTACATACACCTGAAAATAAATTCAATCGGGAGCAAGGAAACTAGGATAAAATATGAAAAAATGTTAGAATTGAGACCAAACCCTTATTTTAATTCTATCTGACAATAACAATACATTTGGATTGTAAAAAAATCAACAATAATAAATTAATTGTATTAGATAAATCGAGAGGAACAAAAGTCAACATACACTAGAAAAACAAACCTACAAAAATTAACAAATTTTGAAATTTAGTACTTAGTTGCTCTTCCTTTGGTTTAATCAGGCCAATAAATCTTCGAGGCATTGAATGGAGAAGACTTTAGGTAATATTTGGAGCTATTTTATTCCATTCCATCACTATAAAAGTTTTCAAGTATTTTTTTACTTTCTGCTGTTACTCCATAAATACTGGATTGGGTGACTGAGGAGGAGAATGTAACTGTCGGGATGTGTTATATATAGGGACCGGATTTATAGGATAAAATAAGCATCCAATTAGGTTTTTGCAACAGACATAATAGGTTTTTATTTAAAAATCCATTTTAGGCTTTTTTTTGGTGATAAAAATGTTTCAATAGGTTCGAAAAATAAGTTCAACTTATTATAATTTATCATTAATAATGTTGATTAATTTCAATTAACAAATTAATACGTAGATAATGTGACATAAAAATAAACAACCTTGTTACAGTAAACTCCCTTATAGGTGCCAAGGTTTTCGACGATGAAATTCTTCCTGTTGTCTTAGAGAACTGTCTTAAAAGCGGAGAAAGATAAAGATGCGCCCGTTTACATCACAAGACGTCATAGGGGAATATTTAATCGCATCTTTTAGCTCCAGTGTTGACGATTCAAACATTCCAATGAGCTTTGGAAGATCTGAGAAATGTGCTCTTAGGAATGCGACTGCACCACGAATCTCGTTGCTCTGGAAGACCATCGACGCCTTAGAAATGGCAGCTGCTTCATTCATATCCAAAGCGTCAACAACTGTTTTTATTTTTTTCCCAGCGTGTTTAAATGGGTTCTGGCGGAAGCGACACTCCTAGTAAAATTTCCTTGAACGTCTGGGCCCGGGAAGGTGCTTTTAAGAAAATTTGTTTGATCGAGGAAATGAGTTCATTGAATTGTATTTTCTATTTTAAATATTAGGTATGTTTAGGTCATTCCATCGTTATTTAGGTGATTTTAGGTGTGATCATCCTGAATAGGTTTTTTTAGGTTCTTCCAAATTTGCATGAATGATACTACAAGACGCGAAACATATAAAAAACCGATCAATATCATGTTTAGCAGAATGGAAAAAATAGGTGAAAACCTAAGAATCCGGCCCCTAGTTATATAGCATCCATTCTCTCACAAGTTGAGCAGTATGCTTCGGATCATTAGTCTGTTGAAAATACAATTACTTCCCAAACCTGCCTTTTCTACAGACGGTTTTACATTAAGTCTTTAATTTAAAGTAGTCAAATCTATCCATAGTTTTCTCTATGAAAACTATATTCTCCACTCCAGCTGATGTCATACTTCCTCAAACCATTACACGCCTACCCCCTTGCTTCAGTGTCGGTATGACATTTTGGATTTTTAAGCTTTCATTTTCGTTTCATATTTTAGTAGTATTGTCATTCCCGAAAGGGTGAAATTCACCCGTAAAAAGCTCTCTGTAGGTCTTTTTTTTTTCTTTTTTTTTTCTTTGAGACGAGTGCCTTTCTACTTATTACACGGTTGGAAAAGCCACATTGATGTAACATCCTTTTCCCTATTATCGAGCGCTCATTAATTTCCCTTGCAGAAGCAACATCCTGAGCGAGATATTTAGAAGTTGTTTTGTCTCACACTTAATTGTTTTAATAAATTTCACTTATCCCAATCGGTAGGTTCTGTAGGTTTACTAGTAGTAGACTGATTAAATAAACTTTTTCCTACATTATAACGTTTTTTTATTGTCTAATAGCTGTTACCCGGCGTGCTATTCTACGCCTACTTTCTGCATATATAAAAACAAAAATAAATTAGAAACCAAATAATTAATATTCAAATCTAATAACGCAAATCTGTAACAATTTGGGTTCATTGTTTCGAACTCGTGATCTCCGAACTGTGAATCGTAGGCGATTTTAACCCAGCCTATGACTCTCCCCGTGTCAAGACCTACATGTGTGCCACGTTTGGTAAAAATCAGTCAAACCGTGTGGATTTGTGTAAGGAACAACTATACAGGTAGACAGCTGGTAGACGTTTTTGACCTAGCCTGTGACACTCCACGTATCACGACCTACCTGTGTGCCAAGTTTGGTCAAAATCGGTCAAACGCTGTGGATTTGCATAAGGAACAAACGGACAAACAGACGGACACACGATTTATATATATATATATATATATATATATATATATATATATATATACATATACTAGCAGGGCGTCTCTTATGATTTTCCACGCACTGAAAGCCCTTCTTTGCGAAAATTATTAACTCTTTTTCGTTCTACTATGGGAATTTCTTTCTGAGTCGAGCACAAGTTAAAAAAAAGTGAACTTCAATTTATAAATAATTTAAGGACTTGTAATTTTCATTACTTTCTTGCTAACTAAATGAATCATACAGAACTGGATATAACAATATAATAATCCTTATTCAATTCTATCTCTACAAGTACATATTGACTTTTGTCCGAGGGCTAATTACATTTATTTGGCTCCCAGCTAATAAACATTGGCCAAATAATATTTTTTATTGAAAACCTCTATTTAGTTTAAATTGAATAAATTTGTTAAATGTATGACTTTTGTTTTTAACTGTATGTATAGAAATTGGAACTACTGGTATTGTCGAGAACTATGGACTGTGGGACGTGGACAATTATCGTCAGCTCTCCTGGATTGTCCCATGGAGTCAATGTAGATGTTTTCGGGAGGAATCACGCTAAAAATTGGAAGGTAGTGCGAGGTATCTTAAGAAACTGAGGGAAGCCCTTCGTCTCTCCTTATCCTCCGTGGCTTGGAGATTATACACCAACGACCCGTCTAATCGTCTACCCTTATCTTCCCTCAGGTCATTCAATCCTTCATCTCCCACAACTTGTATCTCAAGCTACGTTCTCATTCTTCCTCCTCTTCGCACATTCTGATGAAATGTAACCATTGAGATTACACTCAGGAATGAATTTTAGAACCGCGTTATCTTTAAGCGTATCCATAACGTTCTAACACGACCAACGTTCCTGGCGTCAAATGGAAAGCCAGGAATAAATACGGTAGATTCTTTTTGGAGTATCAGTCGTGCTGTGTTATAGTACAGTTTTTGTAATAGTGGATGATAATCGTGTCAAACTTTTATTTATTTTTTACACGGACCGAGAGGCCTTCTTAACGAGAAGTGAGGCTTTTTAATTTAATTTTTTTTTTTTTTTTTTTTTTTTTTTTTTTTTTTTTTTTTTTTTTTTTTTTTTACGGCGCATCTACATCTAGGTCATTAGCGCCGACATCCAGGGTGTAGCGAGGAATTTTACCAGCGAGCCGTGGGATGATAAAATTCCTGCCGGAGGTTGGGAATCGAACCCACCATCTCCCGCTTATGAATCCAAGGGCTAGCCATTAGACCACGGGAGACCCCTTTTAATTTAATTATCCTCAGCTTTTTAATTTCTTGGGTCTTTTTTACTCTAGGTACACCAGTTACTTTTTCATGTTATTAGTAATTTATCATACTGTTATTTAATAACGTATGCATATTTTAGAAGAAAAAATTGAAATAAAAAGATTATATACAAAAACAACATTTATTTAAAATGTAGTTATTTCCTTTCAGAAATTGTACTGAACCAATTTTTTATTTTGGGGGCCAATAATCATGCCTCCTCCTCCACATGAATTACCTTCTTCAATCAGCAAATTGTATGAGGTTCTATAACCATCAATAAAGATCATATGACTTGGTAACTGAAATCACTAATAAAATGAAAAAATAACTGGTGTACCTAAAGTAAAAAGACACAATTTCTTTTGCCTGATATTATTTAGAGTAATGAATATGATTATGAATCACACTTTATCCATAGCATTTTATAGAAGTTTCATAATTGTTTCGGATGAAAAGTAAATAAAACGTTTTTCCTACGAATTTTGTAGTATTTGCCTGAATGCCTTTGAATTATGTTTGAATCACATTGAAGGAGCATTGGTGCTATGGAGTATGGGCGGTGGAGTGGGGATAGGGCCTGACGATTTGGTTTATGACGAGCTGTACTGTTCGTGGCTGTGGTGAGGACAGCTATTGTGGTCAAAGCGACCCTTGTCGAATTCCAACCATACTGCTTGTTTATGATAACCTCCACACCCCGTTTCTCTACTGATTCCACTACGCTCTACAATTTCCAAACGTTCATTTGCACATGCTTACATTATAAAGAGTTTCTTGTATTTGATATTAAACGTATATTGCCAGACAATAATAGGGAATTAGTTGAATGAGATCATTTCATTCTGAATAACTTTACGACCGTGTAATTATTTTTGAGATCGTTCTAATAAAATAACGAAATATTAGAATGAATAATATGAGAGTATAAAGGGTCTTTAGATGAGACATCGTCTCTATTCGACAACCAAATGTCTAAGACGTACAGTCAGTGCAACTAGTGAGCAGAGATGTGTGATATAAATGGCTGACCAGCCTAGAGAAATACAAGTAAGCAGAGATGTGTGCTAATAACTGGCCGGCCTGCCTAGGAAAATACAAGTAAGCTGAGATGTGTGGTCTAAATGGCTGGCCTGCCTAGGAAAATACAAGTTAGCTGAGGTGTGTGGTCTAAATGGCTGGCCTGCTTTGGAAAATACAAATAAGCTGAGATGTGTGGTCTAAATGGCAGGCTTGCCTAGGAAAGTAAAAGTAAGCTGAGATGTGTGGTCTAAATGGCTGGCCGCCTAGGAAAATACAAGTGAGCTGAGATGTGTGGTCTAAATGGCAGGCTTGCCTATTGAAATAAAAGTAAGCTTAGATGTGTGGCCTAAATGGCTGTCGAAGACAAAAAAAAGTAAGCAGATAATTGTACTCTGTCAAAATTTAAGCGTCACTTCCCATCCTTAAAATCTGTTGAAGATGTCTAGCAGAAATGGAAATATCCTGCTGATATTTGTAAACCTATATTTTATAAACTTATCTAATGTACGTCTGTTCATCTGAAATGTTAGGTTATTTGGTTTGTTGAGTAGTTTTTTACCTTTTGCTCTAAAGGGTCAATTTTTACAACAAAAATGAGAAAAATTTTAAATGACAACTAAAATTTCTCTAATTCATTTCATATAATGGAAGAACAACTTACTTTGAGGTTCCTGAAATAGTCAGCCACTAGTTTTCACATTCTAATCTATAACACAAGAAATAATTATGAATCTCTTTCTCTCTCCCTCTCTCTCTGACCCTGCTTCGCTATTAATGAGATCGTTTCCGTAATATTTGTTCTGGCATAACAATTAAAATTTGAATAAACAATATACTGACAATCTATTACAAATTCTTCAGAGGTTTACCTCCTATATGCTACTTCCCTCCAAAACCAAACCCTTTGCTACAATAGTCTGCTGAAGCTTCACATTTCAAGCAAATACGCTGAAAACGAAAAGCAAAATGTTCATTTGATTCTGAAACTTGGACCAGCGTGTGGAAAAACAGAACTAATATTTTATAACATTGTGAAGAGCTCGTTAACCTTTTGGATTGTGTAGATAGATATAGTGGGAGTTAGGCCGTGTGGTAGCTTATTAAAATGACATTTTTTTATAATGTGTAATGTAGTTTTACTAAGATACCACTAGACTCATCCCCGACAATATCTACCTTCGTAATAATGTATAAGAATGGGTAAAATGTGGGTGAGCTAGAGTAAATGCGACAGCGTGACTGACAAATAACGAGAGTGAAAAGAGGAATTGTTTTATTAATAGTTTTCCCCTAGGGGGTGTGGAGGGTGGGAATGTGGAATCTGATTGAATGTGGGCGTCCTTGCATTGGGAGTGGGTGCGGTGTTAGGTTGGGCTGGTTCATGCGATAGTACTGGACCAGAGGATGCCAGTGTCCTGATATGTCAGCGATGTCTCCTTTAGGTGGGTGGCCCGCCTCTCGAACCCAACACCTTCTCAAAAAGCAAATTCTAACTAGCTCTCAGTCGCCCTCCTCACTAGGTATCCATACATACGATAAGTGACTTCTTAGTCGCATACTTAGTAGACTGTAGTTTTGCAGTCATTTATAAATTTGGCTTACAAATAACAGTTAAAAGCTATAAAGTATGAGCCGGAAGGGGATTGGGAACAGAAGTTTAAAACATGAAAAAGTGAAGACGATTTACTTCTCGGTAGGTTTATATATGGACTCTTCTCTTTATTATGATGTGTGCAATACGCTCAACTTATTAGGGGTAAGGAAGGAGTAACTCAAGGAGGACCTAACTCAAGCGTGCCCTTAAAGATTTTAACTTCTAGGCTCGTATAGCCCGTTCAGATAGTTCTAATCAAACATGCGCGAAATTCTGAGGGAAATATTCACAACAGTTCCGCCATTTGCATTTCCAGTACAATGAACAACACGCTACTTTAAACTCAATAAAAACTGATTATGTTTCGTTCAGCACCAGGGAAGGCTTTGAGAGGTAAGGCAAGGGAGATAGCAAACCTAAGGCTAAAAATTAGGGGTCGAAAATAATTGTTAACTTTTATTTTAACAAAGTATTTTTTAAACGTTTACTTTTATTTTCATTTTGCAGCATTTGTTATTAAAGTACTTAATAGGAAAAAGTTTAAAGGAATAAATTGTAGCTACTAATGTTTATTTTTTGTTTTTATAACAATAAATATATTTCAGTGAAAAACAGAAATGAATTGTTAAACAAAGAATATTTCACTTAGATCGAAGAATTAATTAAATTTCAATAATAATTTATCCTGTAAGTTTGTGGAATTAAGATTATATCTGTAATCATTTATAAGGCCTCATATATAAATGTATTTTTCGTGACAAAAGTGTGACAATGTTTTTAGTTTTTGACAGAATTTCCGGATTTCAGAGTTTTTCTTCTTATTGGGGGGTGGGGGTACCGACACTGTGACAAAATCGCAGTCGTATCACTACATTACTAGTTATAACTAGCATAAAACTGGTAAAAAGCTAATTGTATATTTGTTTTAACAGTTGTCTTGTTGAATAATTTGTTTTGTTTACGGAGCTGTTGAGTTCTGTTCCATCCAATGGAACATCCACTTCTGAAACTGACCCTAAAACCTCCTTCACTGCATAAATTGTTGATAGCCATCCTCCGACTTCAAAGAGCCCCCCCTATTAAAATATTTACATTCTCCAGTGTTTAATGAGGAAGGGTGCTTCTCATTCCCCAATTAACTTTTGTGTAGAAGGAAGATGTTCAAACTTATTTTCACACACTCACGCCGGCGTGCTTGCCGACAAACAAATTCGACTAGCTTCAAAAATAAAAAAAAATCTTTAAAGGATTTGCAGGAATAATAATTATCTTTCTAAAGCCTTAAATTTTAGCTCAGCTCTATAAGTAAGATTTTCCCACTTTCTTGTAATTATTCTTTTTTGTTAATTTAACACTGTCAAATGTTTTAAAATTATGGTTTTCTAAACAATAAAATGTATCAATAACCTTAGTAAAGTATTTCATAATTTGATTTAGTCATAAAAAGAATTTTAAATAATATTTTCTCGAAAACCTGAAATCAAATATGTTCATTCGAGTTTAAATTAACATTTTTTCATACCACATTGATGTTGAATATTTAACAAAAACGTCCTAAGTGGGAGGTTTTTAGTAGAAATTATTTTAATGTTTAACAATTTATGGTACCCTGAAAGGTTCTTGAGTAAAATAATTATGAAAAAACATTTTGAGTTGGTGCCGTCGATTTTTGACCTTAAGGAGGATGAGACGGGGACGTGAACTATGTTTTATTATTCTAACTACTTTTTATCGTGTCGGCATTTTATTTTTTATAACTTCACTAGGTGTTACCCGGTGTGCCATGCTACACCTACTTTCTGCATCTAGATAAGAAAAAATAAATTAGAAACCAAACAAATAATATTAAAATCTAATAACGCAAATCTGTAACTGTTCTGGTTCACAGTTTCGAACCCGATACCTCCGAACTATGAGTCCTAGACGAATTTGACCTAGCCTATGACACTCCCCGGATCAAGACCTACCTGTTTGCCAAGTTTGGTCAAAATCGGCCAAACAATCTGGATTTGTGTAAGGAACAAACAGGCAAACAGACAAACAACTGATTTTTATATAAATATAGTCTGATCATTATTTAGAAATGCCCTTGTGTTCTTCTCTGATATTTATTAATTTCAAGTCTAACTAATGTGGCCCTATCGATATATGTACATAGGTAAATAATAGGCATGGGTATAAAAATGTTAAGATGTACCAAATGTTTCTTAGAACATCAAATATAGGTCCTTACTGAGCCAATTCATTTGATATACTACATGATGGGTTTCGGACGGACTGATGGGTTTCCGCAGGAAAAAAAATTACAAAACGGGCACCCCTCCCCGGAAGCGGAGTCAAAAACCTATTATCAGGTGTTTTCGATTTTCGCCTTCAATAAAACCCTAATGTCTATCATCCTGCAAAATTTCAAGTCTCTAGCTTCTCAGGAAGTGCCTAATAATTTTGATGAGTGAGTGAGTCCTATAAATTTCGATTTCCCATCGCCTATATCTCAGAAACTATTAATTGTAGAATTATGAAACTTTCCAATTTTACTCACATCTATTCTTATAATAACTGTGTAAAATGTCAAGTTTATCTTTGACTGGTTCGAGGTTATGAGAAGGTAATATACACACAGCGTGCGTTGGCCGAAACTTGGCCTCTCATACATAGATAGATATACTCATCCCTATTACCTAAATCAAAATATGATTTCTACGCTTCATCCTTACGCTGAAATATATACCAAGATCATAATAGAGCTGCAGTACTGAATGAATAATAAAAACTTTGCGTATTTTTCAGACTATTCAGATCGTATAATTTCGGCTGGCTAGAATATTACATACTTTAGTCATACTACGGTAATAGAGCGTGCTTGACACCGGCACTCGGGATCTGTTCTGGATGAAACTGTTTTTTTTTTTTTCAATTTCTATGATATTTCGAATGCAGCTGAGAGGGATAAGACACTGTTTTTGCGCTGGAGCAGAGATAACTGAAGAAAAAATTACATATAACCTACCCCTTCTGCTATTTTGCTGGGCTTTGCGACAATACCTCTCGACACTCCAATCAAGGCATCAATGGAGACTTGCAGTGAAGGTTCAGGCTTCATAACTCCCTATTTTTCGAAGCTCTTCCAAACCTTTACAACAATGCAGCCTAATCAGGCAGATGCACAACATCCCAGATCTTACTTACTTACTTACAGACGGGCACTACATAGAGAAGTTTTCTTGGCAATCTTTCCGGGGTCATTCTCTCGACGTGTCCCAACCATTTGAGTCTTTGATGTTTTATAAAATAAATTATATCTGGGTCTCCATACAGCGTTTTCAGCTCCTGATTAGTTCTTATTCTCCAGAAGTCGCCACACTTTACCGGGCCATATATCCTTTTGAGTACCTTCCGCTCCCAGACTAGCAGCATCCTTGTACTTTCTTTGATTAGTACCCATCCCTCGCTTCCATATGTGACCACTGGGCGAATAACTGTCTTATAAATATGGACCTTTGCCTTCCTGGAGAGCCCCTTGAACCTCAACATTTTCTGCAACCCAAACAGACACCTATTTCCTGCAGCGATTCGGGCTTTAATGTCTGGCACTACACTACACTCAGCTGAAATTATGCTTCCCAAGTACTTGAACTGACTGCAGCTTTTGAAGGTAACACCTCCAATTTCTACTGGCTCTTCTTCGTCATTCTGTGTTTCTTTTGGTGTGCTCATGTACACAGTCTTGCCTTCATTGATTTCTAGCCCAAATTCCTTGGCCGCACTAAGAAATTCTTCCAGGGCGCCTGCTAATGCTGACATTGTCCTCGCTGAAATGACTACATCATCGGCATACGCAACATCCCAGATCTGCCATTCATTAATAATCATTTGCTGCGCAGTGCGCTAATTGTGCATGATGGAATACATTGGAGTATTGGATGGGGCTTTTACGAGTGTAAAAATAATATTTTAGATTTAATAAAGAAGAATAAAAGTGCAGAAAAGGATTTTATAGACCATTAAGATTCCTAAACCTCGGAAGAGTTTCGCTGCAAATATAAAATAGTTGGAGTGGCGGAATATATTATTCCAATGAAACTATAACTATATCCCTCCCTCCGCGGGTATGGTATTCTACACTTCCAAGGGTGAACACCACTACCGCTGTCTCCTTGGTGTATTAGAATTCTAAACTTCCCAGGGACGCCACTACTACTCCTCTCTCCTTGTGGGAGTAGAATTCTACACTTCCCAGGAAGGCCGCTACTACTCCTCTCCTTGGGGGAGTAGAATTATACACTTCCCAGGGAGCCCACTACTACTCCTCTCTCCGTGAGGGAGCAGAATTCTACACTTCCCAGGAAGGCCACTACTACTCCTCTACTTGGGGGAGTAGAATTCTAGACGTCTCAGGGAGGCCACTACTACTCTTATCTCCTTGTGGGAGTAGAATTCTACACTCCCCAGGAAGGCCACTACTACTCCTATCCTTGGGGGAGTAGAATTCTAGACGTCTCAGGGAGGCCACTATTCTCCAATACCCAGGAAGGCCCCCACTTCTGCCCTCCATCCATTCATGCCAAGCATTTCGACCATTTTTCAGTATATTAGAAGAGGAATCCACGCCAACTCATCTTTTTGATTTGTTTTACTTAGAATATGAAATATAATACAAAAATAAATTTAGAGAGAGGGAAAAACATTTCTTTATGGACTATTTAACTTGAATTTATTGCTTCTTCTTTTCCTCTTCATTGTCGAGCTGAAACGGAAAAAAAGAGACGAGGCACAATGCCGGTTGCCAGTTCATTAGATAGGATTTTTAATATACCTGTTTAAAGAATATCTTTTTTTTTTAAATGAATGGGCTGCACCCAATTATTATCAGATCCTCGCAATAAGTGGATTTTAATGAGTGAAGTTCTTATTTGCATTTTTTACTTTCAAGCCCAAGCGGCCTCCAGAGAATTCCGTTTATTAGTCTCGCTTTCATCTGCATTTCAAAGAAAAATAAACAATTAATCCAGCCATGTTTTTGTTTTCAAAAACATTCCGTGAAAATCTTTCATCTCGTCAGGAATAAGGAATGGAGAACAGAATTTAGTAAAGACATATGATAGGCATATGCTACTAATTTAATGAATCAATAAAATAAACATAAATTCAATTAATTTTATAAGTACAATAAAATAGTATGTATGTATATATATATTATAAATTTTTTTTTCCTGGAAAAATCCCTGCTGCTGGTGGGATGGAACCCCTATCACCCGCGCCGCTAGACTATGGGGAGACTCTGAAATGTTATTAAATAAGAAACTGTTTTGATGGAGATTTCACCAGTTTCCTGCTTCCCTCAAATTGCGATGATGTCATAAACCTTTAATTAATTTTAAATTTTCTTTAATTTTCCCAAATGTTGAATATATATTTTTCATTGTTCTCTAAAATATTTCCTTCTTACAGGAAATATGTTACTCTTCATAATAATGTATTCAAAATTTCTTCTAACAAAATGTTTTTGGGGTAATCATTTCTTATTTATTGAGAAGTGAATTATTTATTATGACATGACTTATACTATTCATTATCCAATTAAATTACATTACACTCAAATTGAGATACTACCGAAGTCTCTCTTGATTGTTTTAATTGCAAATATGCCCTGAAATAAATAGTATTTTTCTGAAATTTATGTTTTATACTATTTCAGGTAAGAGCTCAAAGTGATCTTCCTTTTGTTTCCGTGGAGTATATAGCTGTGACAAGGTAAGCAAATAGACAACTTTCATGACTAGCTTGTGCCTAATTTAATAATACCAAAGAAAGAAATATATGAAGCATTTTGATATTTTAATACATCTAATGAAGCCAAATTAAATAAGGCAGTTTACTATTGTGGAACATTGGTGCACTTCCTGTCTGTGGTACTCTTTGTGACTGCGGTACACTTGGGGATTCTGGCACGCTTCGGAACTGTGGTACACTTAGTGTCTGTGGTACGCTCTGGGACTGTGCTATGCTTCGGAACTGTGTTACATTACGCGACTTTTATCTACTACGGGCTAATTTCCCTAGCCACTAATCGGGAGCAAATGATGGCAGCCCTGAAAAATGTCATGTTACCTACAACTATTATTAATGCTGAAAGAAGAACCTTTGCAAACCGTCTGAAATTACGAACCTCATTGGATCGCCTTTAAGTTTATCCATCTCCAACTATAGCACTAATTTCTCACTAAGCAAATCTGCTGAAGAATACACTCCCTCAATCGCCCGTTTACTTGTGTTGAATTCACCCATGCGAAAAGATTCTGCTCCAGGCCCCTATTATATTTTAATTGCGATGATTAAAAACATACCAATATGCAACAAACATGAAATTATTTCTTTTTGAAATAAAATTTATACAGGCAATGAAATATTGGGGAAAAAATTTATTTTTATCTATTAAAAAAAGAAAAATGCTTCAAGAATTGTCCAGCAATAGAATTCTGGCCTTTAATTGTTCCCTTTGCAAACCATAATAAAAAATGATATATTCCAATGGTTCATCGAAAATACCGGCTTCCAGGAAAACAGGCTTCAGGATAGGACGCAGCACAAGAGATAGCCTAGGAAGGCTAGAAGTTGAGACCCGTTAGGCCTTTGAAAATAAAAAGATTTTATTAGAGGTCTTAAGTGATATAAAAATGCATCTAATTTCTTATGTAGGAAGCTGATAATAAATAGACTTTATGCATAACCTTATAATATATTTCGTTACGAAACGCTCTTTTAGGGTAAGAAATGAAATTCATATTTCGAATGAATTCATTCAAGAAAACGGAATCCCAGAAGGAAGCGTTATTAGTCCTCTCCTGTTCTCACTAGCTATTAATCCTGTCCTTTCATTAGTTCAGTAATACGCTGTAATATGCTGACGATCTTGTAGTTGCATATAAACGGGGAGTGCATTGCATATAATGACAGTTTCAAACATGAAATTGCTAAAGGCAAATGCACTAGTCTGGTAAATACATTGAATACAAATTCATAGGCCATGGGACAAAGAGCGTAGAAGCGTGTTTATTTTATACCGTAGCCTAATAAGATCCTTAGACAATGGGTGCATGGTGTACGGGTCTGTGTCGCCCACTTTATTGCTCATGTTTGGCAGTGTCCATCATGGAGGCATCAGAATTGCTAATGGTCCCTTCCGTTCTAAACCATGAATGAGGATATGTGCCATGTGTATGTGGTTCGGGGGAACACCTCATCAATGCCGGCGAGGTCAGATAACCAGTAGGTATTACTTTCGTATATTGGCATCCCCTAAAATCAATCCCCCGCTTCACGAAGGTACGTCTATTGAACCTGTAGATTTAGGTAATAAAAATAATATGAAAAAAATCGGTAATTTTTGGTATAATTATTAATGTCAATTCGATCATCAAACGGTTAAGTATCAGCAGAAGTAATTTCCCTTTTAAAACTGGCTACTGGCAGTTTCTGAGCAGGATGGCGCCTAAAACAACGCTTTTCTTCGAGATGTCATTAACGTAAATTTTTAAGAGATATCAAATCAAAATTTTACCCGTTTCCATTCCAAATTCTTAGAGATAAAACACAAAAGCGCTAAGATGACGCAGTTCTTGCTTAATTTTAGTTTGAGGGGAATAGGGATGTTCCGATACGATCAAAGTATCTATACCTACTCATATGAGTAGTACTAAAATCATTTTTCGATACTACTCATACAAATACTTCTAATGTATCGATACTTTTAATTTTTTTTTTTTTTTTTTTTAGTGAAACTTACGTAGCAAATGATACGTAAGGACAATAAAATTGTGAGGGAAAGAATAAAATTGAAGTAATTAATTAACTAGTTTTTATTTAATTAACAAAAATTATCTTTTATTATTAAGTACCTATAGTAAACAAAAAACTCATTGCAAGAAGATTGCACAAAAACAGTAACTGCTCTAGGTATTTTGGAGACAATCTGTTCCTTGTTTGCGACATTGTTGCTCCGGCTTTGGAAAATAAGCACTCGCTTGGAACCGATGTTGAGACTACAATTAAATGCTGTTTGTGCATATTTTTACAGACAAGGAAATACAAATTTCAGATCATCCCATTCAGAAAATGGGCTGCTATTAAGGGAAACTACTGGATTTGATAAATATAGTGAAACTTCATCACCCTGATGAGATATTTTTTTCTTCTCGAGCCCGTGTGCTTACTCCTTATGATATTTACAGAAATCATATTCGAGTGGTGCAGAAGATGAGGCATCATATTCTGACTCACTTGGGTTTCTAAGTTAAGGTCAGTCTGACTCGATCGATACAAAGTACTATTGTTTCGATACCGAGTAGGTATCGCAAGATTAATTTCGATGCTATTAGTACTTGGTATCGAATCAAAATTATCGAGTACTCACTCGTATTTACTAGTATCGGAACGTCCCAAGTGGGGAAAGGACCTTATAAAGCCTTATGGCTGGAGAGTGAAATGATATTCTTTGGAATGTGTTGTAGGACACAAACTCGATACGATATGTGGCTATTATATTTTTGACGAAATGACGGGACAACAGTATCACATCCTTTGTTGCTTTCCCCTCCCTTCCTATAGAGACCTCTTATACACCTCCTGTACATTTTCGCCTTTCTTCCCATTCCTCTGTTGGAGTATAAAATTCAGGATATTATTCCTTAAAAGAAGCATTGGACTGCGTCATCTTATTGAGTTTTTATGTAATTTCCAGCGTGAGTGTTTTGTTTAATGTTTGTTATTATAATTATAAATTCATTTCAACACTTAAGGTTGTTCAAATTTACACATCTTAAAGAAAAACAATGTTTTCGGCGTTAAAATGGTACCAATATTACATACACAAAAAAAGGCCAACGTCGTTCTCATTTCTTGTTTAGTTATCTTGGTAGATTCATTTTAAAGCTTAAATCATTTTGGTAAATGTGATGACGAGGCTCCTGGGCACCGATTATTTTTATATGTTGCACTATAACGTATTTTGATGCACTAAACACGAATCCGTTAAAAAAAAAACAAAAAAAAACTCGCTCTAAACTAGGAAAGAAGTTTCTAAGAACTAGAAGCGGGTTCTGAAAGCTGACGTAAACAACGTATTTGTAAACATGCGCATGCGGGGGGATGTAAGATTGGCAAACATATAACTGTTATTTAAAATTGTTTTAAACTGTTTATTCACAAATCATTGTAAATTTGGGCGTCCTCATCTGTCGTTATTTATAGAATTCTATTAATTTTAGCGAGTTGGATTGACTAGAGTTTTGATATCTTCTTGGGCGAGCGTAGCGAGCGGAAACGCATAAGCTTACTCCGTTCACATAAATTGGAATAATTGATGGAAAATTGCAATTAGACTTCTTTATTACGGACCCGCATAACAGTGAACTTTAGAGCTTAATAACGTCTTTCCTAGTTGAAAGTGTGTTTTTTTTTTTTTTTTTTTTTTTTCGTGTTTAGTACATCAAAATGTGATATAGTGCAAAATTTCAAAATAATCGGTGCCTAGGAGCCTCGTCTTCACATTTACCATCATCTTTAAACAAAATCAAAGAAAAAGTGATAAATTTGGTAATTGTACACAAAACTTATTTAAACACAAATTTCTGAGATCGTCCTCTCAAATGGATATTTTTACAAAAATCATTTTTGTAAAAAGTGTATTACGCTGTCGACTGGTGACCTTCAACTTAAGATAATTTAAAATATAGAATCCTTTACTATATTATATTGTTTGGATCCTGATAGAGGAGCCCTAACCTGATCGAGTATTGATTTTATTAGAATGCAGCCTGGCACGGGAGTCTCTTATACCCATAGCTGCCTCGACAGCTTCAGCATGGCTAAAGCTTCTGTTTATAGTTTAACTTAGTTCGGTCCAGCTTATACTAACTATTATTAATGATAATCTACTAAGTGCTGAAGCTTATGGCTTTGAAGAAGAACATTCATTAAAGGCAATAGTCGAGTTAAGAAATACATAATATTTTTGTAATCTTAAAGTTGGTACCGTCGTTTGGGGTGAGTTCGGACAGGTAGTACGAGTTCGGACAATAGTGGATGGCGCAGGAAATCACGTGACCTTGAGCAAACTTTTTCATTAGGGTCATAATTGGCTTGACAAATACGATCGATATTGCATTTTTCTCATGTAGTTCAGCCGAAATCGCCGTGAGAACACTTTGAAGTGAGTAACGAATACTTTAATGTGAGTTGTAATTTCCATGATTTTCCAAAAGCTAGAAACAAACGTCTGTGTAGAGGTTCTGGAAGTAATTAAACGCTAATTTTTCATATTGTATAGTAGGTTTATGTTTTACATAAATAAATATATTTATTTATTTATGCAAAACTAATGGTACATAAATAAATATATTAATTTTTTGGTTCAAAAGCTTTTAGCGCGGTTACTCCCTATCTCCATAGGGAGAACCCGCTTATGAGGTTGACCTCACGACGCAATCCAGAAGTGCCGACTAGAAACTTTCACGTTTCAGACCCTATAAATCACGAAAATATAGGTGGCCCAAATTTGTATATATATATATATATATATATATATATATATATATATATTTATATATATGCTTGTCTGTTCGCTCTCTAGCAAGCTCAAAAATGGTCCGATTTTGATGAAATTTGGTACAAAAATCTGTCGTCTCATTTGAAAGGTCAAGTTTGTTAACTAACAGAATCCGCCCCCTGGAAGATAGTGTTTGGGGCGAAATTCGCGCAAAAAAAATCGTAACGCTTACGTTTTTGAGTTCATATGCTTGCAGGTACTTGTTTTATAGGTTTCTTTACATACGAAAACGAATAAAACCATTTTCAAGGCGATATCTCTAACCGTTCCTGAGAAAAGTAGAATCAATGTTTTTGGAAGTCATTATTTTTTTGTGGGTACTTAGAATCGCGGGATTCAATTGAAATATTTTCTACATCTTGGAAATTAATCCCAACTAATATGTTTAAATGTTGGTTACATTTGGAGTTAAGGAAGTATGCGAAAAAAATAATTCTATTAATAGTCATGAAAAGTTTTCGGATCTTCATACATTTTTCGTAAATATCTCGATAACGGTTGGGAAATCGTGGTAAGTGGAAGGTGACAATTCGAATGCTTGCTAAGTCCCCTACAAAAAAGGTTCTGAAGCAATATTCGATGGGGCAACGTCAATCAGAGATATAAGCGCTTAAAACTGAAAAAGTGTTTGTTTTGTTGTTTTGAAAGGGGTTTTCTCTTTGTTTATCTCACTTTTTAATTGTTTTTTTTTTAAATTGCATTTATCAGTAAAATTATTATTGTAGTAAAATAAGCTAAGAATCGGTGAAAGGTATAGGTAATAAGTCTGTAGTGGCTCTGGTAATCAAGATGGCTGTGGCTAATCGTTGGCTGTTTTGAATTCTCCTATCTATTTAACCTTCCTCATAGCCTCCAACTGAAGTTATCGTTATTTCTTATTTTAAAGAAAGATTTAACCCACGACAGAATGGAATTTTATTAGCCATTACGCACATATTTACTGTTGATTATTACAGTAATTTCGAGATTTTCCTGATCATGAGCTTATCACTAAAGTTGCATAGCTCATAATAAAATAAATAAATATTACAGTAAAACGAATTTGCTAGTAAAACAAGATACATTCTTAGAATGACAAAGAATTTTTGGTTGTTTACAGCCTTCTCAGTAAAAGTCGAAGAGTAAGTACGTTTTCAGTACATAGGTGTTTTGACTTATTAAGAATTATCCGCTTCTCTGTAAGTTGGCTGCTGTCAGATTCCTGTGATTTGTGATGCTAATCTATTCCATTTCTTCGAGATGTACGTAACCGCGCTAAGATAACGCAGTTCCTGCGAGTCGGACTTTTTTTTCGTTTAAGTAAAAAACTCGCATGCCGTGGGGTGAGTTCGGACATGCATCAATTATACATGTGTCCTTCTGGCTTAAAGGAAAACAGGATTTATTCCAAAGAGGCTTTGAAAAATGTGATTGACGATGTCAAAACCAAGAAGAAGACTCTAAGAGAGGCAGCGGATCGATTTAGGTATTTTGTTCTACAACAAAATACTACATCGACTTTAGATAATAAAGTTAGGGGAAAGCACACCAAAAAAAATTGTGGCCAAACAAAATTCAGTCAAGAAGAAAAAAAAATAAGATTGGTCAGGAAAAAAATCGCAGGGTTTTATGGCAAGCCCAAACTGGAATGGTTTGACACCTTTATGAAAAGGAATCAGCCATTAACACCATAAGGTGTAGAGCAGAAGTTGATAAGGAAAAAGTAAAATTATGACCGCGCACACTCCAACTATAGTTTAAGTTTAGATTTTTATAAAAATTAAAGGCTGTCTGAACTCACCCCACACGTAGGGGTGAGTTCGGACACATTTTAGCGATAAAAAAAATTGAAAATTTTTGAGATATTCAAAAAACAGAATACACTATTCGATAGACGAATGTTAAGGGTTCTTACATTAATTTTTCCAGATTTTTACAAAAATTCTGTCTTTTGTAATTACGAGCAAACCTCGAAAATGTGTCCGAACTCGCCCCAAATTACAGTACTTCCTACATTAATGATTTATTTTGATCAGACGATCAGGTCTGTATATAAACCACAGATTTGTAAAGACATGCTTTATAAACGTGGTTTTAGCAAGTTTTAAAGCTCGAGCGCCGCCAGGAAGCATTTCCGGGGGATAGGAAATGTTTTGCCCGGAATCAAATTTGCTATAAGTACCTTGAAGCTTGAACACTACTTTGGGGCCACTCATATATATATGTATATATATATATAAATATATATATATATATATATATTTATATATATATATATATATATATATATATATATATATATATATATATATATATATATAGGGTGATTCAGGCCAAAGTCTAGGAGGTGACGATAGACATAATTTCCAACAAAAAAGTTCATTTCAAGTATCAAGTCCGATTCCGAAGGGAAAAGAAGTACTTCCAATTTTCTGGGGTTTTTAATTGTAGAAATGCATATATATTTTTTTTAATAACAAAAGGATTGCTCATTAACTGTTCAAGATAATTTAATTCTAATAAACTCCATTTTATATTTTTTGACAAGAGGGAGTCAATTTTTCACCCCATCCCTCAATAAACTTCCACTTTATTTGCAAAAATGTAATGCCTAATAAATGTTTTCCTGTAAATAGTGAATATGTAGTCCTTTTGGGTTCTGAGGAAAAAAGTCGCGAGAAACCTCTGATTCATCGAGAAAAACAGAAGTGTGGACGTCCACACAATTTATTTATTTATTTATTTTACGAGCTTCGCAACGACGGTGACTTGCTCTTTAACAGTAACTTATAGTACTAAATACAAACAAAAAAAAGTTTAAGGAGAGCATAAGACAAAAGTTAGTAGGTTTGTGTTAAGAATGAATTGCTAAACATTATTTAGAGCCTTGCTATTTGAACTATAGTTAATGTATTTACATAACTTATCACTAAAACTAACTGCCATTATTTAACTATTTATTAGGTCATGGAGGATGCTACATGTTGTGGTTTTCCATTAATGACCAAGTAAAATTGAGTAATAATTACGTAATAGGGAGAAAAAAAAAATCTTAAAATATCTTTCGTTTCCTCAGATTCTTTGGTAAATGTTTATGTCTTTTAAATATTGAAGTATTGAGTTTATGTATGGACTACCCTCTGTGAGAAGTTCTTGTAGGTCGTGTGGAATGTTCAGTTTGTCGCGTCTTTTACATTCAGTGAGTATGTGTTTAATTTTCAGTGTTGTGTTACAAACTCTGCATATCGGTTTGTCTTTTTTCTCCATGAGGTAATTATGTGTGAGCAACGAGTGTCCAATGCGAAGTCTGGTCAGTACTACTTGGTCTCTTCTTGTCAAGGTATGTTGTTCGTTACTCCATGCTTTTACTGTGTTCTTAATTTGTGATAATTTGTTGTTTGTTTGTAGCCAGTGTTGCAACCAGTCGTTTAATATATGTGTGAACAAAATCATGTAACGTTATGTTTTCAATGTCTACGATCTGTTTATTTGTTGCGTCTTTTGCATGTTTGTCTACTGATGTACTTAGTCCGATATCCTCGTGTCCGGGTAGCCATAATAGTGTAAGTGTGTGATTCCTGAGTCTGTGTAATTGTTCGTATATCTGTTTAATTATTGGGTGGTTAGAATAAATATTATCGAGGGAGCGTAAAGAACTGAGTGAGTCTGTACATAGGAGTATGTTTTTGTTTTCAGTGTTATGTAGTTTTGTAAGGGCTAAGTGTATGGCGTGTAATTCGGCTGTGTAGATACTTGTGTTGTCATGTAATTTGATTGAATGCGTTTGGATTTCGTTGATGGCTGCTGCTGCAGTTCCAGATGGTGTCTTCGATCCGTCTGTGTAGATGTGAATATGGTTACGTTTGTCTGCCAAAAGTGAGGTAAATATGGTTTTGTAAATTTTGTTGGATAGTGGATGATTTTTTTTAAATTGTGCTAGTGTTAAGTCAATCTTGTAGTTATTTACTCTCCAAGGAGGGAATGTTAAAGGTGTGTTTGTGTATGTGGGTGTGTCTAGTGTATCTCTATCAGTGTGATGATGCGTGTATCTTATGAGTAGTGGCTTCTGTTTTGGATTTTTTTGTATGTATTTCTTTATCATGGAACTGTCCAAATAGTATTTTGCACAGGCTGTACTTAAGGTTTTTGATTTTAAGAGAAACTTTATACCCAAGTACCTCCGTCTATACTCCAGTGGAGGTTCTCCCGCTTCTACACAAATGCTATCAGCGGGACTTGATCTAAAGGCCCCAGTCGCTATTCTCAGTCCTGTATTATGTACTGTGTTGAGTAGCTTTAAAGTGCTTGGGCTGGCAGATGAATATACTATACAGCCGTAATCCAGCAGAGATCTGGTATAGGATCGGTAGAATGTTAGCATTAATGATCTTTCAGCTCCCCAATTTGTGTTACTTAGAATCCTCAGCAAATTCAAGCTTTTCTTGCATTTGATAAGGAGTTCTTTAAGATGGGGAACCCATGTTAGTCGTCGGTCAAGCGTGAGTCCCAGAAATGTTAAGGTGTCTTTCATGTTAATAGTCTTGTTATTTAAACGTAGCAAGACGGTTTCTCTTAGTCTCTTTCTGGAGAAAATGATATAGGACGATTTGTCCGGAGAAAATTTGAAACCAGTATTAGAGCACCAGTTTTCGAGGTTGGTAATTGTGTTTTGTATATAAGTTTGTGCAGTATTCAGTTTCTTGTATGGAATGTATAGGAGAAGGTCATCAGCATACATACAGTAAGAAACTTCCCTGGGGATACATTTTATGATAGAATTCACAGCAATTTTGATCAACGTTGTGCTCAGTACACCTCCCTGAGGCACTCCATTTTCTTGAGGGATCGTGTCAGATAAATATGTACCTATCTTCACCCTGAATGTTCGCTGAGTTAGTATGTTGTCCAAGAACATGATATTTCCCTGAACACCCCACTCGTTTAACTGGGAGAATATAAGTCGTCTCCATACTGTATCATATGCCTTTTCTAGGTCAAGGGATACAGCTAAGAAAGACTTTATTTCAAGAAAAGAATTAAGGATTACGGCTTCCATTGTGGCCAAGTGGTGCATAGTGGAATGTTCTGTTCGAAAGCCGCATTGGTTAGAGGATAAATGGTTTCCATTCTCTAGGAACCACAACAATCTTTTATTAATTATTTTTTCTGCCACCTTACAGACCGTGCTTGTTAAAGAAATCGGTCGATAAGAATATGGAGAATTTTTGTCTTTACCGGGCTTGAGTATTGGGACTATAACTGCTTCATTCCAGGAGTGAGGATAGGTAACATTCTTGTAAACCTTATTGAGTAGGTCAAGAAGAAGCAAGAGACCGCACTCTGGTAGATTTTGTAGCATATCATACGTTATCTTATCAAGGCCAGGAGATGTTTTGCCGGCTGATGATAGTGCTAATTTTAGTTCGTTTAGTGTAAAGGGGTCATTTAGCGTATGTTTAAAGTATGGTAATAGTGGAATAGTAGTCATTTCTGTTTGTCTTTTGTGCTCTAGGAATTGTTGTGTGTAGTTTTCACTACTAGAAATTTTACTGAAGTGATTTCCAAGTAAGTTAGATATGGCCTATGGTTCTGTTATAGTATTGTCATTAAGTTTTAGTCCAGTAATTGAGGCGCGATACTTTTTATGTTTGATCTTGTTAATTTGATTCCAAACCTCTTTCATTGAAGAATGGCAGTTTATACTCAATACAAAATCTTTCCAACAATTTCTCTTGCTATTCTTAATGAGCCACTGTGCCTTAGCTTTCAATTTTTTGTAATTAATAAGGTTTAAATCTGTTGGGTTCCTACGAAATAAATTAAGTGCTCTCTTCCTTTCAGTCACAGCCGCTTTACATTCACTATTCCACCAAGGGACGGGTATAGTCTTGTAAGAGAAACATGTCTTTGGAATACTAATATCAGCTGCTTCAATTAGTGTGTGTGTGAATTCGTCAATGTTGTGTATGCTCTGGTTGCTAAGTTTGTGTGTTATATATTTTTTGTATAAGTCCCAGTTTGCTTTGTTTGTATTGTACCTGTTCTCTGATGGAAAGACGGGTATTGGTGTGTTCGGTTTTATGTGTATAGGAAAGTGATCGCTTCCATGAGAATCAGAATCAACTTCCCATGAAAAGCGAGAGTTTATGTCCGGTGTACAAAGGGAGACATCAATGTTAGTCATTGTTCACACAAGACACTTATCAAAGAAAGGCCAGCGCTCCTTAGTCAGACAGTGACTGTTGATATAAAATTAAAATAAACTGCATTAAATGATTATATAATGATGTAAAGTCATCAATGAGTTCGACTTATTCTAATTATCAAGAACATCAACAAAAACATTTGAGACATTATTCAAAATGTCTGTCGATTCAGAATCTGAATAGTTGTGTATAGCCAATTTTTCTACAACAAAACTTTTAACCTTTTGACCAAATTTTGAAATTTGACTATTTCGACCTCGCCTAGGAGATCTCCCGTATCAAGACCTATCTGTGTGCCAAGTTTGGTCAAAATCGGTCAAACATTTATTCCAAACTGAAGTGTGGACGTTTATTGGACGTCCAGAAAGTATCTTCTCAGGATCAATGGGTTTAGTGATTTAAATCACAGTATTCTGAATGGAAATTTTGTCTAATTTCTGATGGCATAATTAGAATTTAATCATGTTGAAACGTTTCTGAGCAATCCTTTCTTATTCAATATAAAATATGTCTGCATTAAAAAAAACAACAACAGATAATTGGATATAACTCCTTTTCCCTTCAAGATCGGAACCTATTTCAAATGAACTTTATTGTTGGAAATTATTTCCAGAATCACCCTCTAGAGTTTGGCTACTTAGACCTGAATCGCCGTGTATATATTAGTTGCGAGTTTTATTTTGTTGGCTTCCCTTCTTATATAAAAAGTATATTTTGTCGTTTCGAAGTCTTTTGAGAAATCATGGTAAGTGGAAGTGAGCCTAAAATATTTCTAATGAAAAATAAATCTAGCCTAAATTACCCTAGTACTACCGTCATCTGAGAAGTGTCTAGAGTTCTATTGTTACTCACTGCACAAATACTAAGCAAATTAAGAACAAAATATACAAAGAGATATATGCTTTTCAATGCAGCTTACAGTGAATTCGAACCGGAGCTAATAGTGTGAGTGAATGGGAGGTTGCTCTGAAGCCGAGGTAGCAAACAGAGGACGGTGTGCAGAGAATTCAAACAGAGACCGACCTGCGTTTTGCATACGAATTCACTCAGGAACCTTTGACCCAGTTCTGTCAGAAAGCCAATAAATCTTTTTAGACATCGCCAAATCCCACAACATTTATTCAGTTTTATCCTCTTTCGTTTTAATTAATATTTTAGTGCGTTTCTTCCCTCCCTACATAGGAAGGAAACCCACTTATGACCTCGTCCTTATACAGGTGGTTCAAAATTATATATATATATATATATATATATATATATATATATATATATATATACGTGTGTGTGTGTGTAGCCATGCTACACCTACTTTCTGCCTATAACTTTCCCCGAAAAAAAATATCTACCTGTATACCCAGTTACGTCAAAATCGGTCAAACGTAGTGAATATCTGTCAAGTAATTTATAAAGTAGATGGCAGAGGCCAGCACCACAGCAATTCATAAAACAGCCGACACAGGCCAGCAGCACAGCCTGCGAGTAGATAGCTCTTATCAAAGAAAGGCCAGCGCTCCTTAGTTAGACAGTCACTATTTATATATACTTGAAAAAACTGCATTACATGATTATATAATGATGTAAAGTCATCAATGAGTTCGAGTTATTCTAATTATCAAGAACATCAACAATAAAATTTGAGGCATTATTCAAAATGGCTGTCGATTCAAAATGACCGTCAGAATCTGAATGGTTCAGTGTAGCCAATTTTTCTGCATCAAAACTTATGACCTTTTGACCAAATTTTGGAATTTGACTATTTTGACCTAGCCTAGGAGATTTCCCGTATCAAGACCTATCTGTGTGCCAAGTGTGGTCAAAATCGGTCAAACGGTGTAGATTTGAATAAGGAACAAACAGACAAACGGACAAATAGACAAACAGACAGACACGTGATTTATATCACCATAAATTACATCTGCTTCAAAGTTCAGGCAACGAATGCTTAAAAACAGCTATAGGTGGAAATTTTTGGAACACAATTTTGGTCTTCGAAACTTTGATTGGGCTAGTTAGGAGGTCAACATATCAAAAGTCCTCGTCCGTAGCCTTTGTGCCGGGGGGGAGGGGGGTTTAGAAGGTCCCATTTTTTGGGTTTTCACTTATATGTCGGAAACCCTGCGTCCTAGCGACATGACCATTCTATAACAAATGAAAGCTAATTAAATTTCCTACAAGTTCTATTCAATGAAGGTTTTCGACATATCTTTAGTTTTCGAATTATCCACTCTTGAATGTCTGTCATTTTGGGAAAAAACACACTTTTTGCTCTTTTTGACCGAATAACTCTTTAACGATAAACCCCAAAAATAAATGCCGTTGATAGGTTTGTAGAGCATTACATTCCCTTCAAGAATATAAATAATTTTACTATTATATGAAGTATTACTAGAAATAAACTGTCCGTTATAGAGTTTACGCTATGACGGAAAAAATCACCATTTTAATTGAGGCTTATTTCGACTTGTCCCCCAAAGAGTTTCCCTGATGATGGTCTATCCGAGGTAATAATATCCCGAACCCTTTACAGCCTCCTCACCCATCATCAGCATCCCCTGTCACAACTTCTTGGTAATGCTCGCAAATATAATGGGTGATTCTAAATGACATCTGAGAAACATAAATGTTTAAATTTTAACATACATTTATTTTTAACAACGAATTTTAAAATAACTACTTATCTGCCGTGACGAAGCACGGGAATTCAACTAGTTTAATTTTAATTTGAAGTTTGGTGAAGTTTAAATATGATTAAACATTTTTCGAATTGATGTTCCCAAATGGAAACAATGGTGTGTAAAGTGTTAATGGTACTCATGTGCGTAGGACCAATTCCAATCCACGCTAGATTCCGGCTTCTTTACACTTTATACTTAGCTTGGTCTTATAAAGGAGGATCTACAAACACTTGAATATTATAAAGATATTATACTTTCTATGCCTGCGATAATTTAAAGAAGAAAATGAATAAATTGACGGGGTTTTATGTAAAACTCCATCCTGACCCTCCCTCCCCCTAACGGGGTGACTGCGTTTCCTACCCTGATTTATTATAATCTAAAGCAGTGAAAAGGCAAACTGTATTATTATTCAGGGTGTATAACATTATACTATGTTCCCTCTCTGGAATGGATTAGCCAGAAGGCTAGAGCGGGATTTGTTTCTTAATCCATTGGTTATGGTGTTAGAATATAAAAGAGCATTGGGCTTGATTCAGCAGCTTGTTTGATAACGGAAAATACACTGAGTCCATTTCCTTTTAATGTCACTATCAATGGATATTGTAGACAAAAGGTTTTATTTGTTATTAACCCTTTAACTTCGGTTGTCTGCATATTATGTCGAAAGCTGCCGAACCCCTACTACTGTTTGTCGAAAGCTACTGTGCCCCAGCTGCGGACGACTGTATATCAAGACAAAAGCTGCTGTACCCCTACTGCGGACGCTTGTATATTAAGTCGAAAGCAGTCACGCTCCTCCTGTAGACAACAGCAAATTAAGTCGATAGCAGTCACGCTCCTCCTGTAGACGACAGCAAATTAAGTCGATAGCAGTCACGCTCCTCCTGTAGACGACAGCAAATTAAGTCGAAAGCAGTCACGCTCCTCCTGTAAACCATAGAAAATTAAGTCGATAGCAGTCACCCTCCTCCTGTTGACGACGGCAAATTAAGTCGATAGCAGTGGCGCTCCTCCTGTAGACGACAGAAAATTAAGTCGAAAGCTGCCGTGCCCCTACTGCGTACGACTGCAGATCAAGGCGAATTCTGCCTTGCCCCTACTGCATACGAATGCATATCAAGTTAAAAGTTGCTGTGCTCCTACTGCGGACGAGTGCATATTTCGTTGAAAGCTGCTATGCTCCTACTGCGGACGCGTTCATATCAAGTTGAAAGCTGCTGTTCTCCTACTGCGGACGAGTGTATATCAAGTCGAAAGCTGCCGTGCTCATACTGCGTACGAATGCATATCAAGTCGAAGCCGGCAGCACAATGTAGTTTACCCGAATTCTAAAAAAGCTTAAAGTAAGTATTTATTTCATTAAAAAAAAAAAGAAAATCCGAAAAAGTAATTATTTATCGTATGACATAAATGAAAGTAATAGTATATTACAGATAAGCCACGATTAATTAACAACTTTTTCAACTCTTTCAGTGCTGGTTCAAAGCCCGGAATGTACTCTTATTCAGCAGTGGATACTCAAAGGGTCGCGCGGCACACCCGGCACGTAAAAACATTTCTTGCTCAGCATCTAAAGGGTTGGAATTTCTATTCTAAGCTTTTCCAATCTCTTTACGAATAAGCATTATTTGGAAACACGGTAAGATAATGAGTCGGTCTTTTTAATCTTTCGTCACATTCATTACCTGTTTAATGAGGAACAGAATAAACTATTCCACGCACGCAGCACCCGGGGTGTCAATGACCAGGTTTGAAATCAGCGCATTCGCATCGTACTCCCGTTCCAGCCCTGGAAACACTCCACATTGTCACAAGCTTATTCACTTCTCTTAAGGTCAATGGAATATGGGGTCTTAATTAACGCAGGCACCCCAAAAAATTACCATTCTATATATCATATTATTAGACAGATACCTCATTATTATAATTCATTTCCCCCCAAATAAACAATAGCGGAAACGATTTTCGAGGCAAAACGACCCATAATTTGTTAAGGCTGAAAAAATATTTTCTAAATACCTATTTCATGTCGAGAAAATCCCGAAAACTCCAAAAAATACATTAAAATTATCGTATTCAAGATTCCATGGGAAAATGGAATTAAAACCATAGAATATCTTATATATTTACGAATTATTAAACCCTTAATGATATTAAGACTGATTAAGAAATTACTTTTTATGAACCGGAAAAGACAAAATTGTAAGCTGACACCTTTAAAAAGTCCGGCTCGCAGGGACTGCGTCATCTTAGCGCGGTTCTGTTCATACACAAGTGCCATTAGTAAAGGAATAGAATCAGTTATTGGTAGGTATTGATATGAAAAATACAAAATAAATCTCAAAGAGAAAAAAGATTCAAGGCCTCACAACAGGAAACTCCATTCTTAGCGGACTTTACTCCATCCTCTGTCTCAACGTTTGCTCTTGGAATTACTATAACACTGTTTCTCATTTTCTTACTTTGTTTTATTAAAATACTCATTTTAATGTTAAATGCAATTAAAAAAAAAGTCGAACTAATCTTAGCGCGTTTCCGATATTATGCTTAGTGCCATTAGTCAAGGAATAGAATCACTTATTGGTAGGTTTTGATCTTTCGTGAAAAATATGCCAAAGTTTTATATCTATGAATTATTTGTTGTTTGTGGACGTTCTCCAAAATAACATTCTTTTCAATTGTTTTTTCCTTTCTATATTTTTCAGTAAAATAAATGCTAATGTTAATAACGTCGAAACTATACTTATATTCCTGTGCAATTATTACATACAATTAGCTCTCCTTACACGACACTGCTGACTGCATGGGTATTTTTATTTCTTAGGACTGACCAGCAATACATAACGGCTAAGCTTTGAGGACGATGAAACTCCGTACCATATCATACACAGGTGTTCAGCACTTGCAGTCGAGATGTTTCTGCATTTTGGAAGGACTTTATTGATGATACAAGAAGGAAACCTCAGCTGAATCTTACTAACCTTTTTTAAGCTTCATCGCAGTGGGGCCAAACGACATCGTGTTTGAAGAAAGACTACAGCCTCTAAATCTTAACCGAATTCAATGCATTTAAAAAAAAAAAAAAGAAATCTAATACAATTTAGAACGACTTTGTCTAGTCAGATTATTGTCTTTTGTTTCTCTCAACTCGATTATTAATACGCTTTAGAGAGAGCAGAACTCAGAATGTGAATTTATATGATTCATATCATATGCCAGCACACTTTACAAGATTCTGATTCATGACAAAAATATTATAAATTCAAGAAACCCAAGAGGCACGTAATAAAGATTTTAAACATTTTAGAGATTTTAAAACTCGGAAACACAACAGATTTGCCTCGAACGAAGACAGTGTAAATAAACTTTTTATCTCTTCATATCCATACATAATTCGTAATGAATAGAAGCACATTCCAACTCCGATAGATGTGGAAGCACAAAATTTACTTAAAGAATAATTTATAAAATAGTTTATATAAAATTAATAACTGTGATAATATTTCAGCATCTTATTTAATTCATTACGTATACTTTATTTCATATTGACTTTATTAATTTTGGTTTATTAACTATTTATGTGAGCAAACCACCTTGCTTTTGTGGAGCTCGATAAGTACATAAATAAACAATTCATTACAATTATTGTCTACACTAAATATTATTTCAATTAATCTCATTGTTGATTTAAGATAAATTGACGTTCTATGAAGATGCGGTAGTCTGATTTTTCCCATGTCTTATCAGGGTTTGAATGTTTAATTTCAACGATATCAGGGCTGATGTTAAGTTGGATGAAAAATGTAATATTATTTGTATAGACAGACTAGACAAAGTTGTTCTAAATTTTATTAGCTTTCATTTAAAAAGATGCGTTGAATCCTGGTTTGTATAACCGGGATCCGTTTCTAAATCTAATACGTATTTATACAACGAACGCAGTTCTATTGTTTCTATTATGAACATTCTGGCCGAGAAGGTCTATTCTATTGGAAGCAGGTTTTCCGATTCTGTTAAGTAGCTTCTATAGCAATTTGTACAGTTAATTTCTTGAATATTATATTTAGTCGCCATTAATTTTAATGTTTCTGAGGAACTTCCATGTGACATTTCCAACATTTTTACATATATTTCTGATTTTGTTTGCAATAATAGAAGTAGAATTGAAGGCAACATAACGGAATTTTCTTGCCTAAGCGATCATAAATAAGCTTATTCTATGGCATTTCACCTATTTCCAACATATCTCTGTTTGCAACCGTTTGAATCGCCCTGCTTTTAAATCATTTTTTTTTTTAATGTTTTGTATTAGTTTATATTAATAATTTCTTCATTCATTGCATCAATTAATTTTCTCCCGTAAGGCTTTTTTAGGGCGTTTTCACCCTCCCTGCATAGGAAGGAAACCCGCTTAGAAGGTTGACCTCATCAACCTCCTACGTTCCGGAAGTGTCGACTAGAATATTCTACGTTTCGGAATTCATCGATCACGAAAATAACGGTGGTTCAAATTTGTATATATATATATATATATATATATATATATATATATATATATACATATATAATTTCAAAGGACATGCTCGTTAACCAGCTGAATAATGTGGAAGTTGGCTACTGTCAGTTTCCTGTGTTTTTTGACACCTAATCTATCCCTTTTCTTCGAGATATTGTTCGTGTAGGTGGCGACATTTTCCATTTTTCACGAATTACTAAAAAAAAAATTGATTATTTCTATTCCAAGCTATCCAAATGTCTCTAGAAATAAGTACGGATAGGCGCTAAGATGCTAGCCGGACTTTTTACTTATATTCTCCTAAAGACGTATCACAACGGTGTGAAACAAGAACAACAGCCGAATAATGTTCTTACTGATTTATTTGGCGAAAAAATTAAAATATGTTTTATTGAATGACAAAGAAGGTAGTTTTGTTTAGGAATAAATTTATTTTGGACCTTTTTTTCTAAATTTTAAACATATGGCGTTTAGATCTTTGATCAGCTGACTTTTCTACGTCATATTGGATTCATGCTGTGTAGGACGAGTCTAACGTGACCCTTTTATGACAGGGACTTCTCCTCAGTTTGAGACAGTAAACGTTTTTATCTTAAGAGGTACCACAATGCTGTGATACATATATTAAATACTACATAAACATAAGTCAAATGTGAATCGTTGTGGAATTGGTCTTGAGCATTTTCAAGAATTTTCAAATTTGTGTGATGAATCATTTAATTTTTATCATCTTCAGAAATATTATTTATTATGATATTGTTCGATTCCATGACGAATTAACTCCTACAAAGTGTTAACTTACTTGCATGGCCTCATAAACGAGCACCTTGATCGGAAGCTAATTTATTCCTTAATCCCTATTAGTGGAGGGGGAAGAATGATTAGAAGAGATAGCTTCTAAAACTTCTTCCAGAGAAAGTCTAATGAAGGCGCTGTAGTGAACAAGATTCAAACCTAGTTATAAGGGTAGATGTTGTTAAGTATTCTGCGAAAAGGGAGACTTTTATGGAAAAGTAAGTTTTTCTCGATGTTCGAAGCCAATTATCTCAAGAAGCAGCCGTTCCTCGACAACTAAGGCGAAAAAAATCGCCTTTTAAATAACAATGAAGATAACAAGACCTTAAAAATCATCGTTCCTGGTGACATTTGGCGCATTTTTCCTCTTTTAGTAAAAAACAAGAATCAATTAAGAAATGTTCTTATGGGTTCATTGTTTTATAACGAATTTAGTCTTTATAAATGTTATTCTGTCTGTAAGGACTAAAGAAATTTCGTTCACTATATTTTCATATGGCTGTTTGACATTTTTTCAGTATTTCAAAATACAATGCTATCAATGATGTGTGACCTCTGCAGTCAGTCAGAATAGAGATTTAGGAGTTGAAAACAGTATTCCTATTCTTGTTTATTGAGAAAATACATAAGACGTGTCTCTGCTCTCGATTGTTGGGAACATGCTTAAGGCGTGTCTCTGCTCTCGATTCTTGAGAACATGCATAAGGCGTGTCTCTGTTCTCGATTATTTGGAACATGCTTAAGGCGTGTCTCTGTCCTCGTTTCTTGGGAACATGCTTAAGGCGTATCTCTGATCCTCGTTTCTTGGGAACATGCTTAAGGCGTATCTCTGTCCTCGTTTCTTGGGAACATGCTTAAAGCGTGTCCCTGCTCTCAGTTCTTGAGAACATGTTTAAGGCGTGTCTCTGTTCTCGATTACTTGGAAACATGCTTAAGGCGTGCCTCTGCCCTCATTTCTTGGGATGCTCATCGCAGATCATTGAAAGCAGGGCAGTTTAAAAGATTGCCAGAAACGTTAAAACATGTATGCCTAAGTAGTCATACTGCAGGACAGCAGCCATATTTACTTAGCATCCATGTTAGATGTTACATTTTCTCCTTAGTACATTTTCTCCTTAGTACAATCCTTATTGGGAGTATTTGTTTACAACTACGTCTGTCTTGTCTCTATTATTCCCATATATATATTACTTTTGGATAATTATAAAATGCGAAAATTAGTAACAAGTATATAAAAAATAATGGAAGCAAGTCTGTAGAAGGTGAATGGGATTCCTGCGAAATATTAAGCAACAAAAACTATCACGGAAGGCGAAAGCCGTGCCAGTAACAAGAATACTATGTCATTAAATAAATTAATAAAGCATCATAAAGTACAAAATAATGTATTTTGCGAAATTCACGACCATTGGTCTACTTTTTTCTCCTAATTCCTCAAGCAAATCCGTATCCTTCGTGGTGATGAGGATAATATTATTCAAATTGAAAGTTTCTAACCATCAATGCGAGGATCTCTAGTTGTTCTATCCCGCAACCTATGATTTATTTTAAAAGTTAAACAACTGCTTTCGGTCGCCGATTTTCTACTCCAAGAGCTGGATGTTTGCTGATAACACAGGCACACACACACAAAAAACGTGGTCCTCACAAAAATCCGAATTCGGAGTCCGTTTCACCCTATCATGTCAGTTTCAAGAGCATTTGAAGGTCAAATTTCGTACAAAGTCGTTAATGAAGAAATAACTAGAGTTCCCATGGTTTTGAAGGTCGCTTAATTTAAATTCGAGGTCTGTTTCAGCACTTCGGCGCAATATCAAGGTAATTTAAAGGACAAATATGATTATTTTGCAAGAAATGAATGTGCATCCAAAATTCTTTTTTTGCAAAATAGACGTATTTTTCCTTGAAATGACCTTGATTTTTTACCGATGGGCTGAAACAGACCCCGGATTCGAATTCAGCGACCCTTAAAACCATGGAAGCTCTATTTATTTCTTCGCAAAGGATTTCATACGAAATTTGACCTTCAAATGCTCTTAACCCTGACGTGATGGGGTGAAACGGACTCCGGACTCGGATTCAGCGTGTCATAATACATAATAATATATGTATGGTGTCTTTGGAAAATACCACTTCTTTTTTTGTGTGCCTGTCTAATTAAACCCTACAAAAAGTGTCTGCTCTTTTGTAATTCTTTTCAATTATGTTTATTGAAGACGCAGTACCTGGTCTTTCACGGTAATTCTAGCCAACACATATGTAGCTTCTTATCTACCCAAGAGATGCATAGCAAAATTTCAAGGTGCATAAAACACTACGTAACGTGCGTTACCAGCCCTCCGACTGTTCTAAAATATTTAAGCACGAGTTCCAAGCAGTCTCAGCATAATCCTGAACAATTTTTTATCAATTTCATTCCGAAACTATTTAAATCTAGAGCGGAATTCTCCCTGGACTATTGCTATACTGATATTAAAGTGAAAATTCTCCAGAGGACCTTTTGCTAGTATTCGACCAAATGCAGAGGTCGACGCCTGTCTGGTCGAGATCAATAAGGAATGCGCCGATAGCTATGCACTGCCTCTCTAGCCCCTTGCCTGCATTTTATACCGCCCCTTCCAATCTAATAAATTCTCTTCTGGAAACTTAGAGAAAGACCGTTCCATAAAGAATGTCTACGTTGGAGAACTAAATGAAAAATGAATATCGCAGACAGACCTGGGCACTACTGGAATAATTTATTTCTCAAATAAATTAAATGGTTATTTCATGAAATAATTATTTCCGAAATAATGGAAATTCTTTGAATGTTATTTCATAGTTAAATAAAACAATCTTCATCAGATAACTAGATGCATTTATTCCTTGAAATAATTATTTGAAAATTTCATCATTCTTTGAAATAAATCAACGTATTTTTAAAAGCTTTATTTCTGACCCTGACCGTCCCTAGGCCAACCCAGCCTTTAATTAATTTAATAATGGGTACCTTGGGTGCTAATGACTCAAGCAGTCGAAGCAGCCAAGGGGAAAATCAGGCGGCTGGAGCATAGTACTGACCATACTATCTCCCTAGTGTGCCGTATGGTCATGAATCAGATACCTCTATAGTCTCTGCCCCTCAGGGCCCCCGTGGCCTGTTACGGGACTGATTTTTTTTTTTTTTTATTTATTTCTGAAATAACTATATGATCATTGATATTTCATTATTTTTTATTTATGAAATAAATTATTTCACAGAGAAGCAAAATAATTATTTCCGAAATAACGCTTGTACTGGATGAGAATAATGGGAATGGTTAATACTACCCTCAATACAGGAGTTAAGGAGATAATCCTTCCAACATTATAATCGGGGTCTCCCCGTGGTCTAGTGGTTAACGCCTTAGATACTCATGCGGGAGATGGTGGGTCGATTCCAACCGGCAGGAATTTTCTCATCACCGTCCAAAAAAAAAAAAAAAAAGTTTGACCTCACTTTTGATTTATTTAAATCAGTCTTCAATATATATATATATATATATATATATATATATATTTCATAAATAATTTAAATGAAGTTTCAGCTACTCAGATTTAAAAATCATTTTTGTTAACTTCAGCTCAATTAGGCTTGACAGGAAAACATGTATTTAGATGAAATTCTCGCATAAATTAAGATATCAGAATATAATATTTGATCAAATAATCATTTCGGAAGTAAATATCTCATCAATCATGAAATAATTTATTTGGTAAAATAATTATTTCACAAATACTATTAAAATAAAATGATAAAATAAATTATTTCTGAAATAATCTGTTAAGGTTTTTTCATGAGTTATTTCGAAAATATTATTTCAAATAAATTATGCCCAGGTCTAATCGCAGAAACTAAATCACAATAATAATATTAGTCACATCCTTAAACATCGGCTGGGTATCGGTGGTAACAGTTGAGAAATATTATTTTTAAAAATAAAAAAAAAAAAAGGCCAGCGTTTCACCTTGACTTTCAAGCTTTCGTCGGTGACATAAAAAATAGACATTAAATGTAAAAATATGAAAATTCAACGTGAGCAAGAAGAGGTATTAATCCTATGCCTTAATTTAACATGTGGAGCATAAAAAAGAACCATGTTAATAGATGTATGATTATACAAATTTAAATACCTTATGTATAGAGTAAAGGAAACAAAACGAGATAAAATATTTTAATATTATATTTTTTTTAATTTGGTGGAGATTGAATAAAAACGATAAATCTACAGATAATGAAAATATCTCATTTTTGAGGGCCTCTTTGTGTTCCTGTGGCTAACGCCTTGGATTCTCAGGCGGGAGATGGTAGGTCTGAGTCTGGCTTGCTGTAGGTTAAATTAGTTCATGACAGGGCCCTCTGAAAAAAAAATCTCTGCTCTATCATGGATGTAGGAAGACTGGCAACCTATAGATAGCCTAGCCTAGAAGCTGATAGGCAGTACAAAAAAAAAAAAATAAATAAATAAATAAAAAATAATAGTCCTCTTATTTAAGTAAAGCCGAAATATATATATGATTTAGATGATTATAATCATCTGATTTTTTTGGGCGCATCGACGTCTTAGCGCCGAATATAATCATCTGTTATAATAAATATTATAAACACTGGAAGTCAAAACTAAATGTTTTGGGATTAACAAGCGACACCTGTGAATGTTCTCAATGAAAGATCCAAATTGGTTCTTTGCTATATCTCTAATGGTGTAGTAGATGTTTCACCGCCGAATATAAGAGACACCATATATATATGTATGTGTGTGTGTTAAAGTTAAGCACATGCACACAAAAACATATAAAAACGAGATACTTCTGATTGATGAAAGGGAGAGAAGTATACCCTCACCAAGTACTAAGAAACGAGGTAAGTTAAAAATTATTTCACTTCACTGTAGAGATAAAAGTTTAATCTTGATGGACGGCTCAAGCCAAAAATTTAGGCAGGGATTGTTTGAAACTTAATAAGAATAAATTAATAAGGATTCCGTTCCAGTTTACTAATTATAAGAAAGAAGAACCCGGAGTTTTAGGGCTTCTGTGCCTGGATTCGCGGTAAGGCTTCAACCTTCTCTCCACAACTATTCCCTGTACATTTCTACTACTAACTCCTTCTGTCTCCCCTCCACAACTATTCCCTGTACATTACTACTAACTCCTCCTGTCTCCTCTCAACAACTATTCCCTGTTCATTTCTACTACTAACTCCTCCTGTCTCCTCTCCGCAACTATTTCCTGTTCATTTCTACTACTAACTCCTCCTGTCTCCTCTCCACAACTATCCCCTGTACATTTCTACTACTAACTCCTCATGTCTCCTCTCCACAACTATTCCCCGTACATTTCTTCTACTAACTCCTCCTGTTTCCCATCCACAACTACCCCCGTACATTCATGTTAATAACTAATCCTGGCTCCCCTCCACAACTATTCTCTGTAGATTTTTGCTACTAACTCCTCCTGTCTCCTCTCCACAACTATTCCCTATACATTTATACTACTAACTCCTCCTGTCTCCTCTCCACAACTATTCCCTATACATTTATACTACTAACTCCTCCTGTCTCCTCTCCACAACTATTCCCTATACATTTCTACTACTAACTTCTCTTGTCTCCTCTCCACAACTACCCCCATACATTCATGTTACTAACTAGTCCTGACTGCTCTTCACAACTACGCACCACACATTTCTTTAATTAACTAACTCTGTCTACTTTCAACAAGAATTATATCCTCTTTCACATATGTATATATTGTGGTTTACTATTTCATTTATTCATGTCGAATAATGTGCAGTAAGGTTATCACCTCTAGCTCTATTGGGGAGTTTACTATGGTAATGGATAATTAGAGGATGTATAATGCATATAAGCGCGAAGCGCGTCTGTTTATGGGCGAGAAAACGGTCCTTTGATCGCGTGTACCATGATAATCCTTTATGCGCTCCAATATCTGCCTCGATTAAATTAGTTTCTAAATTAATTATCCTATGTTATCTCCTTTGTACTGAGTGTAATAAGTTCATAAACGAGGTTTTATTGTCTACCTTCTTTGCAATTATCAATATATGCTTCAACTATTTGCGACAAAAGGATAAAGGTTCGGCGGAATGCGTCATCTTAGCTTGTTTCCATATGATTTAGTGAACTTAGAATAGAAACGCGTAATACATAAATTTCGCTTTTAATATTACAAAACCAACTTCCAAAACCTGTTTGTTGACTGAAGTAGTGGTAGATCTAAATTCATTGTATAAACATTATTTATTAGGCTTTCCAATGATCACATTTCACTTACCACGATTCAACAACAATTTTAGACGTATTCGTATCAATGCTTGAGTAATTTTAACCCATTCCCTATCGTTTACTGCTCCAGCAGTCAAGAGCGGCTGGGTTCTGTGTAAATTTGACTTGTGTACAAGACGAAGAAAAGGCGGGCCCCATGTATGTCGACATTCCCAGCAGTCGAGAGCTCCTCATTTTTCTCACCGTTTTTCTCTACTCGTTTGTCGACTTCAGCGTACTTGTTGTGTACCTTCCTGTCACTGGGGGTTTTGACCGTGTGAACTATAAAGCCATATTGCAACTTGTTACCCTCTTAGGCTTGTCAAATTACCGTAAGTTCTTAAACGTCTGTACATAACCAACATCCTGTTTATTGAGTTATTGAGGATATTTTTCATTTGTTTATTATTTCATTTAAAAGTAATTCTAACTTAAAATTCATTAAAGATAAAGAAAAATCAGTAATGATATTAAACAAAACAAAAATCAAAATTATAGAAGACAAGTTTTAATTCGTCAAGGAGATCGCTCAAAGTTAAGGCGCTCTGAGCGAAAGTGGCAAAAGTATCCCGTTCAGAAGGCCCTAGGCTCACGTATAGGAGAACCCTTCACCGAGAGGATATCTTGGTATGGATAGGGTTGAACGTGTAACTGCGGTGGCAGTGGTTGGAGAACGTCATTACAAGTGAGGGGATGGAAACAGCCTAGCCTTAAATGTTCAGTTGGTTCATTCTAATAAAACCATTGATTTCAATTTATCTGGTCAATCATGACGGATGTTTACGAAAGATTAGATGCCAAGAAAGTGTGTTATTTATGTTTCTTTGAGTACTAATTAGTTGATCAGGGTTTACTAAACTCTCCAGCAGACATTGAAAGCTCTTTAGTCTGAACTTTACAAATTATACGAGGGATCTGCAAACATGCTAAAGAATAGCATACTGTGCATGAAAACACGCCAAGATGATGCAGTTCCTTGCTTATTGACAGTCTGGCTACATAAATGTGTTGTTCTGTGATATTTTGCCACTTTTGAATAGCTCTAGAAATGTATTGGTTGGTATGTCTGTTGTATATTCTCTTGCTAATTAAGAGCCACGATAAGTAGAGTTTAGTTGTTTTACTTCGGAGCGTATATATTTGTTTTTGCATCTCTGGTCCAGTCCTTCGTGACAAACTTCTGTAAGCATTATCCCTAATTAGTTGACTAATTATCCGACACTGTCTAAATACTCGAACTTCTTTCCCGTATACCGTCCATTCAACATTTTGTCAAAACACGAAAACTTCATCATGAATGTATATATTAGAAATTCAATTTAATTACGTCATTCTTACTTTCAACGAGGATGATGTTGGAGGTATTGAGCTCTTATTATCTTCAATCCATCACATTTTAAAATGTATGCATAAAAAATACTTTTGAGGAAGAGTAAACTATTATACATTCATGGGCATGGTAGGGATGGGCGATAGTCGATAGTTACTATCGATAGATTTTTTACTTTTTTTTTTTTTTAGGATTGAAGTTCTCATCATCATTATGGATCATTAACAGAAAAGTACAATTGAAAATCACTAATAAAGTACTAATGAGATACTTGAGCTTGCATACTCTGTCCCAGTGGCTAGATTCTGGGTTCAGTTTTTGCTAGGGCAATGATTAAATCGCTTTCGATGGCAAGACGATTGCGCTGTTTAGTTTTTATAAAACTAGAGCTGAAAAACCTGTCTCGCATAAATAAGTGAATGAAAATGGAATAAGTATTTTTAAAGCTAGAGAAGCAACTTTCGGATTAACAATGATTCGTTTGGTCCAAAACTTCTCTAATGTCAAGAGTTGAAAGTCATCTTTCATGGTCGAATCAGCCTTCAATTCTTCTTGAACTTCGGGTAATTGTAAGACATCGACAACAAATGTTTTTCTAGTCATGTGCCATATAGATTTGAAATGCAGCTTGGATTGTTATGCAAAGGAACTAGTAACAGGAGCGAGTACGGAATGCAATTGTTTTATGAATGATAGATGGTTGGAAGCGGGAAGCTGGGACGGGGGGCGCGTCAAAAGTCGTGTTCTGACTTGTCGAAGCTTGTATAGCAAAGATTGAATGGCAATTAGGAACAGTAAATGTACCTACGTGATAAATACATTTTTTTTCTAAAGTGTATACGAAACGTTTACGCCCCCTCTGACCCAAGTGGGGCGTGCCACAGTGGTGGCAAACGCCCGATTTCTGGGAAAAAACCTGTAGGCACTTGAATCTTTCTGATTTAGGTGTCATTTTTGAAGTATTTTTTTTGTGCTGTGTCGAAGGAGACTACTACCAAATTGATAGCATAATTATTTTGGAACGAATCTGACATCCGTTTTTAAATAAAAAATTGTTTTACATACTCGACTCAATAGGTCATTATTCTGCCAAAATATTCCATATACCTACATTTAAAAAGTTATCGATTATAAAAATTAAAAAAAAAAAAAAAACGGATGTAGATTCGTTTTTAGCACATTGAAAACCCCCTAAATTCAAATTTTGGGATTATTACAAAAATAAAAAAAAAAATGTATTTTAAATTTCGCTAAGGGGGACCCTTAAAACTTTGTTAATGATTCAAGAATCCGACCATATTTCAAAGAATATTTACCCGATTCAAACCAAACTTGGAGGGTCGATAAAGGGTATAATGTGACACATTTCCGTTTAATTGGCGTGTTTCTACGTGTTCTAGAATTGACGTTATATGCAAAAATGTTTACATTTTATTTTTATTTTTAGAACCATTTTTTGCAACTACCTTCTGAGAAAAACAACCTATATGGTTAAAAAAAGGAGTCTTTCTTCTTTCGAAAGATTTCAATGACGTAAAAATCAGATTATCTCAAGGGGAGATATTGAATTTCAAAGCGTCACATTAATTTTTCGCTTACAAATATTTAGCCTCTTCCAGACTGGGAAAAATCATTATTTTTTGTTTTCAATAATATTCACTACACTAGGGTTTCATGGGCTGCTGATTTTAAATCTGCTATTATTTTTGTTGTAAAAAAATTTATCATACTAGTTTACTTGAAAACTTAAGCATATTTTTGAATATATTTGACGAAATATAAATTATTGTTTAACGATTATATTTTTCTTTTAATCTACTCTATAAAAGAAATGAATTGGTGAAAGAATCATGTCGATATCATTTTTTAAACACGATGTAAAAAATAAAGCACTTTCAGCCTATTTTATTTTATTTCTCGGCTCCTAATGCGCATTGGACGGATCGCTCGGACACGTGTCGACTATGTTTCGATGTAGAATCACCAGAAAAAAATTGGTCCAAATCGGTGACCCCATCGCTGTATACTCCCCTTGTCAGTGAGAAGACGGTAAACAAAAAGGGTTTTTTGTGATCATACCTATTAATAAAATGGAAAAGCAATATTAAAGCAGTATTCCACAACTAATTAGGTATAAAAAAATGATAGTTCAAACGCGATTGAACACCTTCGGTTTAGGAGGTTTTTTCCCTCTCTGTCCTGGTATAGACGATCCGTGATCGGTCGTATGTTGAATAAAACTACAAAAAGTTGTATTTCTGCCAAAGTTCCGAATTCGGTTGAATTTTAGAGGCGAATAAGGCTATTATAATAAAGTTTGTTTAATTAGCACCCTAATAGATATCCTCTATAATCCATTACGAATTGCTCTACAGAAATTAGGCAATCGGTTTTATTAAAGTGGACTGTTTTTTATATTTTGTTTGCGTCCCTTTGACGTTTCAAGCAATAAGGCCACATTCGGCCCACAAATGGCTGACGTGATTAAAAGAAAAAAAAACGCTGTTGTTACGTCATTGAGCTGACATAGTTATTTTTTAATTAATCACAATTACTTCCCCAATCTTCTTACAAGGTTGCTTTCATCTCTTCTCGGGCAGTGTGCACTCTTATGAATGATAGATAGTTTTATGTATACGTTTTTCAACATAGTATCTTAGAATGTGTTTTTCGCATGTTTTATTTAGGAGGAAAATCTTAGTATTAACCTTAAATATAATAATATATGATACAATTTTAAAAATCTAGACTGCATTTGGGTACTCACGCTAATACTTTAGTCAAATATTTATAAAACCACGATTTATTTTGATCTGAAACTTCAACGAATTTGACTTATTCGCTTAATAGTACTATTATCTCATTAATAATGAAAACTCGCTAATGGCCTAGTTTTCGAAGCGCCGTTAAAAAAAAACAAAAAAAAAACGGAGAACAAAAATCAGACTGAACAAAACAAAAACAAGTAGATGCCAAACCCCAGGGAAAAAATTGGCCATACTACAAAATATATGATAGGAAAACTTGATTTTGAGTTATAATGGCTCGAGCCGAAACGTAATTTAGCAGGAGAAGTAAAGAAATAAAATTCTGTTAAGATTCCAGGTCAAAAGAAATTGCGATTCATAATTTACAAATTTCGGTGGTGATTGTAGAAGATAAAGTATAAAAAAAATAATATTTTATTAGAAGGTGTCAGCAGTTTTATAGCTTTTTCTAAAACAGCAAGATATACATTGATATATTTTTACTATCTGTTCTGGGTGCTTTGTAAACATAGGTCAATAAATTTTAATAATCATCAAACTTCGCTGTTTATTATTAAAAAATTATATTTATGTAATTAGGTGTAATATATATATATATATATATATATTACGCCTAATTACATAAATATAATTTTTTAATAATAAACAGCGAAGTTTGATGATTATTAAAATTTATTGACCTATGTTTACAAAGCACCCAGAACAGATAGTAAAAATGTCTTGGCCTTTTTTTAGCGTTTTTAGAGCAATTAGAATAGAATGCGCTCAATATTATGAGGTGATCTACATTTTTTGACCCCTGCCAAAACATATAATAAGAAGAGAAATATTTATCTTTAATAATCATTCCAAAAGATACAAATAACTCTTTAACTTGTTTGGACGTCATAATATCATCAAACGTTTCTTTCAGAAAATGACTTCGTTGAAAACAAAATGAGGAATAATTTTTTTAGGGGGGCATTCAATGCCTGTTAAAATTATTAATGTAGTTTCTTTTTAATACCAAATAGTAAGTAGGTCAAATTTTCAAACAGCTGTTAAAGCGTTGCTACATTTGAGAACATATTCATTAAAACGTAATGCACTATGTATTTAACACATTGCTTGCAAACTACGATATAACTCATTATTGGCTAGAACGCGAACTCCCTCGCCCAACTGTGGACTACAAGGGAACTTGGAGTTAGGTTTATTAGCAACCTAGGACACCAACTCTCATGGCTTGACTTGGTCTCTCAACTAGTTCAATACTCTAAGCCTGAGTGGCAAAGCGGCAATTGTGTTTTATCAACATCCAGCAACGTTTCATCAAATTCCGTTCCCTGCTTGCTGAGAAAAGGTTCATCAAAGTTAGACTTTTTTTCCGTGTGCTCTCAGCTTTACATCATTTATACTAATTATAACTTAATTATTATACTAAATATGGTGAAGGGGAATAGAATATCATACTAAAAAAAGTGTGACTTCCGGGCCCATTCAAATCTCTAGTGCTATTAGTAAAAGAATAGTAGCAACTATTGGTGGGGGTTTGATCTTTCGTGAAAAATATTTTAAAAAATTTCAAAGAGAAAATATATTAAATGCGCCACAACAGAGTTGGGCAAACGTTAGCGCGCGCTAAAAGCTGATACCTCTCCGCTAATTTAGCGATACCGTAGAAACCCAGCGCTAATAATTAGCGCTTAGCGACGGCAGTGCGCTAATCGCTAATCTATTTATGAAATATCGTGATTGCTAATAGCTTAAGCTATTGTTACAACATTTTGTCATCTCAAAGTTCACTTCCGGTCTGCTCAGAGCAACTTCCTCCTTACTCCTGTTCCAGTTCTGCTTCAATCTACAGGATTTCCGATCGCATCAATGTCAATTTCGGTTACTTCCGGTCGACTCATGCCTATCACTGGGTAACTCCTGTTCGATCTGGCTCACTTCCGGTAACTCACAGACAATGTCACACTGACCCTCCTTAATCTCGGTTACTTCCGGTCCTATATTCATCCCTGAGTCGTTTCCGGAAGTACCCCTGGGCCTTCCAGGCACTCATGATAGAGGTGAACCAGAAGTGAGCCGGAAGTAATTGTAAGCAACAGGAAGTGAACCCGGAAGTGGTCCAAAGTTGATCAGATTCATCCGGAAACGGTCCAGGAGTAATTTTGATGTCCCAAAAGCCACTTTTAGAACCCGGAAGTTGTCATAAGTTGCCCAGATTCATCCGGAAAAGGTCCAGGAGTATTTTTGGTGACTCGCAAGCCGTTTTTAGAATCCGCAAGTGAACCCGGAATGGTCAAAAGTTGCCCAGATTCATCCGGAAAAGGTCCAGGAGTAATTTTGATGACCCGAAAGTCATTTTGAGAACCCGGAAGTGAAACCGGAAGTGGTCCAAAGTTGCCCAGATTGATCCGGAAAAGGTCCAGGAGTAATTTTGGTGCCCCGCAAGCCATTTTGAGAACCCGGTAGTGAAACCGGAAGTGGTCAAAAGTTGCCCAGATAGTTCAAGAAACAGTCAGGGATAATTTTGGTGACCCGCAAGCCATTTTGTGAATCCCTGGGGCATTTCCGGGCGAATTTGAGCAGTTTTTGACCACTTCCGGTTTCACTTCCTGGTTCTCTTAATGATTTCTGGGTAACCAAAATTACCCCTGGGCCGTTCCCGGGTGAATCTAGGTTACTCTTTACCGGATCCGGTTTCACTTCCAGGTTCTCAAAATGGCTTTCGGGTCACCAAAATTACTCCTGGACCTTTTCCGGATGAATCTGGGCAACTTTGGACCACTTCCGGGTTCACTTCTGGTTGCTTACAATTACTTCCGGGTCACTGCCGGTTCACCTCCGGTCTAACATGAGTGCCTGGAAGGCCATGGGGTACTTCCGTAAACGACCCAGGGATAAATATAGGCCGGAAGTAACCTAGATTAAGGTGGGTTAGAGTGTGACATTGTCTGTGAGTGGCCGGAAGTGAGCCAGATCGAACAGGAGTTACCCAGTGATAGGCATGAGTCAACCGGAAGTAACCGAAATTGGCATTGATGTGATCGGAAATCCTGTAGATTGAAGCGGAAGTGGAACAGGAGTGAAGAGGAAGTTGCTCTGAGGAGACCGGAAGTGAACTTTGAGATGACAAAATGTTGTAACTATTAGCAATCACGATATTTCATAAATAGATTAGCGATTAGCGCATAGCCGTCGCTAAGCGCTAATTATTAGCGCTGGGTTTTTACGGTATCGCTAAATTAGCGGAGAGGTATCAGCTTTTAGCGCGCGCTAACGTTTGCCAAACTCTGCGCCACAACAGGAAACTGACAGTATCTTAAGCACTCCCCGCACATTCTCAACGTTCGCTACTGGAAACACTATAACACTTTTTCACATTTTCTTACCTTATTTTAGTAAAATACTCATTTTACTGTTAAATGCCATTAAAATAAGAAACAACCAATTAAAACGTTAGATAAACAGATACAAAAAAACGTTCAAAACAGCAAACAGCAATTTAAAGTCCTTATTTATCCAATTGACATCACCCCATTAAGAATTACATCAGAACATTTTTTTTTTTTTTTTTTTTTAGAGAATTTATTACGCTTTCTAATAGCGACCTTCCTCATGCCACGATTTTTTAACCGTTTTCGAGATATTTTAGAATATATACGAAAATGCCAAGCCTTTTCATGTCTGTTAATGAAATATTTTATTTCTAGTACTTCCTTAACCATTTCCGGGGTATGAAATACTAACAATTTAGAACTTGGAATAATTTTAACCAACTAAAACGCTATTATACCCAAAATAAAACATTTGTTATGAACTAAGTGATCTTATTTAATTTATTTTCAAGGGTTTTATGACAAATTTTTACCGATCAAATCAAAATTTTGAGGGGGCTGTAGCCCTTATATACGCCCATGTTTTCTTGTCCATTACTGAATTTCTCTGTGTTCTTCGATCTAGCACTTATTGAATTCATACGTATTCTCTCATCCCTTACTGAATTTATCTGTACCCTCCCATTCAGTCCTAATTGAATTTACCCGTATTCTCTCATCTCTTACTGGTATCTGTACCCTACCATTCAGTCCTAATTGAATTTACCCGTATTCTCTCATCTCTTACTGAATTTATCTGTACCCTTCCTTTCAGTCCTAATTGAATTTACCCGTATTCTCTCATCTCTTACTGAATTTATCTGCACCCTCCCATTCAGTCTTAATTGTATTTACCCGTATTCTCTCATCTCTTACTGAATTTATCTGCACCCTCCTATTCAGTCCTAATTGAATTTATCCGTGTTTTGTCATCCCTTACTGAATTTATCTGTACCCTTCCATTCAGTTCTTATTGAATTTATCCGTGTACTTTCATCCCTTATTGATTTTATCCGCATCCTCTCATCCCTTATTGAATTTACCCATATCCTGTCTTTCCTTACAGAATTTATCCTAATCCTCCTAATCAGTTCTTATTGAATTTATCTACATTCTCACATTTAGTAGATATTAGGTTTAACTTTATGCTACCATCCTACAGAAATTGAACGTTAGAGCACGTTAATCCTTCCCTCGAGTGAATATTAAATTTACCCTTACCCCTTCATCGGATATTGAAAATATTCTTATCCTCCCATCCATCCTATATTAATGTTGTCCTTAACCTTTCATTCCAAAGGTAAGATTTATTCACAGATCTGTATTTGTTATTCGCCAGTGGTACTTGAATTGACCACCCACACTGCTTATAGGGGTGGGGCTTGTGCCTGAGAGAGGTATGTGGCCACGTCCAGAAAACGAGTCCTACCACATCCTTGGCCTTAAGACGTGCTTGCCGTAGGAGTGCTATCAATGAAACTCCAGGGTTCTGAGTCATTCTGAAACTGACGTAATGAACAGGTTTCTCTTTGCTCTACACCTGCCCAGATGTTTCGCTTAGCCCACTTTAGGGTCGCACACCCAAGGTCTCCTGACAAAGGCTGATTTACAAACTTTGTCTTAGGATCGAACTGATGTTGTGCATCGCCCCACAGGTCTTGAACATGAATGATCCATGTAGGAACCTCCAACATAGGAAGTGAACTGCTAAAACTTACGAAATCTTTGTGTGTTTTCATGTAACGTTCAGATCTGCTATTATTAAAGAAGCTTAGATTTAAACGATATCAACGCATTTGAATGTTCAAGCATTGTTTTCTTTGACTGATTTAGTTCGCGTGCAATTACGTGCATGCGAAATTGAACTTTTCTGTCTATATGAACAGGCTATAGGTATATCTATTCGAAGCTTTCCAAATGTTTCTAAAGAAAAGAAGGTTATAGAAACACGCTAGGTTCTCATGCGGAACTCTTATCAACAGAGCTCTGTAACGCTAAGATGAAGCAGTTCCTGATAATAGGATATTCTATATGGCAATATCGTTGCTCGCTTCTTCATTTTAATTAGTTTTTTTTAATTATGCCTGACTATTATATAAATAGTCGTATAACATTACTCCTATTCTTGAAGGAAATTGTTGAGATCGGTAGCGGAAGAAGACAAAAGTATCGAAGACTTAAGTGCTCTCGACCACAAGTGGGCTAAAGCACTCCACTCTTAAGAGCTGCCAGGAGGCCGAAAGAAAAACATTTAATTGTTGCCGTGCTTAATCTTCATGAAAATATTGCGTAAATAGTAAGGGAATATTCTATCCAAGTTCATCTACTGTTTCCTAATGGCTCCTGCTCTCTCCCTATTTTGTTTCGATTGGCTCATTTTTTAGCGTGTTTCCTCTCTGCCTGTAGGGAAGAAAACCCGCTTACCACTCGATGACGCAATCCGAAGGTGCTAGTGAGAAATAGCATAAATAGATTATAGTTCAACGCTGCGCATATGGAGTTTCTTGCGCGGGGGAGTATTGTCAAACGTTTTTGTTTTTACGTTATCTTTTTATATCTCTGAACTGAGTTAGCTCCTGATGTGTTAAGAACTTATATCGGAGATCGCTAAAACATGAGGTGCTGACCGAGAGTGGCAAAAGTATCCCGTACGGACTTAGCCACATGAAATTCTAGTAATTTTTAATTATGTGACCAGGAATAGTTTAATTTATAAGATTCTGAAACGGCACAGAATGACGATGAATTAACAATTTGGAGCGGAGGTAATTGTGTTTGTTATTATCGACCTTTTTTGTTTGTTATTATTTTGTTTTTATATATTCAAAGGATTTGCAGGTAAATTTAGAGGTCAACATATTTTATAATAATATGAAATAACTGAGAAAAAAAAGATATAATCGGTGTCAAAGAAATGATTATTTTACTTTTTCAAAGAGAAGGAAATAGCTTAAGTGCACTCTTACAAGCGATATAGTGCATTTGGCGTTTTAACTTGTTGCACATAAACTTAGTTGCCATAGGCTCCCTTTTTTCCAGATACAACTCCTATCCAGGGCATCTTTAATTGTAACAATTCGAAAAAAAGGATATTTATAGAAACATTTCATCGGTGTGTTGCACAACAAATCGTCTAAGGCTACGGCTTTGCCTACGATATTAGCGCGTTTACGCAATCATTGAGGGGAACATACTGCAGCGTAAGCCACTGGACCACGGATAGACGAAAAAAAAAATGATTGAAAGACTCAAGTTTTTGAGAAAGTCATCACCTGCATCTATTTAGGCTAGGGCATAAATGTTGGATGGATCTGTTTGGGAAAAGCATGTTTGAAGTTACGAAAGTGTTCCGTAAGGGTTTGGATCATAAGATTTCTAAATCTCATTGGATAAGATTTAAGCGAAGATATGCCATAATTATCTAGTCTCTGGTAGGTGGACTTATAACGTATTGCAATACAATTGCACTCTATGCTCTCATGAGCTGTAAATGAATTATGGACGAACGAACCGTGCTGTCACCGCTTAATACCTATCATGGAATTGCTTGGCTTTTTAGAGCATTAGCAATTAAAACAATCCAATTTACCAAATGGGCGTTATTCTAATTAAATAGCTTATCTCGCTAGAAGTTCGTGCCGCCAAGCATTTCGGCTACACGACGGAAAAAGCACGCACTCTCTTCACCTTTGTTGGCTTTTCATTGGAAATGCTTTTAGACGATTTGTCGAAACTTTAGATTTTAGAAGGTCCGATTAGGTAAAATAACCAATTTATTGCGTTGAGAAATAAAACAGGTAGTCATTACGGCGAAATGGTGAATTTAATTTTTTATTGTTTGGGATAGGATTACCTACAGCGTTATTCGAATGCCGCAACTACAGGGTTGGTCCATTGGTTGGTTTTTGAATAATTGTGTACTCGTTATTTCGAATTTTTCTGGTTTCGGTATCGTTTTTAAAGTATGTTTTGTGCTGAGCGGAATGAGACCACTGCCAATTGGATAGAATAATTATTTTGACAGATAAACGGGTTTTGTATCAAGAAAAACTTGAAAGAGTAATCAATTTAAAAAAGGTTTTACTCAACAGGTGAAGAGATGTACGTATCTTTCCAAATATATTTTTTCGTTCTGAGTCGGATAAATTAACTACCACTATATTACTGTCAACTATTCTCGACGTGATATTTTTTATTCAAATGTTTTTTATAACGAATAAATTAAACAATTTCATTGTTAATGTTCAGTTTCTGGTTAGAACAAAATTTCCAATAACCCCCTTCAGAAAATAATAATGGTAAAGCTGTATTTCGTAAAATAATCTCATCGCTAATTAACACCTTCACTTTATTAGGTTGTGCAAAGTGCCGTTTTTTGCTCCTACTTCAAATAAACTAAAGATAATTAAGTTTCATTACAAATATCTTAAGAAACCTGAATGCACCAAGTTTAAGGTTTTTTTTGGCAAAGAATAAACCTACATATATACATGAGACTTTCTGGGTAAAATCAATTTTTTATTGATTTAACAGAAAAAAAAATGGTATAAAATATTGTTTTAACTTTTACTAAAAACTGTGAGATTTCTACATGGCGAGAATATGGACAAGCAGAAGGTATTTTGGGGTCAGGACTAGTAATACAATGGAAAACCAACATTAGAGCAATTTAATAGTTATGGTTAATAGTTTTTTTTTTTTATTTTCATTTTTTGGACTCTAACGATTCTGTACTAACTACTTACAGTTGACTTATGCCATAAGTAGTAAACTCACATTTGACATGGCTTTTGTGAGTTTTGTACAATTAGGCTGTATTGGTAGTGTATTTTGGTTCCTGAAGAGGCACCCACAATGATGTGAAGCAGGTTTTTAATAAAATAATTGACACACACATATATATATATATATATATATATATATATATATATATATATATATATATATACACTTACTTATTTGGACCTTGGCCTCCTTTACGATCTTCCTCCAACCCTCCCTGTTCTTCATTCTTCCCCTCCAATTGACCGCTCCCATCCACTTCTACTTTCCTCGGACCACGGTTTTCCTTTTTCCGGGAAATTATCTTATTCGTAGCCTTTATATAACGTACTCTGAGGTGGGCATTATTCTATAAATTTCTTAATTAATAATTATTCAAATACATTTTATTGAATAAGAATTTCTTAATTGATTCCGTTATTCATAATCCATTATTTTTCATTCATTAAGAATTTCAACAAACATGCCACCTCATTGTTCACTTCCGGTCACTTCCCGCTTATTCCTGGTGTCACATAATTACTTCAGGGTCACTATATTCATCCTTGGGGCATTTCCGGCTAAATCTGGATCACTTCCGATTCACGTTATGCGTATTTCGGGTCTCTCATAATTACTTCTGGGTCATTACACCCATCCCCAGGCCACTTCCGGATCGATCTGAGTCACTTCCGGTTCACTACCAGACTATGCAATTAATATTTGCCCAATTTTGTTTTCATTTGATTACAATTGTTATTCAAATAAGTAATTTTTCTTCAATAATGAATAAAATTTAAAAAAAAGTTCCGTTAGTCATTGAATATTCGAATAATGAATGAAATAGTATTCATTATTCAGAATGAAATAACAGATTTATTCTGTAGAATATCCTCCTTTTTCATCAGTTCATCCAGCTTCTGATTTGTCCATTTCCATTCCTCCATTAACCTTATAATGCATTGGTTACCAAACATTTTTCTTAGGATTTTTCTTCCAAAAATCCTTAGAGCTTTCTGGTCAGCTACTTTCAGTGTCCTGGCTTCGGCTCCATATCACACAACTCGTCGGACCAGGGATTTATATATTTACGTTTTGTTTGTCTGGACAGGAGTGTCAAATTAAAACGTTTTGGTATGCTAAAATATTGCCTACCATTATTCTTCCTCTAATTTATATATATTAAGATATTATTTCCATTTAAAAAAAGGGCATCAATCATTGAAATGGATTCAGGATTTTAAAATAAATAAAAAATGTACCACTTATCTTTGACTTCCTTAAATAGAGTGGGAATAAAGGCCTAGCCTTGAACGGAAAAAGCTTCTTGTTCTTTATGCAAAGCTTATCGATCCGTGTGCCTAAACCTTGAGCCCAATAAATAAATGAAAAAACTATTTTGATTGAAAGCCGTACAAGATGCGGTAATTAGCGTACGTTCTTGCTAACGATCTTATGCAAATCATAATAAGCACGATTCAAACCCATTCTTACAAAACCTTCTAACTTATTTCTAAAATGAATGTAGCTATTCAGGTTGCACTTGAGAATAAAAGTCCGACTCGCAGGAACTGCATCATCTTAGCGCGGTTCCGTTCTTATCTCTAGACTCATTTAAAATGATTAAAATAGAAGCTGTTATTATTTTGGGTCCACATTTCTAGAAAGCATGAAGATTAGATAGTTAACCGTCGAGGTGATAAGTAAAGATGTAATGGTTGGGATTCGGCTAAAGAAACCTCAATACGATTTTTGTTAAAAAATCTATATTTAGGACGTTTCGGCTACTCATTGGTAGCCTTCGTGAGCAATGAAAGTGCCGGGAGGCAGAGGAGGACCAAAGTTGACAGTTCCATCTTTACTTTCAAGAAAGGTCTTATTTACGATCTTACCTGGATGGGTCCCCGGCCTAGGAAGGACCCCGCTAGGCAGTTGAAAAGCTATATCTTGGAAATCCATATCTTTAAGATTAAATTGTTTTTCTTATTTTTCTTAACCTGATTTATTACCAAATTCATTATCCAACTATAAGCAGTTAAAAAATAACAAGGAATAAAAAATGACAAAAAGAACAGTTCGAATAAGCGAAATCAATTACTTTAAAGTTTTAAGCACTTATTTCTCCGATTGACATCGTCTAATCAAAACTTTCATCACAACCTTTTTTGTAGAGCATTTAGCTTTCTAATGGTATTCTACCGTTTACCAAGATTCTCAACCTTTTTCGAGATATTAAGGAAAGTATACAAAGTTACCAAAACTTTTTATGTCTGTTAATAAAATATTTTATTTTAATTTTCTCAAAAACGGTTAAAGCTATCGCCTTGAAAATGGTTTCATTCGTTTTCCTAGCCCAGGAATCATATAAAACGAGTACTTAGAAGCTTATGAACTCAAAAACGAAAGCGTTACGATTTTTTTTGCGCGAATTTCGCCCCAAACGCCATCTTCCAGTGGACGGATTTTGCTGGTTAACGAACTTGACCTTTCAAATTGGACGACGGATTTTTGTACCAAATTTCATCACAATCGGACCATTAGGGAAGCCAGAAATGAGCGAACAGACAAATATATATATATATATATATATATATATATATATGTATACACATTTGAACCACCATCATTTTCGGTCTCTAGGGGTTCTGAAACGCAAAATTTTCTGGTCGGCACTTCTGGATTGCGTCATGAGATCAACCTTATACCGCGCTAAAAACGTCAGAAAATGTTCTCCAAATCTATAGCCCACCTACTTGCTTGCGAAAATGGCCCCGTTAAAGCGCGGAAGATGGTCCGGGAAAAATCCTGTTAGCAATTCCCCGGAAACAATAACATCTAACTTTTTTTAATTTTTTTTTTTAAGTCACTTAATAAATATACTAGTATTATTTACATTAACTACTTGATTTTATATATTTTGCACGACATGTCCCGTGTTTTGTGTCGCACCTCTTCAGGGGCTTCCCTATACAAAATCTTCTTCACATCTGCAAGTACATATTTTTTACAAACATATATGCTCATCCTTACCCTAAATATTTATGTTAAAACAAATTGTTTTAAACCCTAATCTTGCCTTGCCAGGAAGATCTTGCCCTCTCGTCATGTTCGTTCACACTCGCTGAACAAATATGGTCTTATTTTATCGAATCATACAGCTATTTTAATGCTAACGATTTTTTGTGCTTGTTGGTTTAATTTTGTCCTTAATATTTCTAAAATTATTTTCTCTTTTATTTTTATATTTCCAATCTATTTCTAGCTCAGGTCTATTAGCTATTAATGGATGGTAATCAAAAGTAAAATATCGATTAATTGCAATGGAATTAATATTTAACGGTTTTAATATTTAATTTGCTTGAAGAATGAAACCATTAGCTTTAATGCTATATATATATATATATATATATATATATATATATATATATATATATATATAATGAATTAATTTTGATGCTTCATTTCCGTGTGCTGTCTATGAAGTAACGTTTTAAATCAATAACTAATTTTACTGAAAAGAATACACCAGTTAGTAAATTTAAATTTAACTTTCATTTTATAAAATATAAACTAATTAAATTAAAGATAAATATATGAACCCTGTGACTTCCATGTTTGCTCGGACGAGAGTAATGTCTGCTTTCAAATAAACATTATGCTTTGCCATCTATTTGAAATTCTACTCGACTAAAATGTTTGATTTGGCATGAAGTTATACGAGGCCAGGAAGCCTATTTGCAAGGATGGAAATAGCCGGTGTTTAATTTCCGAAAAAGCATCGCTTAGCAAAAAATAGACTAATTTACTTTTTTCAGTAAGAATTAAGAATAATTGTCTGATTTTAATAAATTTGGCTTAAAACTGCTTTGTCGAAAACAAAAGGACATGTTAGTTAATCTACAGAATTTATCAACCGAAACAGCATTTTCAGTCATATTCTTGCGAAAATAATAGTAACGCTATCAGTTTGACATAATAGGCTTAATGGTATACTCTTTATTTTATTTATTTTTATTTATTTAATAAAAAAAGTGTAAGAATTGAATTTGACCACATGTTCTTAATCTATCTAAGCTAAGTTGTTTGAATTTCGGTAACGTAAGATCTTTGAATTTTCGCATGATTTCTTTAACATATCGAAGTAGCGATTTCTAGCATTCATATTAGATGGACACGTTAGCTCCTTATAGGAGAGTCTACTGAAGTAGCGATTTCTAGCATTCATATTAGATGGACACGTTAGCTGCTTACAGGAGAGCCCACTAAAGTAGCGATTCCAACGACTCATATGAGATAGACACGCTAGCTCCTTACAGGAGACCCTACTGAAGTAGCCATTTCTAGGACTCTTATTAGATGTAGGCCTCCTCCTGCTGCCATAAAAAAACATTTATTAAAAGTATGGAGCTCTTGAAAATTTTGTTTGAATACGCATCGTTTACATCATGTTTACATCGTTTAAATATAGTGGATGCAGGCACTCAGTGCGATCAGCCTTCAGGTGGCCTCGAGCTGCGAGAAACAAAACACGACCATTTCCTCTGATGCCAATGTTTTGTAACAAATTGCGGATGCTCAATGCTGCACAATAGATAATAAAAATGTTCTCAACGGGGCCTTTCGACTGTGATGTCAGCGAAATATTGACATAAAACAGGATATTTATGTAATCTTTCAATTTTCCTTTTCGACTCTTCATTATTTCGGATTCACGCCTGACTTCAACGGTAAGTTTCTTTTTCTTTTTACGGCGCATCGACATCACGGCCATCAGCGCCGACATCCTGGTACAGTGAGGAATTTTCTCAACGAGCCGTGTGATCAGGAAATTCATGCCGCCGGTGGAACTCTAACCCACCATCTCCCGCATAAGAATCTAATGCGTTAGCCACCAGACCAGGGAGAGCGGTAGTGTTCATGAACTAGCCTCAAAGGTAGTGTTCATAAAATAGCCAAATGGGCCTGCTCCTGCAGAAACAAAGGGTGTCCTTCTCTCTCGGGGCTTATGGTTCCAAAATACAGTAATCTCGACAATGTAGACCGATGGACAAGCCCTGAATTAGAATTATATGTGTCTATTTTGTTACGCCACATTTCCTTACCTCACTCCGTGGGGAGAGGTCCCCTACCTAAGCACAGGTCCTCTGCTTAAGGATAGGTCCTGTGGATAGGTGCTCTATCTGGGCAGAGTTCTACCTGGTGAGAGGTGGCCTACCTTAGGGAGGATGCTCTGCCTGTGGATAGGTGCTCTATCTGGGGAGAGTTCTACCTGGTGAGAGGTAGCCTACCTTACGGTGGAGGGGTGCTGTTCCTGACTAACTGAGGAGAGAGGTGCTTCATTGATTTTTCCAAGACTTTTAAATTTGTTAAACAGAAAAATAAGTTCAACATACACAACCACTTTCTTTCCCTATGAACCCAAACTATTATTAGATGTCTCTAAATCACATCATGGGGAGGCTATTATGGAAACGCGAAAAGATGACTCAGTTCCTTAATTCTTAAATTTCATTTGTGCTAATGCAGTTGAATCACTAAAAAGAAAAAAAAAGTTTAGTGAGAAGTTAAATGGTGGTGCCGGAAGAAAATGCAGGGAAATTTGTCTAATTAGTCGGTTCCTAAAAACTAGAACATATCAAAGCAAACTTTTTGTAATTTTTACTATAAATGAAATCATAATAATATATAAAACCTGTTTTTATTAATTATAAAGATGATCAACGCAGTTCGTTTTTTGGGAGTAAGTATCGATTTCCAATATTTGTGCCACTTAAACCGATGTTATTGCAACGATAGCTGCTTCTTTTGCCGGCTGGGTGCTTAACGATAAGAAGTGGCTGTAAACGAAACCAATAAAAATGATAAGGCTGAAGTGGGTTAGACCTTATTGTCTTTGGGCTATCGAATTTTACAGCTTCCAAACCAGGAAAGAAAGAGAAGAAGTCTATCGTTTACAGCACAATTTATATACTTGCAAAAATATTTAATATAACATATTTATAGGTCATACAAATTACATGAAATATAAGCAAAGCCCAACTCACAGGAGCTGCGTCATCAAAGCGTGTTCCCGTTCATATCCCTAGTGATAGCTAAGGAATGGGAGCATTTATTGATAGGTTTATACGTTCGTGAAAAATATTAAATGAAATCTCAAAGAGAAGTAAGATTTTAGGCACCAGAGTAGGAAAGTGACAGTATTCTATGCAAAAATTACTCCATACTTTTTCTTAAAGTTCGCTCTTGGAACCACTTTAACCAATACGTTTCTCGTTTTCTTACCTTGTTTTACTAAAATACTCATTTGATTGTTAAGTGTTATTTATTTTAATGTTCACGTCCATTATAATTAACACAGAATTTTAGGACGAGTTCTCTATAGGTCGCCACCCTTTTCTAGCCAGGATAGGGCTGATGCCTTTTCTTTTTTAGCGCGGTTCCTCCCTCCCCCATAGGGAGGAACCCCGCTTATAAGGTTGATACAATGAAACAATCCGGAAGTGCCGACTAGAAAATTTCGCGTTTCAGAACCCCTAGAGACCGAAAATAACGGTGGTTCAAATTTTTATATATATATATATATTCATATATATATATATATATATATATATATATATATATATATATTTGTCTGTTCGCTCATTTCTGGCTTCCCTAATGGTCCGATTGTGATGAAATTTGGTACAAAAATCCGTCGTCCAATTTGAAAGGTCAAGTTCGTTAACCAGCAAAATCCGTCTACTGGAAGATGGCGTTTTGGGCGAAATTCGCGCTAAAAAAATCGTAGCGCTTTCGTTTTTGAGTTCATAAGCTTCTAAGTACTCGTTTTATATGATTCCTGGGCTAGGAAAACGAATGAAACCATTTTCAAGGCGATAGCTTTAACTGTTTTTGAGAAAATTGGAAAAATATTTTTTGAATACCGTTTTTGGTTTGGGTACTTAGAATCATGGGATTCAGTTGAAACATTTTCTGCATGTTTTACTTTCATCAAAACTAATATGTTGAAATTTTGGTTACGTTTGGAGTTAAGGAAGGGTTAGAATAAAATATTTTATTAACAGACATAAAAAGTTTTAGTAACTTTGTTTACTTTCCTTAATATCTCGAAAACCGTTGACAATCTTGTGAAGCGGAAGATTACCATTCGGAAGCTTACTAAATGCTCTACAAAAAAGGTTCTGAAGAAAGTTTTAATTAGGCGATGTCAATCGGAGAAAAAAGTGCTTAAATCTTTAAATTAATTGATTTCGTTTATTCCAATGGTTCTTTTTGTCTGTTTTATTTCTTGTTATTTTTTAATTGCTTATAGTTGGATAATGTAGTTGACAATAAAACTGGTTAAGTAAAATAACAAAAACAATTTATTGTTAGAAATATAGATTTCCAAGACCTTGTCACTAGCGGGTCCGTTTCTATTTGTCTTTGATTTTGGTACTTAGAATTATGGGATTCAGTTGAAACATTTTCTGCATGTTCGAATTTCATCAACACTAATATGTTGAAATTTTGGTTATGTTTGGAGTAAAGAAAGGGTTAGAATAAAATATTTTATTAACAGACAAGAAAAGTTTTGGTAACTTTGTATACTTTCGTTAGTATCTCGAAAACCGTTGACAATCTTGGGAAGCAGAAGGTTACAATTCGAAAGCTTACTAAATGCTCTACAAAAAAGGTTCTAAAGAAAGTTTTAATTAGGCTATGTCAATCGGAGAAATAAGTGCTTAAAACTTTAAAGTAATTGATTTCGTTTATTCGAATGGTTCTTTTTGTCTATTTTATTCCTTGTTATTTTTAAATTGCTTATAGTCGGATAATGTATTTGACAATAAAACAGATTAAGTAAAATAAGAAGATCAATTTATTGTTAAAATGTAGCGTTCAAAGAGAGAGTTCCCAAGGCTTTCCAAATGCCTCTGTGCGGAGGCCTTTCTGCCCGACTTATGGGATAGCTGACCCATACAGGTAAGATTGTAAATCAAGACCTTTCAAGACTGGTTAGTTTGAGATTTTATTTGGATAGGTGTTTCGCTAATGATCTAAACAAAGTAATAACTGTTTCTATTCTATGCCTTCATAAACACTAAAGATAAGAACGGAACCGCGCTAAGATGACGCAGTTCCTGCGAATCGGACTTTTTTTAAAAAAAAGCCACCCACCCTAAGTTGCCAGGAATCGAACCCAAGAGTCTTAAGTACTCTCGCCTTAACACTCACGGCCACCTGGCCTCTTGATTGTTAAATTAAATAATAAAAGACAACAACCTATAAAAAAGTGCGGTAAACGGACTCAAAACCCCCTTCAAATGAACAAAACTAACAATTTCAAAGTTTTAGACATTTCTTCGACCGATATCGCCCCACCTAAATCTGCTTAAGAACCTATTTTCTTAAAGATTTAGTAAGCTTTCGAATGGTTACCTTCCACTTACCACGATTTCCCATGCGTTTTGCAGTTATTTTAGAGAAATATAGAAAGATCCGAAGACATTTCATGAGTGTTAATAAAATATTTGTTCTCTAATGTACCAAACACAACCAACATTTAAATATCATAGATTAGATGAATTTCTAGCGTCTGGAATAAGTTTCAACATAATCTATCGGTCCTGAATACAGGAAATTAAAATTAGTTGAGAAAATTAGTTGTATCGCGTAAACGGTTAGACATATCGCTTTAAAAATGACTTCATACGTTTTCCTACGTAGGGAACCTATAACAGGAATGCCTGCAAGCATATGAGACCAAAAATATTACGATTTTTTTTTCGCGCGAATTTCGCACCAAAACCAGGTTCTGGAGTGATTCTGCTGGTTAACGAACTTGACCTTTCAAATTAGAGGAAAGAATTTTGTACAAAATCTGATACAAATCAACTATTTTTGAGCGTGTGAGAGAGTTAACTGACCAGTATTGAATATATATCGTACCGAATTTAACTAAAACGTTAGGAATATAAATACATTTTTATTTTAAAATGAAGTTTTATTATCTTTACGACCGAAAAACAAATATTTCTAATCTAGCCAAAAATAAATATATATACATATGTAACAATATATGTTGTAGGCTGAAATACGTTTTCCAGGCTGATATAAGGCAGAGGCTGAACAGGTCATATTTCTCTAGGTTGCTATTTGGTCTGGAAATAGACGAGACGTCCGTGTTATGCTCCATCTCCAAGTATTCCCACTTCGTATGCAAATAGGGAAGGCATTTGGGGGGGGGGGTATATGAGCGCGTTTTCCTTCTAGCATTTATGAACAGCTAAGATGTTCGGCCAATTCCTTAAGCCAGTTCATAATTTACTATTAATGAAAATATCTAATACAAAAATTTACCGATGGCAAACAAATTTGAAAACGTTACCTGCTCAACTTTTGGAGATAAGTGCTTATCAAAAAATTGTATTGTAAGTTTTTTTCCGAAGGAATTAAGCTATTGAGATTGCACTTATCAAAGAATTGTTTATGGATGATCCAACCTTCTTGATACTGTTAACATTTATATCTATCTATCTATCTATGAACCTATTTTTCTACCTAGATATCTATCAATCTATCTATCTACTTAACAACATATCTATTTATCAATCTATGAACCTTTCTATCTATCTACCTTTCTACGTATCAATATATCTACCTATTTACCTATCTTTCTACCTATCTATCCATCTATCTTTCTATCTACCTTTCACTCTCTCTCTCTCTCTCTCTCTCTCTCTCTCTCTCTCTCTCTCTCTATATATATATATATATATATATATATATATATATATATATATATATATATATATATGTAAGATTCGTACTCGGGATAAGAATCACAATGATTGCATCTGTAAAGAAGATTTATTTTTATAAAGGATAGAAGATGATTACAGAATAATGACAATATAGTATTACGGTATGTACAAGAGCAATAACAATAACTGAACATACCTGTAAAGAAGAAATCAAAATTACATGATCATTGGAGTAGGAATCTGATAATATAGATCCATCTAGGTGAGGAGTCAAACGTCTACTGATTAAAGGAAACACGGACAGGAAGAGGTAAGGGAAGGAGACAGGCATTGCACTGTCGGCGGGAGGTGAAACAATTCTTACCCTATTATTATGTAGCTTTCTCAAGTTGGAAGCAATCCAACTTTACATATATATATATATATATATATATATATATATATATGTCTGCGAAACTTGGTACATAGTATCCTTCCAGCAAACGATTTTAGAATTTCGTTAACCAGCAAAAACGGTTTAACTGTTGGGAGGGGGGATTACTCCGGACCGAAATTACTAATTGGCCTATAAGGGCCATAATGGTTTTTACATTACAACGAAATTTGGCAAATGTCGTGGACATCTGAAGAGAAAGATGTCTTGTAAATATAAACTAAATCGTTTCATCAGAATGGGGGGGGGGGTTACTCAAGGCCTAAATTTCTAATTTGCCTAAACCGGTCGTAATTGTAACGAAACACGGTATACGCCGGGGATATCTAAAGAGAAAGATCTGTTTTAAAAATGAAGAAAATCGGTTCACTGGAAGTTTGGGTTCCTTTCTAATATGATCAAATTGAATTGCCGCCATTTCGTCGTTGTTTGTTACTTCTGCAACTAGGGGCGCTGAACATGGGCTCCTTATCTGGATTATCCGTTGAGATGATTGTAGGATGTTCTAGTTTTACATTTGGACGCTTATATTGTTTATCAAAACTAATAAACCATAGCCAGCTGATCATAAGAAATATAAAAGAGCAACTATTAATTTTGTTAGATTTATATAGGTTATATTAAGCAAATTATTTATGAATGGATTTTATACTACCCACGGAGGAACTGATGCATTCAACATTTACTAGTACAAAATTATAGAAAATGTAGCAATGACGGTTTTAGACACAGTCCAAGTGGGTTACATTAACACGGTATAAGTTTCTGTATTCATGAGAACGGTAAGAAGATCATATATATATATATATATATATATATATATATATATATATATATATATATACAGGGTGTTCAAAACTCGATTGACACCCCCATTTTTTCCCACAATTTTTGAAATTTAAAAACGAAACTTGGTGGGTCTTAACGTGGTCGAATGTACTTTCATTGGACCTAATGCACGACCCCTCAACTTTCTCCAGTTCTTCTCCAGAGACCCTAACTCTGGAATCTCCAATGGAAAGGGGTTATTTTTATGACGGATTATTATAGAGAATTGAATTTTATATGATTTTTGTGTTGGACGATTTTTTTTACGGCGCCTTGACATCTAGAACATTAGTGCCGACATCCAGGGTGCAGTGAGGAACTTTCCCAACGAGCCCACAGTCACGAACAGTGTTCAAAAATAAGAATAATGAAGTTCGAAAAAAAAAAAAAAAAATTGATGGTCAATGTTAAAATAAGAACCTTAGAACAGAAAGAAAACATCAAAATTAGAATATAAAAACAAAGACTAAAAGCCAAGGATTAATTTGAATTGTTGGTACTAATACAAATATTAAAACTGGTTCTGTGACTAAATATTTACTTTGGTTGTTCCAATCTTATTACTTGAACATTTTCATTTTTCTTCTACATTTTTCTTTTAAGTGTCAGTCCTAAGTGACTTGTTGATTGACTAATCTTGGCCAACAGTGCAAAAAATGCGTAAGTTCTAGTGTTTTAATTATGTAAGAAATTTTCAGCATTTTTTCAACTTTAGAATTGATTTAAGAAAAAACGCAAAATAACGGTTTTTCCATACTTTAACCATAAATAGTACATTGCTTCACAATTTTTTTGATACCTAGTTTACCTGCTTTCGGCTGCTTCTTACAAAGATTTTGTGGTTTTAGTTTTCATTACCAATGCACAACTGTACGACGTCTTGCGCAGTAATGAACCACACACCAGATACGATGCTTTATTTGATAGGATCGTGCAAGAATATAATTTGTCTGAATGTTCGGATGAAGTTAAGGAGAATATAAGAAAATTTATTAGATAGTTTTGCCTGGATATTCAAAAAAATTGGCTGTCACTGGATTTTAGGGAAATTCGAAACAAAATACGAAGATTGGTTGAGTAAAAACGTTAAAGTTCCCGACGAGGTTTTTGAAATATATAGACGAGATAATAATCAACCAGGTCCTGATGAAGATCGTTTCGTGGAAGGATCAGACTCTACAGAGAGACGAGCTGCGGATAAAGTAACGAAGGAATCTCCAAGGGGAAAATGGGATTATTAATTGATACTCCAAAGCTTTCTTTTGGTTCAATTAATGACGGTAAAACCGCCCGAACGTTTTTTGGCAATCCAAAATTAAGTAACAAAATTACTGGAATGGGGATATCATTGATAATCAATTTGTGCACCATTTTGACAATGGTTTCTAGTGGTAAATCAATTAATATACCGAAATTAACTGAATAAATTGGTGAGACTTAAGAATTATATCTGAAGCATCATTCATGGTATATGCCAATGTCTTTCATTAACCGATTCTTGTAATGATACAAATATCGATTTAAGGAAAAGACTTCTCCTCCCATCAAATCCATATTTGTCAACTTTAAGTAAAATATGTAACAATTAAAATTTAAATAAATAAAATTTAACTGAAGTTAGCTCCAAAATCGAAATAAAAAATTGAAGCAAAAGTTTTATCATACATAATTTAAAATAAAAATGATAGTATTTGTTTGCAATCAAACGATTTTGAGAAGGAATAATTTCTTCGATTAGTGAAATTCTGTATATAATTTTTATAAGTTCGTTAATATCATACGTAAGTTTCCATATGCATTTTATGTAAGTTTACTCTATAATAAATTATTTTCTTATGCCAAAACTTCTTTTTTCTCCCATGTTCGAGTTTTTTAATGACAGAAAAAATAATAACCCTTATCTAGACAAAAATACGATTTTTGATTTCTTACCCCATACACTCGTGACACTGTGGAGCCGTGGGATAAGGAAATTCCCGCCGCCGCACAGTGGGGCTAAATTACTTTTCGTGTATCAAAAAGGCTACAGCCTCCAAATCTTCACCGATTTCAATGGTTTTTTTTTTCAATGAAAGCTAATAAAATTTAGTTTTTTGTTTCTCCTGTTTATTAAATTACGTGTAAATAATTCACAAACGTTTACAATCAAACGTAAAATAATATTTTCATTTCATGTAACGTAATATCAGCATTGATATCGTTGAAATTAAACATTCAAACCCTGATTAGACTTTGAAAAAATCAAACTTTATTATCAAATCGTTCTAAAATCACATTATTTCAATAATTCTCTTTGTTGAATTATGATAAATTTACGTTTTAAAGATGTCAGTCTGATTTTTTCCAAGTCTAATCAGGGTTTGAATGTTTAATTTCAACGATATCAGAGATGATATTAAGTTAGATGAAAAATAAAATATTATTTCATCTTTGACTGTTAAAGTTTGTGAATTATTTACACGTAATTTAATAAACCGTGCAAACAAAAAAAAAACAACAAAATTCTGGTCTGACAAAGCTGTTCTAAATTTTATTAGTTTTGATTTTACAAAAAATCATTGAAATCGGTTAAGATTTGGAGGCTGTAGCCTTTTTGAAACACGAAAATAGTTTGGTCCCACGGTTCGTTGGGAAAATTACTTGCTGCACCTTGAATGTCGGCACTATTGGCCTAGATGACAAAGCGCCGTAAAAAAAAAAAAAAAAAAAAAAAAAAAAAAAAAAAAAAAAAAAAAAAAAAAAAAAAAAAAAAAATTCGTCCAACACGAAAATAATTACTACAAAATTCATCATTATTTTAATTTAATTATTTTAATTATAAAGTAATTGAATTTGATTTTTTCTTCAAACGTTCTTAAATCCAAAACTAGGCAGAGAAAAAATAGTTTAGGAAATGTTTATTAAGTTTTACTGAAGCGTAGATCACGTTGATAATAAACTTTTCTGAAAACTTCAAAAACATAAGTGTGTTTTGCTCCATTCCTATTAAGATTTTAGGCATTTAAAGGTACTTTTAAGAAAGTAAATTTAATCCTCTACAACGTTTATATCAACTAATTTTTTTATTACGGGCATAGTTTCTACGTTATTGGCGGAAAAGTGACGAAAAACATGGGTTTTATCGGTTTTTGGCAATTTGTTACTCATTGGTGCGCTTTAGCGAAAAAATGACAGATATAAAATCGACATACAATTTAATTCTCTATTATAATCCGTCATAAAAATAACCCCTTGCCATTGGAGATTCCAGAGTTAGGGACTCTGGAGAAGAACTGGAGAAAGTTAAAGTGTCGTGCATTAGGTCCAATGAAAGTACATTCGACCACGTTATGACCCACCAAGTTTCGTTTTTAAATTTCAAAAATTGTGGAAAAAAAGGGGGTGTCAATCGAGTTTTGAACACCCTGTATATACACACACGCGCATTTGAACCACCGTTATATTCCTGATCTACGGGATACGAAACGTTTTCGTGTCGGCACTTTCGGGTTGCGTCATGAGGTTTTACTCCCTATGGAGGGAGGGAGAAACCGTGCTAAAATGTAAAGTATTTGTTGTGTATAAAATAATTTAGTACCACGAATACACAAAACTCCGGAAGAAAATTACTTAAAAAAAATAATAATTGAGTCAACTGTTTATTGCAAATATTAGAGAGCAAATCTATTTTTGATTATTTTGTATTTATATAGGTTTGTTCAAACACATTTTCCAAGAATGGGGGCAACCCCATTTCTGATGAATGTGTTTGATTATTATTTTTTTTTGTGGTTCACAATTAAATGTTAATTCAATGTGTAACAGTTATAGATAATTGCTGCTGAAGGGAACTGTGCTCGGCTAATGGTCTCTAGAGGCTTACGGTTAGAATCCTTATCTTGGACTAGTTGCGAGAAAGACCTGTTTAATTAGATGCTTAGCTTCATCTCGAGAAAGCGGAGATGTTGAATACAACCACTTCACCTTTACTTCAACAATCCCTCCTTCCCTTTAGTCTACAACTCCTTAACATTTCTCTTTCAGGGCTTAGGCAGATCCCATTCACGCCCCTTAGACTCCGGGGTCGAGATCTCAAAGTTAGACGAACGAAATTAAAACTAAATAATTCCGTCTCGCAGGAACTGCGACATCATGACGGAATCCAAAAGAGCCGAATAAAAAAATTTTGCGCCTCAGAACCCATAAATCACAAAAATAATGGTGGTTATAATTTATACATTAATATACATTTTTGTCTGCGCGGTCTCACAAAGTCTGAAAGGTGGTCCGATATTGATGCAATTTGGTAGACAAATACCTTGTCTAATTTTAAATGTAGGGTTTGTTCACCAGCGGAAAACGCCAACCGGAACACTATTTTATGGGCGAAATTTTCGTTTTTAAGCTTCCAGGTACTATTTTTAAAGGTAATCTAACGTAGAGAAATAAATGAAACCATTTTCAATGTAATATCTGTAACTGTTTTCGAGAAAAAAGAAAAAAAAAAACGTTTTTAAAATTAATTTTCGGTTTGGTTACTTTAAATTGCATTATTTTCTACAATATTGAAATTCATGGAAACTATGATTTTGGTTACGTCTGGATGAAAAAAAAAAAAAAAAAAAAAAAAACGAGAAAAGAAAATGTAATAATACGCATGAAAAGGTTTTTATGTCCTGGAGTATTTTTCTATATATGTCGAAAATTGTTCTCGAAAACCGTGGTAAGTGGAAAGTGCCAATTCGGCAACTAACAAAATTCTCCAGAAAAAAAGGTTCTGAAATAAATTTGGATGGGGCGATTTCAACAGGAGAATAAATATTTAAAACTACGTGTGTTAGTTTTGTTCTTTTGAATGGATTTTTGTCTGTGTTTAATTGGTCCTTTTTTTACCTATTATTTATTTATTAAACAATAAAATGAATATTTTAGTCAAACAAGCTAAGAAAATGAGAAATAAATTACTCATAGTATTTTCCTAGAGCAAACATGGAGAAGGCGGGAGGATTCATTTCCGCTTAGGATACTGATAGTTTTCTGCTGTGACGCCGAATATTTTGCGTTTCTTTAAAATTTTACTTTATATTTTTCGCGAAAAATCACTACCAATAACTGCTTCTACTCCTTTACAATTGGGACAAGGGATATAAACGGAAACTAAGATGATGCAGCGAGATTTACGCGCCAAAATGCACAGGAAGTTATTAAAAACATATAGACAAACATGCTTCTCATATAATTCTCGCGTTTAAATGGAAAAAATACAACTATAAAGAAAACTAGCAATTAAAAAATGCGGTATAACCTTTCAAACCGATTTCTTCAAATAAGATCACTCGATCAATAAGTCTATAAGAATCCTTTTTGTAGATATTATATAAAGTTTTCATATATATATATATATATATATATATATATATATACACATATATATAAATTAATTTTTAATCCTTTATATTTATTTAGTTGTATTATTTATAAACTGACATGTACACAACATTCACATGTGATTTGTATATTACATTTATATATGTTGTACCCCTATAAGATCTATTAATCCAAATTAAATCATATATATATATATATATATATATATATATATATATATATATATATATGTTTGCATTTATTCTTCGCTACGTTGTTAATTAAAAAACCTTTAATATTATTCGCTACAGACATGGTGGAAAATTTCCCTTATACAAACAAGAATAATTTATTACTGCTTCTTATTATAAATGTGTTCTATTTTTTCTTTTTGTTCGTTTTATATTTTCTTCATCTCTGCACGAGGAGGGAGTAAGCGATCCAAGGAACAGTGCCAATAGCAGAAATACATTAGACCTGTGAAAAATAAGAAGTAAAAACACCTTTAGGATCATAAAATATAAGGAACTATAAATCTACTGTATTCGTATAAAGGTAATATTCTTCAAAGAATTGAAGTCTCTTCAAATATGTCGGGCCGGCGCACAGTGGTCCAAAATTTAACATTCCGCGAAAAAATTCTAACCTATGTTTCTAGTTGTTATTTGTTTTTATAGGTATTTAACATAAATTAAATACGTGATTCAATAATATTAAAACAAGATTTTACCATATTATATAATTATTAAGTACGTATTAATACTAAAAAGTCCGATTCGCAGGAACTGCGTCATCTTAGCGCGGTTCCGTTCTTATCTTTAGTGTTTATGAAGGCATAGAATAGAAACAGTTATTACTTTGTTTAGATCAATAGCGAAACACCTATCCAAATGAAATCTCAAACTAACCAGTCTTGAAAGGTCTTGATTTACAATCTTACCTGTATGGGTCAGCTATCCCATCAGTCGGGCAGAAAGGCCTCCGCACAGAGGCATTTGGAAAGCCTTAGGATCTCTCTCTTTGAACGCTCCATTTTAACAATAAATTGATCTTCTTATTTTACTTAATCTGTTTTATTGTCAAATACATTATCCAACTATAAGCAATTAAAAAATAACAAGAAATAAAACAGACAAAAAGAACCATTGGAATAAACGAAATCAATTAATTTAAAGCTTTAAGCACTTTTTTCTCCGATTGACATCGCCTAATTAAAACTTTCTTCAGAACCTTTTTTGTAGAGCATTTAGTAAGCTTCCGAATGGTAATCTTCCGCTTCACAAGATTGCCAACGGTTTTCGAGATACTAACGAAATTATACAAAGTTACCAAAACTTTTTTTGTCTGTTAATAAAATATTTTATTCTAACCCTTACTCTAAACGTGACAAAAATTTCAACATATTCGTGTTGATGAAACTCGAACATGCAGAAAATGTTTCAACTGTATCCCATAATTCTAAGTACCAAAATCAAAGACAAAGAACCCTCCCTAGGAAGGAAGCTAGGCAGTTGAAAAGCTATATATCTTGGAAATCCATATCTCTAACATTAAATTGTTTTTCTTATTTTTCTTAACCTGTTTTATTTTCAAATACCTTATCCAACTATAAGCAGTTAAAAAATAACAAGGAAAAAAACAGACAAAAAGAACAGTTCGAATAAGCGAAATCAATTACTTTAAAGTTTTAAGCTCTTATTTCTCCGATTGACATCACCTAATCAAAACTTTCATTAGAACCTTTTTTTTAGAGCATTTAATATGCTTTCTAATGGTATTCTTCCGTTTACCAAGATTCTCAACCTTTTTCGAGATATTAAGGAAACTAAACAAAGTTACTAAAACTTTTTTGGTCTGTTAATAAAATATTTTATTCTAACCCTTCCTTTACTCTAAACGTGACAAAAATTTCAACATATTCGTGTTGATGAAACTCGAACATGCAGAAAATGTTTCAACTGTATCCCATAATTCTAAGTACCAAAATCAAAGACAAAGAACCCTCCCTAGGAAGGACGCTAGGCAGTTGAAAAGCTATATATCTTGGAAATCCATATCTCTAACATTAAATTGTTTTTCTTAACCTGTTTTATTTTCAAATACATTATCCAACTATAAGCAGTTAAAAAATAACAAGGAAAAAAAACAGACAAAAAGAACAGTTCGAATAAGCGAAATCAATTACTTTAAAGTTTTAAGCTCTTATTTCTCCGATTGACATCACCTAATCAAAACTTTCATTAGAACCTTTTTTTTAGAGCATTTAATATGCTTTCTAATGGTATTCTTCCGTTTACCAAGATTCTCAACCTTTTTCGAGATATTAAGGAAACTAAACAAAGTTACTAAAACTTTTTTGGTCTGTTAATAAAATATTTTATTCTAACCCTTCCTTTACTCTAAACGTGACAAAAATTTCAACATATTAGTGTTGAGGAAACTCGAACATGCAGAAAATGTTTCAACTGTATCCCATAATTCTAAGTACCAAAATCAAAGACAAAGAACCCTCCCTAGGAAGGACGCTAGGCAGTTGAAAAGCTATATATCTTGGAAATCCATATCTCTAACATTAAATTGTTTTTCTTAACCTGTTTTATTTTCAAATACATTATCCAACTATAAGCAGTTAAAAAATAACAAGGAAAAAAAACAGACAAAAAGAACAGTTCGAATAAGCGAAATCAATTACTTTAAAGTTTTAAGCTCTTATTTCTCCGATTGACATCGCCTAATCAAAACTTTCATTAGAACCTTTTTTTAGAGCATTTAATAAGCTTTCTAATGGTATCCTTCCGTTTACCAAGATTCTCAACCTTTTTCGAGATATTAAGGAAAGTAAACAAAGTTACTAAAACTTTTTATGTCTGTTAATGAAATATTTTATTCTAACCCTTCCTTAACTCCAAACGTAACCAAAATTTCAACATATTAGTTTTGATGAAAGTAGAACATGCAGAAAATGTTTCAACTGAATCCCATGATTCTTAGTACCCAAACCAAAAACGGTATTCAAAAAATATTTTTACAATTTTCTCAAAAACGGTTAAAGCTATCGCCTTGAAAATGGGCCCTAGGAGTCATATAAAACGAGTACTTAGAAGCTTATGAACTCAAAAACGAAAGCGCTACGATTTTTTTTTGCGCGAATTTCGCCCAAAACGCCATCTTCCAGTAGACGGATTTTGCTGGTGAACGAACTTGACCTTTCAAATTGGACGACGGATTTTTGTACCAAATTTCATCACAATCGGACCATTAGGGAAGTCAGAAATGAGCGAACAGACAAATATATATATATATATATATATATATATATATATATATATATATATATATATAAATATATACATATATATATATATATATATATATATATATATATATATATACACACATATATATACAAATTTGAACCACCGTTATTTTCGGTCTCTAGGGGTTCTGAAACGCGAAATTTTCTAGTCGGCACTTTCGGATTGTTTCATTGTATCAACCTTATAAGCGGGGTTCCTCCCTATGGGGGAGGGAGGAACCGCGCTAAAATTAATTAAAATATTAAAACAAAAATGAATTACTTATACAATATCTAAATAATGTAAAATGTATTATTGAATTAACGTAATTGAAATATGTTTGTACAACAAAATTAATAATACAAGAAAAAATGCAATAATAAACATGTAAAAAAAAAAAAAAAAAAAAAAAAAAAAAAAAAAATCTTCATTTTAGTCTATTCTGTTGAACTGCTATCTTCTGGATATGGTTTTCTGGAGTTGTTCCTCCATTGCTCAATTCTAGCGGTTTTTGTTGCTTTGGCTTTGAGTTAGACTATGATGACTTATAATTGGTTCAGAATAAAGGTCGAGTTGTGAGGTTGAGTTGAGTTCTGTTTTTTCTTATTTCCTTAATGTGTAGTGAATTATTGGTTCATCGACTCCATCAAAGAAAAAATCATTTCTCGCCTAATTCTTTATTTCTTACCATAAATTAAACGATTAGTTACCTCTTTGGACGGTGGACCTGGAAATTAAAACAAAATGGTTAGTTTTATTTTAATTTTGTTTTTTTCAGGAGCGATGATAGAAAAACATTTTCTGCCGATCGAGTAGCTCCTAGTAGCGACTGATTCCTGTTGGAGAATCTAAACGAAGTAATTCTATCTGCATAGGTCTGAAAGTTTGCAAACTTTTGCATTTAAGTTATCACAATTTATTACAGATATAGTAATAATTTTCTACAGAAACTTCAAACTCGGGGGCATAATTTTTTTTTTAAGATCGAAAAAATATTATATCCAAAACGACTTACCTACTAAAGCATTTCCACACCTAAAATGTATTGAATGCAATTTTGTTGAACTGTCACTTTACTGGTAATAACACGACTGCCGGGTCTCCCCGTGGTCTAGTGGCTAACGCCTTAGATTCTCATGCGGGACATGGTTGGAATGAGTCCCGCCAGTACAGGAATTTTCTCATCTCACGGCTCGTTAAGAAAATCGCTCGCTTCACCAGGATGTCGGCGCTAATGGCCCAGATGTCGATGCACCGTAACAAAAAAAAAACACTGCCTTCCTTTTATTCATTGTTTACGTTATACACTGTAAACAATGTTTATCGAAGTTAGTTAATTCTTAGTTTATAAGGTATTATGACGTATCTAAAGTATTAAGTTGATCTGTCAAGTTTTAAAAAAAATGTTTTTTTTTCGCGCTAATATTGCACCTTGGACCACTGTGCCGCGTTACTAGACATTAAACGGTTCTAAGACACCAACTCATAGGAACTCCGTCGTATTAGAGTATTTTCATAAAAGGCTTTTATCATTCCGTGATATTCGGAAATTGTAAAATATAGTATAAGTGTTTACAAACACAAATATTTTGCCTACAATGGAAAAAAAAACCATACATCCCAAATGTTACACCGTTTTCTTCGGATGAGATGTACTGTCGGAATTTAGGCATACTTTTTACTAAATATATTAGGCTCTTAAATGACAACTTTCAACTTAATTAAGGCGTGAGCACTTAACACTCTGTGCCAAAGGTCGTATGTTCGATTCCTACTATGGGGTCGTGGCTTTTCTTTAGAAAAAAGAAAAGGCATCAGCCCTATCCTGGCTAGAAAAGGGTGGTAACCTATAGATAAACCGTCCAAAAAGATCATAGTTAATAATAATGGAAGTTGATATTTAAAAAAAAAAAACAAAAGTTAAAATAAATACTTTTTTAAAAATTAGAGCCTTCTGTTCATAAATATGCTTTAGTTCCACCGGACAAACCTATGTAATGTACTGTATAACATACAGTCTTCTTTTCCGTACATGACTACCGCGCATGCGCGAACGGCAGCGGACACTTTTTTGTAACGTATTCAGTTCAGTCATCGCTAAAGTATATTTATGCTAATAAAAGTAAACAATTATTTTCGATTCTGTTTGAAAAATACATTCTATTTGCTATTATTGTTACTTTTTTTCGTGTGGTTGTTTTTATTCTTGCATTGATGGTTGGACTCGAAAACGAACTGTGGATATGTATTTTAATACATAAATGCATAGACGTTCTTATTTGTCGAGTTTCTTAATACAAAACACCTCATTCGCGAAGGAATAATTTCGTCTGATAACACTGTTCTGCACGAAAATCCTCCTTCAAACCAAAACATGCTTTCTTACTGTTTTCAAATGTGCTGAACACGAATTTGAAGTCAGATTCTGTCTATCACGAAGAGTGTTTTGAGAAATTCTAGTTTTTTATCCAAAAATGTGAGTTTTTTTGTAAATTTGACGAATTTTTTTTGGCATCAAAACATAGTGAAAAAAATTCAAAAGCCCGATGATTTTGAGCGCAATGAAGTATGGTATATTTGAACGAAAAAAAATTTGATGGGAATATTACAAGTGGTTGAAGAAATATGGCTAAAAGTGTTTTTTCAGTTTTTGATCTTGAGGCAGGGATTTGGTCTCTACCTGGACCTTTAGGGGAATGACCTTCCTTTCTCTTTTATGGTGGTATCCTTTTCATTCAAATCCTTACCTGCCCCCCTTTCACCCTCAATACCCCAACTGAACCATCAATACTAACACGAAAGAAACCTATGACAACATGAAGATACTTCTACAAAAAATCAAGTACCATGAGTACAAATGGCGCATTTGTGCAGATCTTAAAGTGGTAGCCATGCTTACAGGACTCCAAGGAGGTTACACTAAATTTTGTTGTTTTTTGTGCGAGTGGGACAGCAGAAAAAGAGGAGACCATTATGTCATAAAAAAATGGCCAGAGCGTAAGGAAAAAGTAGGTGAAAAAAACATTACCAATCCTCCATTAGTGGACAAAAACCAAATAATTTTACCCCCACTCCACATAAAATTGGGGCTAATGAAAAACTTCGTAAAAGCGATGGACAAGGAAGGAGAAGGTTTCATGTACTTAAAACAAAAATTTCCGCATCTCAGCGATGCTAAGATAAAGGAGGGAATTTTCGTAGGACCCCAAATTCGACATCTACTCAAGGACCTCACTTTTGAAGCAAAGTTAAATACTACTGAGAAAAAGGCTTGGATTGCTTTTCGAGAGGTATGTGCTAAGTTTTTGGGAAACGAAAAATCTAGAGACTACCGAAAAATAGTCCAAGAACTGCTTACTTCTTATAAAACAATGGCATGCAATATGTCCTTAAAAATACATTTCCTGCATAGTCACCTAGACTTTTTCGCCCCAAATTTGGGTGCAGTTTCGGACGAACATGGAGAACGATTCCACCAAGACATATCCAGAATGGAAAAAAGATATACTGGCAAATGGAATGAGAAGATGCTGGCGGATTACTGCTGGACACTGCAGCGGGAGACAGAGGAGGAAGAGTACAAAAGAAAAAAAAAATACTCATTGACGATGTGTGTATATTTTTTGAGTTGTGTCATATCTAGTATTATACCTGATAGCATGCAGGATTCAATTAATTATATTTTACCGTTGAAAAAGAAAAAAAATCTGTTATAATAAAGACAATAATTTTTAAATACAATTTTTCATTTTTTCCAAGTTTCTCCTCTTTTCTCTCAAATTCAGAGGGTGATAGAATTTTTCTGAGTTCAGATTCGGATTCAGCACACCTGAAAACATGAGAAACAGGCAAAATTGTTCAAGGGAGGGGATAAAAGGCTTTTTTTTTGCAGAACAGTGTAATTACAATTGCTATGGTTCCGACTGTTGATTCAAAATCGAGTGAGGTTGACGTCATAATGGTCCCTGTAGGTAGATAGAAACAATAGCAATAAAAACCTAGCTTCACCTAGCTTATCACCTGAGATAATCTAGACGAAGACTCTATAAGGCCGTGTAGCACCCTGAGTAGTTCTATCAAGAGTGGATATTAGAGTGCTGTGCAAGCTTGTTACGGGAGTCGCTTGTTTGAACATGTTATGAACTCACTCTCACAATTTCCCAGCACGAACTTCCAAACACCCCGCCCCCTTTTCCCGATCTATACACATTCCGTAGGTGAAATGGGTAAGGCTTCCGATACTTGAGGACGAACCACGCAGAATGTCATTAGGGGCTACCAAAAATCATAATTCATTGAGAGGAGACTTTTAACCTTGGGGATTGTGAAGGTAGATTATATCTAGCTACCTGGTCGTTGTGGATGCGAAGGGCGAACTCAGCAAAAGGTAGTTTTGAGGAAAATGCGTTTGAATATTTTTTTCATAAGGGCGAAATGCAACTTAGTATATATTCAAAACATTTTTTCCTGTGGGATGTCTCATTGTTCAAATATATATATTATAATTGACCAAAAATTAGTGCGAACTTCACTTTCAACGAAAAGAGCATTTTATTTATATCATCGTCCAGCGGACCGGTAGTGGATTGTTCTGTTCGCCTCTCTTATCCGCCTTCCTATGGCGGTTTCCAGCTATTTTTTTTTCCTTCTCTGTGTATTTTGTAAGGGGGAGAAGAACGAAATCAACATGAAAAATATACCTGTTGATTCTCTGAAGCGTTTTAATTCGAATGGCTGGGAAAAAACATTTTTCCGGATGTTGTGTTCGCCCTTCGTATCCACAACGCCAAAACACCGTTTCAAGCCGAACTTCGGTTCCAAGTTGAAATTAAACGCATTTTCATATGAAATTACATTTTTTTTATGAAAAAACGCATTTTATTTTTGCCGACGCTTCGGCTTGAAATTCAAGCCTACATGAGGCTGAAGAGAAGAAATTATTGGACATTCGTTAAGTCATAGTCCTGCTTTTTATATTTTCTTTTAAAAAATGGAGGTTTATTAAGTTACCAAGACAGTACCCTTAAAAATAAACTTATTACTCTCAATTTGCTCTTTTTTTCCGGTCACAATGACAATTCGGAATACGATTTGAACTTGAGGGTCCATCTTTTGTTACCACCAATGGCGTATCACGGACTTTTTTTAAAAAAAAGTTAACCTCCAACGTCCCACATGAGAATCAACTGGCCTATGGAGAGACTCTTGAAGAATTATTAAAATGAAATCCGATTTATATTCACATTACTAAATTGTATCTATTGTATAGAAAAATATACTCATAAGCGATCCATTCAGTTGCGATTTTTCCAGGTGATTAACATTAATCCAAACTAACATATTTAAATTTCCCTAACATTTGGTTTAAGACCAAAGTTCGCGGAAAAAGTATTTTTGGATTTTAGTTCCCTTTTTACCTCACTTTTTAAATGGTTGTTTTTTTAAATGCATTGAACAGTGAAATAAGTATTTATATCTTTGTATTGACTTTGTTAACCCTTAAAGGACTAGCATAGCCATATAGCAGGGGTCAATAAACCTTTCTCCATCCTTTATTTGGGGGTTGAATATTTTTTGTCTCTGTTCAGTTCATAATCAATGGTTATTTTTTTGTAAAGTACATTTAACAGTAAAAGGAGTAGTTTAGTAAAACAAGGTAAGAAAATAAGAAACTTATATTCATTGGACTCCTAGAGCGAACTTTGTGGAGTCGGAAGGAGGTACTGTCAGTTTCCTTTTGTGGTGTCTGGAATATTGCTTTCGGATTTCATTTTGTTCACAAAAGATTAAAACAAATAATATAAACTACAATTCTTTTGCAAATGTAACCAGTGACAACACCGGAATCGCGCGAAGATGACGCAGTTCCTGCGAGTCGGACTTTTTTTTATGATTTGATCGGCAATAATTGTATCATTAATTATCATGTAGAGCGACAAAAAACAAATTTGGAACAAATATATTTCTGATTTTTTAATAATTGACCTTTCGACTTGTATTGAACTTTAAACGCTTAATGACCGAATGGATGGCATTTAACATCCGTCAAATTTTCAGCGCCCGAGTTAACTCTTTCATGGCGTGGTACTTATGCGTTTAATATGGAAGTTTTAACTACCAACTTTTATATTCGTTATTACATGGCCATTTCAGCCTGTCTGTTTTCGTTCTTCAATTTGTTCTTGCCACAAAATAGCGATTCACAGTGGGGCCCAACGACATTTCGTTTTTCAAAAAAGGCTACAGCCTCCACACCTTAACTGATTTCAATGCAATTTTTTTAAAATGAAAGCTACAAAGTTCGAACAACTTTGTCCAGCCAGATTTTATTTCTTTGTTCCCTCTCTTTATTAAATTACGTGTAAATAATTCCCAAACTGTTGAACAATTGAACATAAAACAATATTATATTTTTTATCTAACTTAATATAACCACTGATATTGTTGAAATCCTGATTAGACTTGGAAAAAATCAGACTGACATCTTCAAAACGTAAATTTATCATAATTCAACTATGAGATTAATTGAAATAATATGATTTTTGAATGATTTGAAAAATATTTTAATTTTTTCCATGTATAATCAGAATTTGAATGTTTAATTTCAACAATATCAGTGCTGATATCAAGTTAGATGAAAAATGAAATATGTATTACTTTATGTTCAATTGGTAAGGTTCGTAAATTATTTACATGTAATTTAATAAACAGGGGAAACAAAAAAACAAAACTCTGGCTAGACAAAGTTCTTCTAAATTTTATTAGCTTTCATGTTTTAAAAAATGCATTGACATCGGTTAAGATTATTTATGAGTATGATTATGTAGGTAAATTATCAAAGATGTTTTATTTGTTTATTTTTTGTTTGTATAATAAAGGCTATTTCATTTCAATTCAAGATTTAGAGGCTGTAGCGGTTTTTGGAACACGAGATTTCGTTTGGCCCCACTGTCTGCCGCCACACTGCTGGTTTTTATCCCCCGCTCCGGATGTAATTTTAGTTACCGTCACATATATGCTTTCACCATAGCGTGAATCCATTCCACATCGCTATGCACATGTGCCCAGTTTTTACATTTCGCATCTTTTATTTTTTTTTCTTATAGAAAAAAAATATGTACTCGCCGAGTAGAAGAAAGCGATAAGTATATTACTCATTGTTGTATCTATCCATCTTCCGAAAGCCTGGTCCTGTCACATGGCTATATCCGAGGGTGTGGAAGCTCCTTCTAAGTTCTCTCTCCCCATGACAACGTAACATCGATTGCTTTGTGACGGAAACCCCTATGACTAGCCTAGGGAGTAGGCTGTAGTGAGATTACGACAAAATCCCCTTTATTTATTCTCCAATCAATGAATAATTAAATTTTATATTCCTAACTAGATATTAACGATTATATTATTCATTTTTACTCTCTGACCAGTTTGCTCTTCCTTTGAAATGAATCGCAGGTTGTTTTAGAATTCGTGTAATATTTATGTTAAGGCGTTCATGTCCTACTTATGATACGCGAAGTTGCGTCACGATGAATAAAATTATGTTAAAATGGCATAAGGAGAGATCAATATTTTTGGTTATATTAAAAATAAATTTGGCAAGCCACATATTAGTTGGTGTTATTAATAACCTATAAAGAATAGAAATTCAAGACATCCCATAGAAAAAGTAGATCATAAAAACGCAGATATAAAACACTGATTTTGTGAAATATTCAATTCAATAAGAGGCGAATTGAATAAAATCAAGACACATATCGGTTTTACATAATGAGTCCATAATACGTATGGACAAGTTTTATTACTTTTCTTATTAGAAGTGCTTCATTTCCTCTACGTTGGATATCTTCTTGGAATCCGCGAGCCTGTCCAGTGCCCAATGAGACCGGTCCATGAGATCTGCAAGCCAGCCAAGTGTCAGAATAAAATCGGTCCATGGGATCTGCAATCCAGTCTAGTGGCAGGAAGAGACCGGTCCATGAGATCTGCAAGCCAGTCCAGTGATAGGATGAGGCCGGTCCGTTGGATCTGCAAGCAGGCCCAGTGATTGGGTGCGGACCGTCCATGGGATCTGCAATCCCGTCCAGTGGCAGGATGGGAACTCTAGTCAATTAACAGGGAGAAACCGGTCATTAGGATCTTCGAGCGAGTCCGGTAAGAAGGTAACATCATCAGAAAAGGCCCTAGGGTCTGTATGTTCCAGCCGTGTTGACTATGGCCAGTCCTTACTAAAAATCGTAGCGCATATTGTTTCGCATTAATAGGTAATCTAATAAAACTTTTCCGGCGTGCGTGAAAATTATTATTTGACGATCTCACACTTAGTAATATATATCTAAATTTTTTAAATAGTCATTTTCGTTTAATTTCTGGCCTTTCTTGTGTATTACGCGCCCAGTTAATCGCTTCTCTGAAGTTAATTCAATTAGAATAACAAGGAAAAGCACAGAGAGACCCTCCAAAGGTATTTTACATTCGTTAAGTGTAATGAGTGCATTTACTAAATTACTAATGAGAACACGAGCGGTTGTCAGTAAATAAATCATAGTTCTTGTTAATTGAACAATTGTACAAACAGTGGTTGTTGATACTCGCAATTATCAGCATTGGAAATAATGAAGACAAATACTCATTAATTCAATGAAAAAAATAATAATTTTTTACATGAATATCTTATAGTGACCTACATTTCTGAAATTAGATGTTAGCAAGGTGGAAGGATTAAAAAAACAAAATAGATTTCAATCCAGTCAATTAATCTATTAAAACTCGCTAATGTTTCACATCACTGAGCATAAGAAACAGCCTAATTGTACAAAAGAAAATTGTTCCCAACAATATCTAACAAGGGAACATCCCCAAGTATCCAGAGCCCATTTTAATGAAAATTTGTATATTTATTAAACACATGAATATAATCGATATGTATTTTTTTTATACCGGCCCAATCGAACGTTTCAGGGGTGAAACCACCCTTCCATATAACACCTCAAATATTCTAATTTTTAAATATCGTCCATAGAAAACAATTAAATAAGTGAAACATGTGTTTAAATAGATTGTTTAAATAATAATTTATTCATAAAAAAAACATTCTTTGCGCCTTTGTTTTTACTAGCTATCAACTTTTTTGTTATGAAACAAAAGAATAAGAATACCTTGCTGAATTACTTATGATATTCATGATATTTTTAATTTCCAACTCAGAATTTGGCGTACATCAGTATGATAGAAGGGATTGGTGGAGAAATAGGAAAGATATTAAGGAGAAGATAATTGTAGATAAGCTGGAGATGATGGTGAACTTGAAAGGGAATGATGGGAGGGTGAGGTTATATAGGAAATGAAAGCTATTATAAGGCTGTTGGTGGGGCTAATGAGATAAAAGAAGGGGATGGTGGAGGAATAGGAAAGGTATGAAGGAAAAGATGATTGTAGAATCGCAGGGGATGATGGGGAGATTGGAAGGGGATGATGGTAGAGGGAGGGAGAGTGAGATAATGTAGGAAATGAAGGATATTATAAGGCTGTTGGTGGGGCTAATGAGATAAAAGAAGGGGATGGTGGAGGAATAGGAAAGGTATGAAGGAAAAGATGATTGTAGAATTGCAGGGGATGATGGGGAGATTGGAAGGGGATGATGGTAGAGGGAGGGAGAGTGAGATAATGTAGGAAATGAAGGATATTATAAGGCTGTTGGTGGGGCTAATGAGATAAAAGAAGGGGATGGCGGAGGAATAGGAAAGGTAAGAAGGAAAAGATGATTGTAGAATCGTAGGGGATGATGGGGAGATTGGAAGGGGATGATGAGAGAGGGAGGGGGAGAGGGGTGGAATCTCCCCCTCCCTTTGAACGGCCAGTCTGTCCGATACTCCCGGCCAGTCCCACCGTACACTGTGCAGCCTTCTCACTGTTTCTCTCTCACTCTATCTCTCTCATCGGCTTCTACGAGCTCACTAATCGTGTGACCCACTCTCGGGACCAGTGCCTGTCTCCAGTGACCTACCACGCTCGTCCTCCCTATTAACCGACCCCGTTATCTCATTGTATCTCAGTAATTCGGTAAGTATTTTCTTTTTTCTCCGATTTGTCATTTTTTTCTTTTTATCTTACTCATCTTAATACAATATAAGATATATATTAAATGTATTTTATTACCTACATTTGTATATTCAACGTTTAACTAATTAACTTATTGAACGATCACTATCTTGGAAGCTAAAGTTGTAATTATGGCGTGATATTTGACAGGAATATATAATAAATTTTAAATAATTTTTTTTTGTAGTCTGTAACCATTCTGAATAATGAATTTTTGAACTTCATTCAGACAGAAAATTCTTCATGAGTATTATTGTTTAATTATCCTTTTCCTGAAGTAAATTTCTGTCAGTATAAAATAGTTTGCTACGCTGAAAACCAATCATGCCGATCACCATTCAATATAAATCATACTTGATGTTCTAGTTACAATTCTTCCTAAGAAATATATATTATAAATTCTATAGTAGAAAGGCCTTAAATCATGATCAGATTACAATTTATACAAAAAAATGGTTTCGAAATCTTAGCTTCAAGAATTCAGACAAGTCGTTAATGCGACATTATTTAATTTTTTGACATAGTAGAATGAATTTATTACATGTCTAAATTAATTTATTTCTATTTAATAAGAGCATGAGGCAGGAGATATTCAAAATCTATATTCCGTACTAATTTTAACTCTCGAAATTATACTTGATAATTTTAAAGATAGAAAAAAAAAACACATTTTTACGCTGGGAGAATTCTACTGGTTAAGTAGACCTTTTGTTTTAGATGGAACTTTTTTTGTTAAATTTCATTACTGTCGTGAGAATTTGTTTGTATATATATATACATATATACATTTAGTCAGTGATGTAGCGACTTCTGTAAGGATCTGTCCTTCCTCTCCTCAAAGCCTTCATAAAGTTTGAAATTCAATTTAAGTTGGAATTCATTTTGTATTATTTCAAAAACATGTACCATGACCAGTCCCCAAGTGGTGTGTGTGTATATATATATGTGTGTGTGTGTATATATATATATATATATATATATATATATATATATATATATAATGATCAGATTTTGATGAAATTTGATACAAAAATATTTTTCTGATTTCAAAAGCAATGGTTGTTAAACAACAAAATCTGTCTATCGGATCACTACCTTTTTGCATATTTCATCGACTTCCTGGTGCCCTTTTGTTATGGTTCTGACGTGGGGAATGAAATTAAATATTTTTTTAGGTAATATGTTTAATTGTTTTGGATATATATATATATATATATATATATATATATATATATATATATATATATATGTATATTATATATATATATATATATATATATATATATATATATATATATATATATATATATGTATATGTATATTTATGTACACATACTGTAGAGTTATCTGATTCTTGACCAATCAGCACAGTAGGGAGATAGTGTGGTCTGTACTATCCTCTGTCTGGTGGTTTTCCCCTATAAAGGTGGCCATTAAAATAATTAAAGCCTGAGTTGGCCTATTGATGGTCTTGGAGCCCCGATCCAACCCTCGAACGGCGACACTGGAAGATAATGTCTTTAGTGCACGTCCGAGTTTTGAACTCAGGTCCACCAAGTCATTGAACAAGTTCTCTATTATTGGGCTGTATATATACATACATATATTAGACCTGGGCACTACTGGAATAATTTATTTCTCAAATAAATAAAATGGTTATTCATGAAATAATTATTTCCGAAATAGTGGAAATTCTTTAAATGTTATTTCATAGTTAAATAAAACAATCTTTAGCAGATAATTAGATGTATTTATTCCTTGAATAATTATTTGAAAATTTGATCATTCTTTGAAATAAATCAACATATTTCTAAAAGCTTTATTTCTGAAATACAGTAGAACTTGGATAATTCGAACCTCTAGGGACCGCTAAAAAAGTTCGAATTATCCAAAATTCGAATTACAAAAGTTTTTGAAAATAAAGGGGTAAAAAATCGAATTTCATATTTTCACATTTTTTAATTTAAAAAAATACATACATTTTATTTAAACAAGATTTTTTTACATTGTTTATGCCCTAAATTCTAGGGGCCGAGAGAAATATTCGAATTAACCACGATTTCGTATTATCGAAGTTCGAATTATCCATGTTCCACTGTAACTATTTGATCATTAATATTTCAGCATTTTTTATTTATGAAATAAATTATTTCACGTTTGTAATGAATGAGAATAATGGGAATGGTTGTGGTAATGATTTTTTTTTCGTTTGTTTGTAGGGCAGCAGTTTTTTTTTGTTTTTTTACTGCGCATCGACATCTGAGGCATTAGCACCAACATCCAAGTTGCAGCCAGGAGTTTTCTCAACGAGCCGTCGTTAGATAAGAAAATTCCTGCCGGTCAAACATTTGCGCTCATTATGAATCTTAATAATAAGATTTTGTATTTTAACTGAGGTTTATTTTCCTCTCTGGCTAAGATAAAAAAAATAACTAAAACAATCTGATTCAAACATATAAGACACTGGGCCATCCTGTCGGACAAAGTACACCGATAATATGGAATTAATTCCATCCTAAGTCCAGCTGCAATAGTAAAGAAATCGGGTGTTCCAATACTTTTTACGCATAGAATATTGCATTTTATTGTTAAAATGTAAATTAATAACACAAATACAATTGTTTGATGTTGATTTTCAGGGAATATTTCAACTATAGCTTTTCACCGTGTTATTGATGCCTTCTGTTTACCTAAAGCACAACTATTTTAGTCACAAATGTTAAAAAGTAAAATATTCATGGGTGTTCCAATTTTTTTTTTACACTAACTGCATATGTTTCATAAATAATTTAAATGAAGTTTCAGCCACTCAGACTTTAAAATAATTTTTCTCAACTTCAGCTCAATGGGGCTTGACAGGAAAACATGTATTTAGATGAAATTCTCGCATAAATTAAGATATCAGAATATATTATTTGATCAAATAATCATTTCGGAAATAAATATCTCCTCAATCATGAAATAATTTATTTGTGAAATAATTATTTCAGAAATAATATTGAAATAAAATGATAATATAAATTATTTCTGAAATAATCTGTTAAGGTTATTTCATGATTTATTTCGAAAATATTATTTCAAATAAATTATGCCCAGGTCTAATATATATATATATATCTGTGTGTGTGTGTGTGAACACATACTTGTTTAGTGCGTCATCGAGTCGACATCTTAAGCGGGATATCCTCTTAGTAAGGAGGGAGGAATCACACTCCTAAAATCCATTTGTAATAGGCGTAGCTATAGCGATTTTAACCCTTTAATAGAAAAATTTCCCCATTTCCTGCTTCGACAATATTTACTTTACTTAAAATTAATTATTTAACGTCGAGGAATCAGAAACGTGCGAAATAATTATTATTTTTTTAAATGAAATGAATTTATTAATTAATGAAAACAATTAAAATTTTCATTGCAGTAAAAATCGAAATAAAGAAGATAATGCTGATTGGCCTTTTACAAAATAAGAACTTTTTTTTTAATTCGTTCAAGATTTTATGCCACTTATAATGTAGCCCTATTACGCTGGAACAGCAACATTGCAACCCCAACTTCTAACATACTCAGTAATTTGTTGCTAATTTGTTACACTATTTTCAAATTTGTTGCTCCAGCAGTTTCCGAGAAAACGTGGCTGTGCTACCGTAATATTACGCCAGCACAGCCACCCCCGTAACTTTTGATCTAATTGTCTGACGAAATTCAGATTGGTACCAGAATTTGTTGCTAATTTGTTGCTCTAGAATGACACCAATCACGAATTTGTCGCTCCAGCCGTTTCCGAGAAAACGTGGCTGTGCCACCGTAATATTACGCCAGCACAGCCACCCCCGTAACTTTTGATCTAATTGTCTCACGAAATTCAGACTGGTGCCATAATTTGTTGCTAATTTGTTGCTCTAGAATGACACCAATTACGAATTTGTCGCTCCAGCCGTTTCCGAGAAAACGTGGCTGTGCTACCGTAATATTACGCCAGCACAGCCACCCCCGTAACTTTTGATCTAATTGTCTGACGAAATTCAGATTGGTACCAGAATTTGTTGCTGATTTGTTGCTCTAGAATGACACCAATCACGAATTTGTCGCTCCAGCCGTTTCCGAGAAAACGTGGCTGTGCCGCCGTAATATTACGCCAGCACAGCCACCCCCGTAACTTTTGATCTAATTGTCTCACGAAATTCAGACTGGTGCCATAATTTGTTGCTAATTTGTTGCTCTAGAATGACACCAATTACGAATTTGTCGCTCCAGCCGTTTCCGAGAAAACGTGGCTGTGCTAGCGTAATATTACGCCAGCACAGCCACCCCCGTAACTTTTGATCTAATTGTCCGACGAAATTTTGACTGGTGCCATAATTGGTGCTCTGGATTGAGAACAATCACGAATTTGTTGCTCCAGTCGTTTCCAAAAATCGTTGCTACTACAGCCTCAAGATACTACATAAGTTTTTTTTTTTTTTTTTTTTTTTTAAATATCCTTCACCTACGTAGAACTGTTGAAAAATTGATATCTTACAAATAAAGGTCTCTAGGTATTTGCCTTCACGTTTGCGGATTAAACTATATAACACGACGGATTAACCTTTTAAAATTCAAACTAACGCAAAACTGATGTTTCTACCATTTTTTACGTTCAAACATACATCGAAAAGGTATTTTTCTGATATTATTTTACGACCTGTGTATTATTATGATGTGTCTTTTAGAACTTTTATAAGGAACGTTTTAATTAAGATTCTTCTCGTGAAAGACGTTTTTAAAAAGTTCTTCAAATCTGCTCGATCCTTTCTACCAGATAATAAAAATAAACCCGGTCCGATTAATTTTTTTTCACACATTTGTCTCTTTATGCAGGGTGTCCCGCATTGAGATATCATAACTTTAGGGATTTATTCTGCACCTCATTTGTAGTTCAGAGGAGCAGAAATGAACGTTCTATCTGAACATTTTCTCTATCTTAAAAAAAACAAAAAAAAAAAAAACAAAAAAAAACACGGATTTCTGGTTATCTTATCGTAAATAAAAACCACATTTTTAGGATTTACATTATATTTCCCTAATAAGAAACACCCGTTAGTGAAATATTGACTTGTAAATTAGAAGCTATACTAAGAGCCATATAGATGTGAACTATTGATTTTAGTGTTTTCTTCAATTATTCAATATTTTCTTGATCAGCTATTTGTAGACTTACAGGTTTTATCTCCGTCTTAAAGGTTGCCATATTTAATAACCTTAAATGTGCTATCACGTTGTTTCAGAAAAAAAGTTATTTGAATCTAATTTTTACTGATTCGTAAGTCAAAACCAGTAAATGTGCTTTAGCGTGAAGGAGCCATTCTAAGCACATTCTCTAATTTTACACAATAATTGTGGTGTTTCATCCTTCCCACACTACGTTCACACTATTTTTGCTCTGATTAAGGGTGGAGAAATATGATAGAAGAACATATTGAAAATAATTACAATAATTATTCTAAACATAATTGAACTCATCAATAGGATCCATAAGCAGCGCCAGCTCATGAAGACCCAGAGACAAGACGTCCTCCGTATAGCCCTGGATTCTGATAGTCGTCGAGCTTATATTTGTAGGCAACAGAAAGGAGGACATTTTGAAAATCCTAATTTACATGGCAATATTTCAAGAACGGGTGTTTCTAATCGGAAATTTAATGTCGATTTTAGAATCATATTTAGATTTGTCCAAAAAACAAAAAAAAAAAAAAAAAAAAACGTCGGTCGATATATATATATATATATATTGTTAATGTACAAATGCAAGTGGTATGCTATTTATTGCATGAGACTTGCAGACAAAAATAAACTCCCTTCTTGCAGGGTTACTGTAAGGAGGAAACAAATATATATATATAAGCATGGACAACTGTCTGACGAAGCAGAATGGGATTTATGCGAAATAGTACCCAATCGACCGTTAATTCTCCCCAGCGAAGAACTCTAAAAAATAATATATATATATATATCATATATACACAGGTCTGTTATACATGAGGTATAAAGGTAATGTAAATACCTAATATGGCCAACGGCCATAGCCACGTTGAACACACCGGTTCCCGTAGATCACCGAAGTTAAGCAACGTCGGGCGTAGTCAGTACCTGAATGGGTGACCGACCACGTGCTGTTGGCATTATAAAAGGGTGGCAACCTCTACATAGCCCGGCGCTAATGGCCAAGTTGTAGATGCGCCGTAAAAAAAAAAAAAAAAAAAAAAAAAAAAAAAAAATATGTAGTTGAAGTATGCAAATCCCTGAATGTATGAATTCCATTACCAGCTTTGAAACTAAACCTCCGGGTATCATTTGCTTTTCTGTCCGACCAACTCGGACGGAGCCTACTGTAGCTTTGTTTGAAAAAAAATAAGCAATCTTTAAGAAAACAGAAAAAGTATAATATCTCCCTTACTGAGAATCGAACCATACTTTATATAAACTTCCCTGTTCCTTTTGAAGTGTACTATCCATTCTCAAAATTTGATTACACATTTACGGGACATAATATTTTTCTCGAATACGTAACTCAAAATGTAACCGAAATTTAAACATCTTTGTTTAGGTGAATTTCAAAGTTGTAGAAAATATTTAAATTAAATCCCATGATTCTAAGTACCCACCAAAGGAAGTATCCACATCTGGAGAAGTAACGACTTGATCATCCGCAAAATCAGTAAACAAATTTTAACAATTCTTACATTATTTATGCAGCACTTATTGATATTTTAATTAAATAAATATAAAGGCTGTGATTTTTATTTATTTATAAGTCATTCATAGATTATTACTAGGGACCGGAGTTTTAGGATAAAATAAGCACCCAATTAGGTTTTTGCAACAGGCATAAGAGGTCTTTTTAGGTTTTTATTTAAAATTGCATTTTAGGGTTTTTAGGTGATAAAAATGTTTTCAATAGGTAGGTTCAAAAAATAGGCCTTTTTAGGTTTTTATTTAAAAATCCATTTTAGGTGATAAAATTGTTTCAATAGGTACGAAGAATAAGTTTAACCTATTATATTATTATCATTAATAATTTGGTTAATTTATAATTCATCAATAAATATGTATATATAGTGACATAAAAATAAACAATAAATAACATTCGAAACGAAAAAAAAAAAGATGAGCAAATAAAAATGATGAAATATAAGTTATTATTTTTAAAAAAAAGAATAAGTAGGCTAAATATTCAACAAAATATTTATTTAAAAAACAAATTGAATGAAATTTATTTAAATAAAATACATTTTATAAATAAAACTATGTTTAAAAAAAAAGAAAGACAAATAAATTAAATTATACAATAAAACATACATTAATAAAAAAGATAAATAAGAACATAAAACAAAACAATTATTTAAAAGAGATTTTTAAGTTTCTCTTCTAAAGAGTTCCAACTTCTAAAGAACATCAGGAAGAATTTCACTGCCTATAGAAGAGTATTTAACTAAGTTAAAAATGAAATAATTAAATCTTGTAAAAATTTAGAAGGGAAAATTAGAAACTAAAATAGGTATTACCCCTTGTTACAGTAAACTACCATATAGGTGCCTAGGTTTTCGACGGCGAAATTCTTCCTGTCTTAGAGAACCGTCTTAAAAGCGGAAAAAGAGTATTTCATAGCATCTTTTAGCTCCAGTGTTGACCATTCCAATTTTCCAATGAGATTAGGAAGATCTAAGAAATGTGTTCTTAGGAATGCGAATGCAGCATGGATCTCGTTGTTCTGGAGGATCATCGAAGCTTTAGAAATGGCAGCTGCTTCTTTCATATCCAAAGCGTCAACAATTGTTATTATGTTTTCCTCAGCGCGTTAAAATGGGGCTCTGGGGGAAGCGATACTCCTAGTAAAATTTCCCTTATGGAGGAAATTAGTTCATAGAATTGTATCTTCTATTTTAAAGATTAGGTCTGTCTAGGTCATTCCATCATTATTTAGGTGATTTTAGGTGATATCATCCTGACTAGGTTTTTTTAGGTACTTCCAAATTTACATGAATGATAGTACAAGACGCGAATCGTATAAAAAACCTAACATTATCATGTTTAGGAGAACGGAAAAAATAGGTGAAAACCTAAGAATCCGGTCCCTGATTATAACAGAGAAATGTATGTAATTGTTTCTATTCTAATAACGTTGACAATGTTAGTTAACGTATTGAGTCTGCGAGAGGTGTTGTTACGAGGTATGTAAACAAAGCATCACGTGGACAAGCTAAGAGAGTTACGAGTGAGGGAGGAAGCGGTGAATTTCCTGTAGCTACTAGGTACTGTCAGATTCCTGTAAAGGCTGATTCTTATAATCTCCCGTTCTCCGGTATGTCACTGTTTAAATGTTTGTTTCTTAAAATATAAAAATAAATGTTTGTATTCCAATCTTTACAGATGACACTAGGGGTAAGAACGGAACCGGGCTAAGATGACGCAGTTCCTGCGAGTCGGACTTTTTTTAGTTTCCTTGTCAATGTTTTCATAGCAGTCATACGGGGAAAAAAGATTTGTACTAAAAGTTATTAAAAAAATAGAAAACAACTTTTTACAAATACAAATTTTTTTAAATGCGCTTAAAAACTTTAACTTTCAAAAATGTCATATAATTTTTCACATTATTATAAAAAGGTAATGGTTAACTTATTAGAAAAATCAGTCGCACGTTTGGTAATAATACAAAAAGTTGAATAAAACTTTAAGTAAAGAAAAATCAAATACATTTTAAATCTCTATTTCAGTTTCAAAATTTTAAATCATCAATTTAAATTATTGAGAGGTTGTAAAAAATAACGTTTTCGATGTATTTTTGCACATAGAAATTGATTTTTTCAGTTTTTTGTAATTTTGATTTTTAAGAGTTTCATTCGTAAAAAAATAAATAAAAAAAAAACAAAAAAAAAAAAAACATGTTAAATAGTTTATTTCGCCTAACCGGATCCGAACATCTAGAGCCTTCAGTTGTAAGATTTTCAAATTGTTCATCACTTATACGTAGGTGAGGGATTTTTTTTTTTTTTAAAGCTACTTTAACATGGATTACACTTTCCATAAGGCATTTATTTTTTACATTAGACCTATTTTGAAATAATAGTGATTGGGCTCAATCTAGAGCAACAAATTATGGTACCAGTCTGAATTTCGTGAGACAATTAGATCAAAAGTTACGGGGGTGGCTGTGCTGGCGTAATATTACGCTAGCACAGCCAAGTTTTCTCGGAAACGGCTTGAGCGACAAATTCGTGATATGTGTCATTCTAGAGCAACAAATTAGCAACAAATTATGGCACCAGTCTGAATTTCGTGAGACAATTAGATCAAAAGTTACGGGGGTGGCTGTACTGGCGTAATATTACGCTAGCACAGCCACGTTTTCTCGGAAACGGCTGGAGCGACAAATTCGTGATTGGTGTCATTCTAGAGCAACAAATTATGGTACCAGTCTGAATTTCGTCAGACAATTAGATCAAAAGTTACGGGGGTGGCTGTGCTGGCGTAATATTACGCTAGCACAGCCACGTTTTCTCTGAAACGGCTGGAGCGACAAATTCGTGATTGGTGTCATTCTAGAGCAACAAATTAGCAACAAATTATGGTACCAGTCTGAATTTTGTCAGACAATTAGATCAAAAGTTACGGGGGTGGCTGTGCTGGCGTAATATTACGGTAGCACAGCCACGGTTTCTCGGAAACGGCCGGAGCAACAAATTTGAAAATAGCAACAAATTACTGAGTATGTTAGAAGTTGGGGTTGCAATGTTGCTGTTCCAGCGTAATAGGGCTTTATAATGTTATCAATCAATTCGTAAGAACGTACGTGACAGGCAGGGTTTTTGGCCTTTCTTTTTCTTTTTTTTTAATGATACTAAATAATATTTTACGTTATCCAGATATAAGTAAATATATTTTTTATAAGATTAAAGAATAGTTGGACTGAACTAATAAATAATATTTAATAACAAAAAAAAAAAAAAATAAACACCAAATCAATTAAGGATATCTAAAATATATATGTGTGTAAAACCCCAAATATTAGACTCCCTGACAGATATAACACAACAAATATTTTACTTAAATCAACAAATATCATAAAGACCAAATTTTAGAATAAAATAAATTACAATTCAAATAACAACATATAAGGCCGAGTTGAGTGGGGCGGGGGCCTGGTTGGGCCTCTGGGGACATTCCTGGCCTCCTTCCTGCCTGTGTTCAGTCGGGATCGTCGCAAAGTCGCAACTTTCTCTTTAGATACCCGAGTAAAGATACCGGACGGTATGAGCGAATTGGTAATTTGGGCCCCCCCTCCTAATGAACCGATTTAGTTTACATTTACAATATATTTTTCTTTTTAGATGACCACAACGAATATCGAATTTCGTTGCAACCAATCATTAAAGGATACGTGTTGCTGGAGTACCTTCTTCGAAGGAAACAGTGATGAGATGGTTTGGGCATTTATGTAGAATGATTGAAGACAGAGATCCACTAACGTTCTTTGAGGCTCGGCCCACTGGACGTCGACCACGAGGAAGGCCGACATTACTTTGGATGGACTACATTTCCAGGATTGGGCAGGAAAAGGGAAAGAGTCTGAACTCTATGTAAGCGATGGGTCAGGATCGGGATGTTTGGCGGACTTAGATCGAGGCACTTCCACGCTGAAAGGCACAAAGAAGGATGATAAAGAACAAGAAGAACCAATCATTACAAGTTATTGGAGTCTCGTTTAAGTGATCAATTAGAGTTTGACTCATTGAGGTGGAAGTCCTAGGAGACCCTTCCCAGGACTCATAGAGGTGGATGTCCTAGAAGACCCTTCCCAGGACTCATAGAGGTGCAAGTCCTAGAAGACCCTTCCCAGGACTCATAGAGGTGGATGTCCTAGGAGACCCTTCCCAGGACTCATAGAGGTGGAAGTCCCTGAGGACCCTTCCCAGGACTCATAGAGGTGGAAGTCCTAGAAGGCCCTTCCCAGGACACATAGAGGTGGATGTCCTAGAAGACCCTTCCCAGGACTTATAGAGGTGGATGTCCTAGAAGACCCTTCGCAGGACTTATAGAGGTGGAAGTCCTGGAATACCCTTCCCAGAACTCATAGAGGTGGAAGTCCCTGAAAACCCTTCGCAGGACTCATATTTTATTTATTAGGAGTTTCGCTAATAAATAAAATATGATGGTAAATATATATCCTTTTGGTGGTTTACTCTAGAATATCACATGTCATGTTAAAAATCCCTTTTACGAATTGTGTGTATTATACAAATCATGATGTAATATTAATAAATATAGGGGACTTTTTTAGAACAGGCCCACCAGAGATTTTATATAGTTACTGTTACTAGGTGAAAATTAAAAAAAAAAAAATTATTTAGTTATAAACATATTTTATTAAATTCATTAAATGGTTTATTTTCATCAATATTTACAATAAATAAATTCCTAAGATAGGTTAGCTTTCTGGAGACGAGTATTTCATCTCATGTCCTTTTATGCACTTCCTTACTGCTGGGAGTATCCCACTATTTACCTAGAATAATCGCTCACTATCTGCTACTTTATATTTTTCATATAAGTCAAAAATAGTTTAGATTTACGATCGTGTTTATAGCGTTACTGGAATTATAAATGTATATTGTTTTGATAACATATTTTCATGTGATAACAATAAGAGTCACTAGAAAATCATTGGCGAGGCTGTTCTTAAAAACAACCCCATTATATAAATCTTGAGGTTATATATCAGTACATTTTAAAATCGTGTAGAAAAAAATGAGCTACATTTTTGAATAAGTTAACTGACTAGGTGAGTTAATATGCATTAATATATGGGCTATTTTCGGCTAGTAAGTCGTGTAACTTATGTGGAACAGCTACGTGTTTTCGTAATCTGCATTCAGTAAGGACATTTCTACATGATTGAACATTATACGAAATTTCGTTAAGAATCGTTTTACTCCTGGGAATATATCTGGCATGAATACATTCAAATATTTTCAGCGAAAGAAGTAGAAAAAATATGTAATTTTTTCGATTTTTTTTTATATTTGAAAAAAAAAAATTGTTTCTGGATTTTTTCGACTTGTGCATACATCAATTATTGTTATTCTAGTTGTTCCGGAAATGTTCTTGCAAAAATTAGCGGGCCCCGTCTCTGTATTTAGAGTTAGCTACGTTTTAACTGGTGCACCCTGGACTGCTAATAGAAGATTTTAAATTAGCTTCTTCGTTAGACGTGAGCGTCGTCGAATTCAAAGAAAAAAAAATGATAAACATTTTGTCGTATAATAAGAAAACGGCAGCTTATGAGGGATGGGATTAGAAGAACGCATATGATCGCCGCACCCATAAAATCGCGCTGCCCGTATGAAACAGCAGGTCACGAATACTTCTGTAATGAGGCGATGACGTCAAATGAATGACGTAGCCTGAACTTTAAACTATGCAATGGCGTACAAAAATAGGGGTCGCCTTGCCAAACCAGCCTACCTCTGCAATGGCCCTTTTCCAACGAGCTCCAGTCTCAGCATTCCACGACTAATGATTATCTTTCGCCAATTATATTTAAACTCTATTGACGAATATATATATATATATATATATATATATATATATATATATATATATATATATATACACAGGGTGTCCCGTAAATGTCTAGTCATATTGTGAGGGGTGATAGAGGACCCTTAGGGGAACAAAAAATGTTCTATGACGATTTCCCGAATTCTCACACGTAAGGGAGAAAACGTCGTTTTATTGTTTTATCGAGACAAACGTGGTTTTTAGAAGAATAAGCGTTGTAACTCCGTCCCAGATGGTTCTACTAGAAAGGAAGTGAAACCAATCGAAAGCTGTGTAAATTTACTATAAGACTAGTTGGGAGTAAACGTAAAAATGAATGAATGTAAGTATGTATATCTTACCAAAAGAAGGCAATTCTAAATTTCCTGACATTTTATTGATATTTCTTTCCAGCGTTACTCCTCAATGAGCAGGATCTGAGATTTCCGGGTTTCAGAAAAACTTCCTCATTTAACCTGCTTTCCATTCATGTATCACAACCCTGTGTTATTGAAGTATTTGAACGATTTAAGAACAAAAACATTAAAAAAAACATGGATCTGTGAAAAGAAAATTATATTTTTTTCTTCACTTTATTCAAAAAGCTGAAGGGAAATATTTTTTTTATAAATTTTTACATAAATATTAAGTAAATATTTACTTAAAAGAATAAAAAAAATTACTTCCACGGATATAAAAAAAAAATCTTAAAACAGTAAATAAATAAAATACACATTTATTTTGAATTTATTAATTCAGGTAACTAATAATGGGTCCAGGAGGCGGCCATTAAGGAACCCCAACATACATTAACCTCAAAAATTACTATTTTTACCAATATCACGCATTTGAACCCATTTTTACAGGACTATGTACATATTATTTATGAGGGATAGAATTTTTAATTACCAGAACAAAAACGCATGGGCTCAGATTCCCAGTGAGTTTCACAAGCGTAGCCATCAGTATTAATTTAAGGTAAAGCATTTGTTTTCTAAATATAAGTACCTGTAAGAATGTGTTCAAATGCGTGATCTAGGTAAAAATAATAATTTTTGAGGTTAATGTATGGTTGGGGTTCCTTAATGGCCGCCTCCTGGACCCAGTATTAGTTACCTGAATTAACAAATTCAAAATAAATGTGTATTTTATTTATTTACTTTTTTAGGAATTTTTTTTATAATCGTGGAAGTAATTTTTTTTTATTGTTTTAAGTAAATATTTACTTAATGTTTATGTAAACATTTATAAAAATAAATATTTCCCTTCAGCTTTTTGAATAAACTGAAGAAAAAAACATAATTTTCTTTTCACAGATCCATGTTTTTTTTTTAAACTTTTGTACTTAAACCGTTCAAATACTTCAATAACACAGGGTTGTGATACATGAATGGAAAGCTGGTTAAATGAGAAAGTTTTTCTGAAACCCGGAAATCTCAGATCCTGCCCATTGAGGAGTAACGCTGGAAAGAAATATCAATAAAATGTCAGGAAATTTAGAATTGCCTTCTTTTTGTAAGATATACATACATACATTCATTCATTTTTACGTTTACTCCCAACTAGTCTTATAGTAATTTTACTCAGCTTTCGATTGGTTTCACTCCCTTTCTAGTAGTACAACCTGGGACGGAGCTACAACGATTATGTTTCTAAAAACCACGTCTGTCTCGATAAAACAATAAAACGACGTTTTCTCCCTTATGGGCGTGAATTCGGGAAATTGTCATAGAACATTTTTTGTTCCCCTAAGGGTCCTCTATCACCCCTCACAATATGATTAGACATTTACGGGACACCCTGTATATATAGTCAATAGTCATATCATTAGTCAATACTTAATGATTTAAGGGGTAATACTATCTTGTGCCACCAAATACAAAGTAAAAATTCTTGTAATTATAAATAACAAATAAATCAATATTTTTTAATTCTTTTTATCAAACGTTTTATATGAGATGTTGAAGCATCCAAAAAAATATGTATCAATTCTTTGAAAAAAATAATGGCAGACATCTGACAAACGGAATCCCTCTTTTTTCACGGGCGATAGTCTGCTGGTGGCAATTTTTCATCAAGAACGAGGAACTAAAATTATTTCGAAAAAAAGATGGTTAAATTTAGTAAAGTACGTAGGAATTTTAAGAAATATTAATGTTTTCGAAAATGGTGAACAATTATTCATTTTCTATTAAAAAATCCGTCGAAAATCGGTCATAAAATCGTTATAAGTCAATGAATCGAAATGGATTTTTAAACTAAAGTCCTGAAACATTTCAAAATTAAAAAACATATTATTTATCATAATAACAAGAAATTATGAAAACAAATTAAAAAGAAAAAATGAACATTTCAGTACAATAAACTCGATAAAGTCTTATTTTCTCAAAATGTTTTTCAAATCGAGCGATGCGTTGGCACCTTCAATTGTCTCTCAATCAACTTCAAAATTTAACTCCAGATTGAATTATAACGCTTTAGAAAATGAAGAACTTTTCGCCATTTCCGGAAAAATTAGTATTTCTTTGCACACTGGGCCACTACGGACGCGCCACCGGTGGTGCCACCATGGTGGCCGTACATGAGACACCATTGCGGCCACCAGCTAGCAGTTTGATCATGGACTTTGATGAAGCAACTGTGTTACATCTTTCTACGTTTACGGGGACGCCGTAAAAATCAGCGTAGGTATTGGATACATCCATTTTTGCGTGATAGAAGTGAAAAAAGAGCTTTTCTTTTCATCTTTAGGAAGACCTTAGACAAGTTCTATTATCTTAATAAGTCTCAGTGTGAAATAATATTCTGTTTAATTTAAAAGTTGACTATTATTAATTTTAATTTATAATGACTACGTGGAATATAATATATATATATATATATATACACACACACACATATATATATATATATATATATATATATATATATATATATATATATGTATACACATATATATACACACAAATATAATACAACCTAAAGTATGTTTGTTTGAATTAAGATTAAAAGGCTGTAATAATGTATTACTGTTTTTTAGTTAAAATACAATTCATAGTAAAATTACTCAACACATTCATTTTCGTCGCTGTCACTTGCATCTTTATTGATGTAAATCTCCACAATATCCATCCAGGGCTTTTTCTTATTATCCCTGTCGGCATAGAAGTATGACGACATATCCCATATCGCAAATCTACTTTCAATTTCTAAGATAAATCGCTCTGTATCAAATTTAGGAATACACATCATGGAACAAAACACAAAGAAAACGACTGGCAGCACCACCAGGAGCTACTAGTTTGCTTTGTCAGGTAAGAGACAATGGAATGACTTGATGGTACCACCAGGCTGGTGGCCAGCAAAATCGCATCCCCTAGCCACTGCATTTCTGGAAGCCCTGCCAGTCTAGCCACAAACGCCCACTGTGCAGTGCTCCATAGGGATAAATGTTACCACTATACGACCACCATGGAAGCGCCACTGGTGGCGCCACCGTGGTGGCCAAGTGTGCAAAGCCCATAACCTTGTCCTTTCAAAATAATATTAGTTATTTTGTTCTAAATTAAAAATTGCCACCTACAGACTATGGCCCATGAAAGACCTTTCTTCGTTCACAGCGCTGCCATTTTGTTTTCGAACAATTATACCTTATTTTTTTTAGATATTTAAGCAACCTATATAATACATACGACATACAGAATTGAAGAATATTTATTTATTGGTTACTCATAAAATGGAGAAAATTACTTTAATTTTGATCAAGTTATTATTACCCCTTGAGCGGTTAATGGAAAGTACTCTCTCTGGGTATATATTTTTACGATATGTGTAATTCTTTGAGCTTAGATAGTTCGGTACTCCTGTGAAGGAGGTGGTTCTACGAGAGGTGGTTATTTACAGGGATTATAAGCACTACTCGAGCATGTAAGTACGAGATAAATGTGAGAATGAGTGGTTCTGGCATCGGCATTTAGTACCCTTCTCAATTGCAAGTCTCGCTTTTATGGCGTCGTATAGTACCCATAATATTCTGTTAACTCCCATATAATGGCATGGATATAAAAAAAAATGATTACTCAATGCTTACTATTAGGTAGTAAAAAAAACTATTTCTTTTTCTATTTTTTTTTTTGTTGTAATATATTTCCACACCGTAGTGGCGACGGAGTATATTTTTCTGGTAATGTGGCTTATTATTATATTATCCCACATTATATTCTGATTAACATATTTTTTTTTGTTAACGGTGCATCGACAAATCTGGGCCATTAGCGCCGACATCCAGGGTGCAGTGAGTAATTTTCTCAACGAGCCCTGAGATGAGAAAATTTCTGTCGCCGGTGGGTATCGAACCCACCATATCCCGCTTATGAATCTAAGGCGCTAGCCACTAGACCACGGGAGACCCCTGATTAACATATTATTTTTAAATCCTGTTCAACGACGGAGGCCTTGATGATTCGGAGTCTTCATCGTCAAAAAATTCCAACTTTGAAAATGGTTTATCTTAGCGGGTTTCCGTAACGTTCATACACATTACTTCGTTTGGAAAGCTTCGAATAAAACATTTGACATTTTGTTAAAACTCTAAACACCTACGCCATAGCCATCTTGAAGAATAGCGGAATTTTAGGTGCCGCAATGCACTGAACATTGTCAGTAGCGAGAGTACTCACTCCTTCTCCTCCACTTCCGCTCGTTATTAAGGAAAGCCAATACAAAAAATAAATTATCATTATTATTATTATTTATTGCTGATGCTCCGCGTCTACGGCGAATAGAACTTCATTTCTTGTAGTAAACTGACGGAGGTGCTGAACTTAACGATGCCACTCCAAAATATTAGATGCTACAGACAATTATGTAAGTACTGAAATGTTTGAGGTGTAGATAGTAAAGTAAATAAAAATAAATTTAAAGAATGAGTTAATGTTAATTATTTAATTAATAGAGTGAAATAGATTTGACCATTATTCCAAAAAAGGTGAAATGGATTCTTATGGTTATCTACTATATTTTGACGTACATGTTAGTCTTTTTCAAATAGCCCAATGCTGTGTCAATATGATGGCTGCCTTCAGGAAGTATGTCTGTCAGGTCATGAGGAATGTCCAAGGGATGTCGTTACCGGCAGTCTGTTAGAATATGTTTTACAGTAAGATCTGTGTTACAACTCGTACATTTTGGTTTGTCGGTATGTCCGATTCTTAGCCACAACAACAAATAATATAACACGTTTCTTATTTACTTCCCTTGTTATACTAAAGTTTACTTTGACTAGTAAAAGAAATTAAAAAAAAACAACGAATAAAACAATAAAAAAAATCTGAGGAAAAGAGAGACAATATTTTATCTCACGGACAGAGAAGGAACCGTTTTCGTGGGATAGTTAGTAAGCTTTCGAACTGTTGCGTTCCACTTACCACGATCTCCACGCCGTTTTCGAGATATTTAGGAAAATATACGAAAATCTCAAAACTGTTCAAGTCTGTTAATACATTTTTTTTTTCTAATATATTCTCAAGCTGAAACGTTAAATTTATATATCGTAGACGACAAATAGGACCAAACGTCCTGAAAAGTTTTAGAGGAACCAAAATAAAAATTATAGTATCCAGTTTAGGAAATGATTTAATTCGATTCTTCTTGTCAAATTATCTATAAACAGTGTAAGTGGAAGACTATATATGCCCTACAAACTGCTGGTCAACAAACTTGACCTTTCGTTGAGAGTGTTTTTGTACTAATTTTTGTCAAAATCGGATCATATATATATATATATATATATATATATATATATATATATATATATATATATATATATATAAATAAATTTAAAACCACCTGAAACGTGGGCATTTCCTATGGAGTGAGGAACGAAACGCGATAAAAAGGAGATGGTTGAAGAAAATATCCATAATTATTCTTTAAAAATTACTAGCGGAAAAATACCTCAAGCGAATCCATTTTCTTCAAATGCTCTTCCCTGCCCAATGAAAATAATCGATAATTGGTTAAAGTTTCAATAAGCGCGTGTTTATTCCCTTCGACCCTTCTGATTATGTTGACTTTATCTGAAAGAATATCATCATTGTAAAGGTCATGTCTTGGTTTTGCTAAATCTCCGTTACGCCTCGGAACGAAATCAGTTTTAAAAGGTTGATATAAAAAGCGGTTGGCTGGAGGAACTGAGAGCTCCTGTAATTCCAAAAGGCTCACGGCTCGACCACAATTTTCTCTTTTATTCATTTCTTTTTATTTTTTATGACGTTTTTCTTCTACCACTCAGGCTTTCTTGAGCATAATGGAAATGGTCTCCTTCACATCTCTCCTTTAATACATCAACATTTCAAACTCCTTTTCTCTGTATACATTTACAGGGAGTGGCCTGTCACCCGTCGGCTGAATCTTCATCCCAATCCACTTCTATTTCTTCATTCAAATAAAAACAGGGAGAACGTCTCCTGTCCTTAGAGATTTCTATATTCGTTTCAATATACGGTATATATAGGTATATCAGTCTTTTCGAGTTACCGCCTTTAACTGTTGGTATGGGCCGAGTTTCTATTAGCGAATCGCTGATGAAACAAAACGGAATTGAGGGATTTTTTAATGTAATGATTACAGCCGGCGTAATGAAGTTCATCAAGTACGACATGATGAGCGAAAAAGATCGAGGTTTGATGTTGATGTTACGTTTATTGAAAACGCGTTGTTTTTTTTTTTTTTTTTTTTTTTTTTTTTTTTTTTTTTTATTTTATTTATTTATTTATTGCATACAAGGTTTCCCCATTGCAAGGAGTTAGCCTATATAATGTTTTCAGTCCTATGTTAATAATATATTCATAATCATACTCAAATACAAACTGACACACGTATGTTCTGTTTACAAAAGACACAGGTACTGTATGAAATAATAAAATTTAACTAAAAATAAATGAAAATGAATACATATTCTATTCATTAAAAGGGGATATTTCTATACATATACTAAATATATAATAAAATTTCATAACTAAGATATAAGTATTAAAATTATTCTTAGTTAGAGAAAACAGTGCAAAAAAACGGATTACTTAATATTAAATGTTGGTTTTTATTTGCAATTCTAGGTTTCTTTTTTCTTTATTATTATTATTATTATTTTAAAACAAAGGTTTGATCCATTACTCAGACCTTAATAAGTCCTTTATTTACATCATCATTTTACGTTTCGGCCTTCAGGCCATTTTCAAAATCTAGAAGGAAAATAAAGTAAGTGTTTTTCCTTCTAGATATTGAAAATGGCCGGAAGGCCGAAACGTTGTAAAATGATAATGTAAATAAAGGACTTATTCAGGTCTGAGGAATGGATCAAACCAATTGTGCTTTTAAATTAGACTGACTTCAGAATTTCCTTCCTTTCTTGGGGGAAAAAGGATAATTGTTTAAAAAAAGACAATTATTATTATTATTATATCAATCATAAATTAATGACGCTCTCAAGTTCAAGGAGTATTCAATTTTCAGGCAGTGTTTAAGACTTCGTAAAATTGGTAATTATCAGTAGGTTGGTTGATAAACTGGAGAAATTGGCTTCTAATGGGGGAGTAAATAGGGCGTTATTATTACAGAGGATGCAGATTTCCCTCGGGTTATTAGAGTAATAGATATTTTTTATTGAAAATTTGATATTGTAGTTGCTGCTGGCTGTTCTCAACTGAACGCATTGTTCGTTATACCATCGGAAATGACAGAAAGGTATTGTTCATTATAAAAATTCTGAGTTTATCATGAGTTGAACTAACCATAGTTTACCAATTAATTCGACTCTCACCCATCAACAACTAATGCGACCGAAGCGCACGATTAAAGAAAAACGGCATCCATTGATCGGTAAAGAGGAAAGGTATTCGTTGTCTTCCATCTGCACAACGCAAGAAAACACACAGCTTTAGTGAATCGGCAAAAATAGAGAGAGAGATTGACTTGGAAGTTTGATTCAACCGCCACATAGCCTGGATTCTCTTAATGGTATTAAATTTCCTTTATTAGAGGTTTGTGATAAACACTTGTTTCAGGTTTTTGCCTAAAAACGACGGAATTATGATTTTAACAGAAAAATGTCAAATGATCATCGACCTAAAAGGAAAGTACCATTCATTAGTGTTTGGAATTTATATGAAAACACCCCCCCCCCCATAAAAAAAGAAATCACAACCTTTTATTTTCTTAGAAAAGAATAACTATATGGATTGATTTAAGATCTAAAAGGTTCCGAAGAAATTTTCGACGGGGCGATGCCATCGAATAAATAAGAGCTTAAAAGTTCGAAAGTGTTTGTTTGGTCTTTTGAACGGGATTTTCACTTTGTCTAACTTACTTTTAATTGGTTGCTTTTTGTTTTAAATTGCGTTTATCAGTAAAATTATTATTTTAGTATAAGAAGGCAGGAGAATGAGATATTTTTAACGAAAGCTCAAACCCTTAGAGTAACTGCAAATGTTTCTTTACTAATGGCACTGTAATTGCAAGAACCATAGCTCAGTTAAGAACTGCAAGCAACGTCAGTATTAAATTTCCCTTTAAAAATATCCACTATTCTATTAACCTGAAAGAAATCTGCACCCTTTGTAACAATAACACATATGAAGACATTTTCCATTTTATTTTCCATTGTCCTATTTACTCCCCAATTAGAAACCAATTCCTCCAGTTTATCAACCAACCTACCGATAATTCTCAATTACTTGAAATCTTAAACAGTGCCTCAAAAATTGAATACATACAACAAATTTATAACTACATAAAAAACTCCTTAAAATTGAGAGCGTCATTAATTTATGATTGATATACCTAATAATAATAGTAATTTTATTACAAATTGAGTTAAGGTATGTGAATTTTGTACAAATTTAATGCCTAAGAAATGTATTTATTTTCATTTATTTTTAGTTAAACTATATTATTTCTGATAGTATTATTAATCAATTATGTAAATAGAATATATGTTTATCTGTCTGTGTCTATGAACATATTATTAACATAGGACTAAAAAACATAATATAAGGCCAACTCCTTGCAATGGGGAAACCTTTTATGCAATAAATAAAAAAAAAAAAAAAAAAGTTTTAAGCTTGGCAGGCAATTTGAATTTTTGCGCAAACGTGGATTCGCCGAGATTTCGCTAGATGATGTGGCCTCGGTTTTTTTTCCGCAATCTTGGAAGCTTCCTGGCTATCGGCGTGATTCTTAAAATTTTACTTTATCCTTGCATGTATACCTATACCGTCCGCTCACAGCTACCCATCCTTCCACAATTTTAAGAATTAGGACTCGCAATAGCTACCATTTTTTAATAATTCAATATGATGCTTATTTTTGTTGTGATTTGGATATCATAGAATGGAAACTCTTAACATTTCGCCTTCTATAGAACGAGACGACTAGTTTCGAGGAAACTTATTATCATATGGGGACTATGAATAAGTGCCATGAAACCCATGTACGGCAATATGGAAAATAAATGTGTGTTAAAATAAGGGTGTGCTGCTTTATCTGGGGCAAAAGGGTGTGGGGAGAATTGTGATGTGTCCTATGGGATCTGCCCCAGTGCACACACTGGCGGCCATCCTGTTAAAAAGGATTGTGGGATTTGTGATATTTCCAGGAGCTACGGGGTCTTGAACGGTGAACGCATAGACAGCCATCATGTCAAAAACGATAGAGAGGATTTGTGTTATTTTCAAGAGCTGTGGAATATCGTGCGACGAAAACATAGATACCCATGTTGTCAAAAGGGATATACAGGAATTGTGGTATTTCCTAAAGTTGTGGAGTCTCGTGCGACGAAAACATAGATACCCATGTTGTCAAAAGGGATATACAGGAATTGTGGTATATCCTAAAGTTTTGGAGTCTCGTGCGACGAAAACATAGATACCCATGTTGTCAAAAGGGACATACAGGAATTGTGGTATTTCCTAAAGTTGTGGAGTCTCGTGTGACGAAAACATAGATACCCATGTTGTCAAAAGGGATATACAGGAATTGTGGTATTTCCTAAAGTTGTGGAGTCTGGCGGGACGAACACCAGTTTAAAGAATAGATACCCATTGAGGGGATTAGTGAATAGGATTTAATTAAGTTAAACTATGGATTCTTTTTTGGGGCCACCTGGAGAGCTATTATGAGTTGGGAGACTGAGTCTATGTAAGCATTTTACGTTAAATATTGAATCTACCTTGGGAAACATCCAGAGATCCATTATGGCTCAGGAAATTGAGTTGATTTGTGCTAGTTTCGTTGAGCTACGTTTAGAATATTTTTAATGCGCCATCTAGAGAGCCATAGTTATGGCTAGGAAACTGTGTCGATTTGAGCTTGCTACGTTAAGCTACGTATAGATTTGTATTAGGGTCCACCTAAAAAGCTATTATGGCTGAGGAGACTTGGTCGATTTAAGTTTGCTAGTTTCAACAATGCTATCACACATTGTGTTCTCGTAGGTAAGTTGTATGTTGATCATCGATTGACGGGTTGTGAATGAATGTTTAACATTGTTAACTTGAGCAAGACATGATATATCATCCGCAGAATGCAATGGGACATTCATCTCACAAATTATGAAGTATAATTGTTTAGCCAAATGGTAGTACGGGAATAATCCAGCCTACTTCTCATATTTCAAAAACGATCGTGTAAACTAAACTAGCATTTAAGATCTTTCAGATTGAAACTAGTTGTGGCGAAGTTGCTCAATGAGCCGATTACCACAAGGCCATTGAGCTGTGTGATGTCATGGCTGACCGACATACCAAGACTGGAATCACACTAGTTACTGGAGAACGCTATTCCGCTTCTCTTATCAAACGGCTTATCCAAACCGCATGAATATTACACTCGACAAATACTCATAGTAGGGTTATGATTTTGGCCGGAAATCCATGCGCTGAAATAATTTGACAACTTAGGTCTGAGTACTTAACGTGTAATACTGTCTTCAAACTTTTTTTCACCACAATATTTTTTATTGGCTTAAATGCTTAGTTAACAAATCAAATATTCTTTCCAAGAGTGTTTATGTGCCGGAACTGTTTTTAAATGCACCATAAAGTCGATTTTTCAACTGATGTCCCATTACCATTTCACATTTGACTCATAGAAGTGGAAGTCCTAGGAGTCCCCTTCCAAGATGCGTATTTCAAATTCGACGTGTTCGCATAATTGTCCACGATATTGACCTGAAATCGAGTTTTTGAAATGGAATTTACATGTAATCACTCGGCATCACAGATTATTTTCGACTTATTATAGGATTCGACTTATCGAAGTTTGGGTTCTGGTTAAAATTTCAAGCAATAAGGTTTTAACCTATGGGCATTTTTCCTGACCTTACTTATCAGCTCAGCTTTTTTATAGGAATTATATTATATTATATATTTTATATATATATATATATATATATGCATATAGTAACTATTCTACTGTTATTTATTGAACGCTTTGCCCTGTGACGGAACATTGAGACTCGCCCCCTGGGGATTTCGAGGCGTGGCTGGATTGAATATATATTCGGGTTGTATTTCGAAAGGCTTTGCTCAGCCCCATGACCTTTGACATTACTCACTATTTGGTTCAACTCTTCAAACGTGCTGAATTCGCAAATATCCAATTTGTATATACTGCTTAATTTTAGCATAATTCCGCATAGCTTTCATATCCTGTGTGAAACCCTCGACTCTTTGCATTCAATGGAAAGAATTGTCATGGCCTCGTAGTGTTCCTATCAGAAAATTACGCCAATTCTATATAAGATATGGTACTCATTCGTGTGATCACCTACCACATAACACGATTTCGGGAAAGTAATCTAGATATTTAAAAAATATACAAAAATGAACCGGAATAACGATTGCATTTCTATATAAACTGTCCTAAATTAACGCATGTAGATCAGCTATACTCCTATAATTTGCTAATATGCAGACCAATCAATTCTTACACTTGCTCGAAACAGTTGGACAGGAAGCAATTTCAAAATTATATAATTTTCCTTAATATAGTTTAAACATAAGGCAATTAATATTTAAATATCTTCATTGGTAATTTATCATCCACGATTAATATTTCAGAAAAATATAAGAAAACAATTAGTTTTTTTTTTGTAATATATGAATGAATAAATTTAGCAATTATTTAAAATAGTCCATAAATGTAACATACAATTATCAGTATTATTATTATTTTATTAATTGGCATGAATAGTTTTGGAATCTTGGTATATTTTTTTAAATATCTCGTAAACGGATAGGAAATTCTGGTAAGTGGAAGGTGACCATTGGGTCAAAAAATTGTCCTGAAAGGTTCTAGAGCGAATGTTCAGAAGGCGAGGAGTGTAATTTTCGCAACGGGTACTGTCAGTTTCTTGTTGTGGTGCCTTAAACCTTCCTTCTCTTTGAGATTATTTATTTTTCACGAAAAATCAAAACCTACCAATAATTGCTTCCATTTGTTTATTAATGGCACTAGACATATGAGCGGAAACGCGCTAAGAAGGAGCAGTTCCAACAAGTCGGGCTTTTTGAGTATCAGAATTCAAAAGTCTAGTTCATTTCCAGTCGTTAACAACCCCAAGCGGGAGGAGACTGGCCTAAAACCCAGCCAGGCGCGTCATTTTTAGCGCGGTTCCTCCCTCCCCCATAGGGAGGAACCCCGCTTATAAGGTTGATATAATGAAACAATCCGGAAGTGCCGACTAGAAAATTTCGCGTTTCAGAACCCCTAGAGACCGAAAATAACGGTGGTTCAAATTTGTATACATATATATATATATATATATATATATATATATATATATATATATATGTATGTATATATATATATATATATATATATATATATATATATATATGAATATATTTATTTATATATATATATATATATATATATATATATATATATATATATATATGTATATATTTATTTATATATATATATATATAAATATATATATATATATATATTTATATATATATTTGTCTGTTCGCGGATTTCTGGCTTCCCTGATGGTCCGATTTTGATGAAATTTGGTACAAAAATCCGTCATCCAATTTGAAAGGTCAAGTTCGTTAACCAGCAAAATCCGCCCGCTGGAAGATGGCGTTTGGGGCGAAATTCGCGCAAAAAAAATCGTAACGCTTACGTTTTTGAGTTCATATGCTTGTAAGTACTTGTTTTATAAGCTGCTTGGCCTAGGAAAACGAATGGCACCATTTTTAAGGCGATAGCTTTAACCGTTTTCGAGAAAATTGGAAAAATAATTTTTGAATACCGTTTTTGGTTTGGGTACTTAGAATCATGGGATTCAGTTGAAACATTTTCTGCATGTTCTACATTCATCAAAACTAATATGTTGAAATTTTGGTTACGTTTGGAGTTAAGGAAGGGTTAGAATAAAATATTTTATTAACAGACATAAAAAGTTTTAGTAACTTTGTTTACTTTCTTTAATATCTCGAAAAAGGTTGAGAATCTTGGTAAACAAAAGAATACCATTAGAAAGCTTATTAAATGCTCTAAAAAAAAGGTTCTAATAAAAGTTTTGATTAGGCGATGTCAATCGGAGAATTAAGAGCTTAAAGCTTTAAAGTAATTGATTTCGCTTATTCGAACTGTTCTTTTTGTCTGTTTTTTATTCCTTGTTATTTTTTAATTGCTTATAGTTGGATAATGTATTTGAAAATAAAACAGGTTAAGAAAAATAAGAAAAACAATTTAATGTTAGAGATATGGATTTCCAAGATATAGCTTTTCAACTGCCTAGCGTCCTTCCTAGGGAAGGTTGTTTGTCTTTGATTTTGGTACTTAGAATTATGGGATACAGTTGAAACATTTTCTGCATGTTCGTATTTCATCAACACTAATATGTTGAAATTTTGGTTACGTTTGGAGATAAGGAAGGGTTAGAATAAAATATTTTATTAACAGACATAAAAAGTTTTAGTAACTTTGTTTACTTTCTTTAATATCTCGAAAAAGGTTGAGAATCTTGGTAAACAAAAGAATACCATTAGAAAGCTTTTTAAATGCTCTAAAAAAAAGGTTCTAATGAAAGTTTTGATTAGGCGATGTCAATCGGAGAAATAAGAGCTTAAAACTTTAAAGTAATTGATTTCGCTTATTCGAACTGTTCTTTTTGTCTGTTTTTTATTCCTTGTTATTTTTTAATTGCTTATAGTTGGATAATGTATTTGACAATAAAACTGGTTAAGTAAAATAACAAAAACAATTTATTGTTAGAAATATAGATTTCCAGGATTCCAAGACCTTGTCACTAGTGGGTCCGTTTTTAGTGTTAGCAGACCCTTCCAGGTAAGATTGTATATCATGACCTTTCAAGACTTTACTACACACAGGAATAGCCTTAGTGACCTTAAGGGTTCACACGCCATTATAATAATTAATTAAAAGAAAAAAGACTGGTGGAACCAAAATAATAACTGCTTCTATTTTAATCTTTCCAAATTAGACTAGGGATTTGAACGGAACCGCGCTAAGATGATGCAGTTCCTGCGAGACGGACTTTTGTTTATTATTATTAAAAATTCGTAAATTAAGGCACTGAGACGTGGACGGTACCCGTAACACTTAATTATACAATTAATTAAAACGCTGTGCCAGATTAGTTAAAACTCGGTAGTTCGGGGCTCATTTGTATTCAAAATGGGTTGCATTGTATTTTTAAAGAATTTGAATTTATCAGTGATAAATCTGTTTTTTTTTTTTTTTTTTTTTTTTTTTTTTTTTTTGCAAAATTTGTAGAATTTCCTCCACAGAGTCAGCTGAAGCTGTTTCACCCCTTGTGAATGTATGTCCATACACGGTTACTGGTTGGCCGACCCACATCCATCGCAAGGTGATAGTTTTGGTAAAAAAAAAAACAAAAAAAAAAAACAATTTTAATCCTATATTGTCTTATCCAAAAGTTACTCGTTTTGAAATATTTAATATTTTAGGCTTTAAAAAAAAAATAAATAAATAAAACTCGCTGTTGCTTAGGTTTTGGGTATTTATTGTTACTGTATTAAAGATATCCAGAATAAACTATTAAATAAATAAAATTATCAATTATTTACGAGCCAACATGATTATTTTCCTAAAACTTGTAACTTCAACCCTATCTCTAAAAAAAATATTAGTAGCTAATCCTGCAAGTTATAATAATAACATCTCTGTTTATTGAGCTGCACAAAAAAGTACAATAATCAGGTAAAATGTTTATAATTCTTAGAAAAATATTGTAACAAACAGATAAGCGGGAGGTAATTTAAGTTGCACTCAACACAATGAAATTTCGTTTATGTTTTTGCCGGGACATTATTTGCCGTTTGACAAAGAAGGATAATGTTATTGTTTACAACTTATAGTTGTTTGTTATTGCTGATAGGTTTATTTAATTATTAGTTTATTCTGAATGTTCTAAATACAAAAACAATAAACACTTTCAGCTCAAATGATAGAAATAAAACAAAATACCCAAAACCTAAGCTACAGTGACTTTTTTAAAAATGCCTAAAATATTAAATATCTTGAAAACGGATTATTGTTGGATGAGGCAATATGTGGCTAAAATTGCTTGTTTTGATCAAACCTATCAGCGGGATGAGGGAGGAATAGCGGGCCAACGGGAGACGATTTTGTTAATTTGAATAAATTGTTTTTTTCTTCAGATGCTTCGACTACCAGACCAGGGTCAAAGCACCTGATTTCATAAAATAGATATATGTCTGCAAAACTATGAATTACTATATACCTGTGTCTAAACGGTTGTCATAGCTATTCTTCACGCAGAGAAAAGCTGCTCAGTGTCTTGGATAGTCCTTATATTGTCTATTGTACGAATATTTATTCGCAAACTGAAACTACTCTATCTAACACAATCCTCAGCATGTGAGTTAAATAATTTAATAACCAATCCCGAAGGTATATTTAAATATTTAGCGAGTTAATGGATGAGAATTGCTGGGGCTTTATTCCCAACCAAATAAGTTGGGTTGGAGTAATAAATGAGGAGGTTGCCGCAGCCCTAATCCTTCCAACCACTTTGCTTATAATAACCCTTCCGCTGTAAAATTTATTCTATCTTTCTATATCCTACCCCCCCCCCCCCCGATATCGTCTCCTGATCCACCATAGGCCTCCCTCCAATCATCTCCTGTTGTTCCATTGAGCCAACCCATCTGCTATCATCAAGAACTTATTGACTGGTCTAATACCATAGCCTCCCTCCCTGTTAAATTTGTTATAAACGCTTTGTGAGCACGTTCGATGCGAGCGTAGTTTTTTTTTTTTTTTTGCGGCGCATCAACAAATCTTGGCTATTAGCGCCGACATCCAGAGTGCAGCCAGGAATTTTCTCAGCGAGCCCTGAGATGAGAAAATTTCTGGCGCCGGTGGGGATCGAACCCACCATCTCCCGCTTAAGAATCTAGCGCGCTAGCCACTAGACCACGGGAGACCCCGCGAGCGTAGTACTTGCAGTTTTTACCCCGTACGAGTGAATGGTTTTTAGTAGATCTACCGGGGTCCGTAGCCAGTTTTAGATGTTGAAAAGCAATTTTTATCAATTGGCTACCCACAGGTCATGTACACTTTGTCAATAAGTGTTTAACTGTTAGAGTTATGTTTACTGGCTGCAAGTTCTGTTTTGAGTTTTATTCATTAAAAACGACTGTGTGAGTAAACTATGTCCGATTCTTAAACGACATAAAACTACTCCATCTCGTCTCACATCCCATGAGGAAGATGAACAAGCTCAGAAGGGAAAATGTTAAGTTCTAGACATGATGTGCAAATTTGTTTGCTTAAACTAGTCTTGAAATTGTCAAGCTACCTGTAAGCTTGCGAGGAATTGAAGACTGGGAAGAATAATATATCATTTTAGCGCAGTTCCTCCCTCCCTCCATAGGGAGGAACCCCGCTTAAAAGATTGATTTCATCACGCAATCCGGAAGTGCCGGCTAGAACATTTTACGTTTCAGAATCCCTGGAGAACGAAAATAACGGTGGTTAAAATATATATATATATATATATATATATATATATATATATATATATATATACATATATACATATACAAATATATTTGTCTGCTCACGCTTTAGCACAGTAGAATAATGGTCCGATTTTGATGAAATTTCGTACAAAAATCTTTCGTCTAATTTGAAGGTCAAGTTCGTTAACTAGCAAAATCCGTCCAACGGAACATGGTTTTTGGGGTGAAATTCGCACGAAAAAATCGTTACGCTTACATCATATGCTTGCAAGTACTTGTCTTATAGGTTTCT